>OX596015.1:777452-1377452 GCA_951394025.1 Heteromyza rotundicornis | reverse complement strand
CTCTCTTTCTGCTGGGGTTATTGGCCTCGACACTCTACTTCTAACTCTAACTTTCTAACTGCCCACCGCTACAGCTAACAGCTGTTTCAAAAAAAGCTGCGGCGTTTTAAGAACAAACGAAAAATAAAAAACTAATAATTAAAATAGCACATTACCTCAACAAACTTTTTCTGTGGTACGTAGAGTTACTTTTATGGTTAAAGCCCGATTGCCACCGTATTTGCGTTAATTCGCGTTTATTTGGATATTCCGGCTTTAAGAGATTCTAAAAAAAAGCATTAACAACAAAAAAAAACATCAAAACCAATTCTATCACTTTTTGTCACTCTTTTAATATTTAAATATTCGTTTGATTTTTCTTATTTTTCTCTCTTTTGAATGCAAAACTTCATCTTTACATTATTTAAAATTTAACCCTTTTTTTTATACTTTTAATGTATATGGGATAAAATTCCACACAAAGACAAATTTATTAAAATTTTTTTCCTTTCTTTTTTTTTTGTATTTTCTTTTTTTATAAAAACTGATTTTAACACATTTTGCTTAAAAACACTTTTACATTAAAATTAAAACAAATATTTTTTTCTTTTTCTTTCCACTTACTTTGCCGAATAAAACAATTAATTTTAATAAAAAAAATCAAAATTTAAAAATGTTCGACGAAATGACAACTTTGGCAGAATTCTTCGAATGTTCGAAATAAATTTAAACCCCTACCAAGAAACCTCTTGCCACAAAAAAAAAAGCTCTAAGCATTTCCTAATTGTATCTAATGTTGCCAAAGCATCAATTGGTCCGAACCAACATACAACAATCATTTCTTGTCATGCAACACACCCAACATTCACACTACATTCTCTCTTATCACATATCTAAGCTTATCTCTGATCATTCACACATCCATACATACTTGCACTCTCTTAATCACACAAACGAAAGCAAGAGCCTCTAGCAGTAGCTCAAACTATCGAATGCAAAATTGAGGCACGCAACTGAGGCTGCAGACGAAAAGATACATTTCAGGCTCACGTAACACGACATTAAGAGAAGAGTGAGAAATCACACCACGCGGTTGCTGGTGATTATTCTACGGGATTTGGGAAGAGAGTGAGAAATCACACCACATGATTGCTGGCGAAGAGTTCTATAGGATAGGGGGAAGGAGCAAGAAGTCACGCCACACGATTGCTGGCGATGATCTTGCGACATTAGGAGAAGAGTGAGAAATCACACCACACGGTTGCTGGCGATTATTCTACGGGATTTGGGAAGAGAGTGAGACATCACGCCACACGATTGCTGGCGAAGAATTCTATAGGATTAAGGGGGAAGGAGCAAGAAGTCACGGCACACGATTGCTGGCGATGATCTTGCGACATTAGGAGAAGAGTGAGAAATCACACCACAAGGATGCTGGCGATTATTCTACGGGATTTGGGAAGAGAGTGAGAAATCATGCAAGGGCGATTGCTGGCGAAGAGTTCTATAGGATTAAGGGGGAAGGAGCAAAAAGTCACGCCACACGATTGCTGGCGATGATCTTGCGACATTAGGAGAAGAGTGAGAAATCACACCACACGGTTGCTGGCGATTATTCTACGGGATTTGGGAAGAGAGTGAGAAATCACGCCACTCGATTTCTGGCGAAGAGTTCTATAGGATTAAGGGGGAAGGAGCAAGAAGTCATGCCACAAGATTGCTGGCGATTATTCTACAGGATTCGGGAAAATCACTACAAGGACAGGGGTTCTATGCTAAATCGGCCTATACCTATTTACGGTCACTACCTACTACCGACACTATTTCCTACTATATTCTCTTACCCGGTTGTTGCTGTTTACCGAACGATTATCCACGTACTCAGCTTCTGGTGTGGTCGTCTCAACAGCCAGAAGCGAACTAAACTTTGGTATGACGCTCTCGACAGCCAAAGATGAAGACCGAACTATTTTGGTGTGATGCGCTCAACAGCCAAAACTAGACTGCTCGACAGCCAAAAGTAGACTGCATAACTATTTTCTGCTGACCGATCTGCAGACCATTTCGCAGACTCCTGCGCCGATCAAATTCGTGCGTTGCCACACTGAGTGAAGTTGGTGGCCATTCGTTGTGCTAGTATCCCCGCGTCGTATGCCAATTCATAACTTTTGTCGCGATGAAATGTTCGGCGAAACTCAAAAGTTGTTTAGATGCTAGATGGCTTAATGGCTAAAATTCATTAAAGGTTATCTTATAAAAGGCTTAATGCTAGCTATGGGTATTCATGATAAAATTAGAGTGCTATTTACATTATTATGTTAATTCAGTTAGTTTTTTAATTCATGTAAGTAAATTGAAATTATTGTAAGTGTGAACAAATTGAAATTATTGTGAGTGTGAACACTTGGTGTTGGGGAAAACGAGTCGTCACAACTTTCCCCTTTACACTTCCCCTTTACTTCCGCGGGTGGGTGTACAAATGAGACGGTGTGTTGGCCTTATGGCGTATTCGGAAAAGCTGTCCATTGACAGTCTGTAGGTAGGCTCTGCGATGCCGGGGTAGGAGATTCCCAATTGCGAGATTGATGTCGGCCGCTAGCCGGGCTCGTGAAGCTTGGTCAAGATCGCCATTGGTCACGTTCAGGGTGTCGGCGGTTACTGGTGGATGTGACGCTGGCCGATGTCTAGGTTGTGTGACCCCGGGTCTCGGTAGAGCGCCAGTTGCTGCTACTCGGACTGTTGACTCCTGTTGAAGGTCGCGGGGCCTCGGATGTGCACCCAGACTTTGGTTTGTTGACACGGCTATTTCGTGGTGGCTCGCACCGGGATGAGCAGGAGGGCTCAGTTGACGTGTGGTCGGCCGGCGGGTCCACAGTGCTGTCGGAGGTGTCCCAGCCTCTTCAGGAGGCGTCCAGCGCTCACCGCTCAATCGTGGATTTGTGCGTGTCGCTCGGGATGTAGATGACCCGCTTTTGTCTTCGCTGTCGGTGATCACTATTGGTCCTTCGGGCATCCAGACCGCGATGGCCTGGTTATGCTGGGGCGGTGAGTTACGATTGTGATTGTTGAATTCGGCCCGTATAACGCATACGTCAGGATTGGTTGAAAGGCTCGACTGGACCTCAGCGGTCCTGACTGGCGTGGTTGGGCGGCTGGAATTCTCGTGGGTTCCAGGTGTCGGGTCGGCTGGAATGTTTCGGTTGGTGGGCTTCCCCATGATGGTGCCACGTGGTGTCCACTCGATTACTTGGAGGGTCGAGTGGTCTCTTGTCGTTGGATGGGGCCAATGAGTGAAGGCAATTTCCTCTCTGTGGTGTGTCGCGGTTCCCGAGGGTCGAACCGGGCTGTCGGTGATGTCTTAAACGATACGAGGTGACTTAGGCGAATCGTGCACAATCATCATCACCTTGATGGTGCACTCGATGGCCCATACTCCGGGTGCGATAGTGGTCTCCTCGTACTGGACGTTGTAATGTCCGAATTGCCGTTGTTGTCGCTGTGGAGACGGTGTAGCGAAACGCGGTGGCGTCATATAAGGCGGCGGTGGCGTTGATGGCATATTCGGTGTTCTTGGTGTGGGCGGCGTCGGATTTGCCCCGAGTCTGGCTCGTTGTGACGTGTGTGGATTCGCATGAGCTGGTGATCCGATGGAGTTATCATCATCGGACACGATTATGACTGTGCCCGCTAGCAGCGGCGGTCTCCTTGCTGGCGTTGGCGTCCGGGGTACTGAGAACTGATTTGCGTCATGATTCGAGTGTCGGCGCGTGGGGGTGGTCGCCTCCTGGTCGCTGGGGACCCCATGCGCCTGAGTGGCCGGTTCTTCGAGTTGCGCTCGTGAGGGTGGCTTGACTGGTGGAGGCGCCTTCGAAGAGAGGTGCGACGCTCGGGATCCTGGAGGATTAGCGGACCCGAAGTCGTTGCCCGTGGCGTCCACGCGGCCCATAGGGTACCTCATGGCTTTCTTCTGAGAGCCGGATCGTTCGGCGACCTCGGTTGGATTCTTCGGCCAATCGGCGGCGGTAGCGCTCCTTGGCGGCATAGTAGCGGCCGGCGTTGTCGTCACTCAATTGTGGCGTATCGTGTTGTTCGTGTTGTATCTTGTTGTTTTGTCGTTGTTCTATGACCGTGGGAGTGTTGTCCAGATTCGGCGTAGATAGCTGTGGGAGAGAGAAAAGAACAGTTAATAAAATCGCTTAGCTGTTGGTTGCCTGGTTTGGCCGGGTGATTTGGGCCGTGGTACAATTTGAGTTCGCTCAAATGGGCAGTTCGCACCCGAGATTCTCCCTCTCGCCTCAGACGGGCGATGACTGGAGAAAGGAAGTTTATGACTGTGTATGGCCCAGCATATTTTGGGGCCAGTTTGGCCGCGAAGCTGTCAATAGCTTTGGACAGCGGGTGCTGCCTGACCATAACCAATTGCCCAACCTCGGGTTTCCATGGCCTTCTGAGCAGGTTATAATGACGAGCCTGGTCTTGGGCGGCCTTGGCCATGTTGTGCCGAACGATATGAAATATTTCTTGTAGTTGAATAGCCCGTTCTGTTGGCTCGATGGGTATGTTACCGGTACCAGGGGTAACGTCGTCGAACAAGGCGTTGGGAAGCCGTGGCTCTCTGCCCTGGGTGATGAACGCGGGACTATATCCCGTGCTTTCTGACGCAAAGGTGTTGACAGCCAGCGACAGCTCGGGGAGGTGGTCGTCCCATGTTTTCTGGTTCTTACTTGCGAATTGTGCGATCATTGTTTTTACCGTTCTATTACTCATCTCGGTGGGATTTTCTTGAGGGGTGTACGGCGCCGTGAATTGTTGGCGCACCCCGATGTCTTCGAAATACGTCTTCATTAGTTTACTACTAAATTGAGTGCCATTGTCGGACAGGAACACCTTGGGCATCCCGTATCTGGCCAAGATCCGCTCTCGAAATGCTTTGCGTAGTCCCTCTGCCGTAGCTTTTCGCAGGGGCACCAGCTCGGTCCATTTCGACAATCTGTCTACAAATACCAATAACGTGGTATTACCATGTTTGGAGCGCGGTAATGGCCCGACGAAATCCGCGCACACCGTGGCCTAGGGCTCCTCCGGGATAGCGATGAGGATTTCGCCAGCTGGCGCTTGTTGGCTTACCTTGTATTGTTGGCACAGTTCGTATTGCCGCACATACTTGCTGATGTCGCGGAACATACCGGGCCAATAGTACCTATTAGTGATGCGGGCGATGGCTTTGCGAATACCGAGATGGCCAGCACTAGGGCTGTCATGGTTTTCCTCCATCACGCGTCGTCGAAGTGGTGCGGAGACGCAGAGTTTCCACGGCGCACAGTCTTCGTCGCCGGTGTGTCGTGCTAAGTGGCGGTACAGTTGGTCCCCAACGAAAAATTCCCCACACGATTCCCACACGATTCCCCACACGAATTCCCCACACGATGGCAAAACATTATTTTTCGGTGGGCGAATAGTTCTTCTCAGCTTGATTTAAATGTCGACTGGCATAAGCGATTACCCGCTCTATACCATCGATTGTTTGCGTCAGCACCGCGCCGAGGCCGAAATCGCTGGCGTCGGTCTGAAGCGTAAATGTTTGGGTGAAATCGGGGCACGCTAATACGGGTGCTTCTCTCAATTTCCTCTTAAGTGTTTCAAAGGCCTGTTGCTGTTCGTCGGCCCACTTCCAATGCCTACCCTTCTTCAGCATAGCTGTCAGGGGTTGAACGATGGCGGCGAAGTCGGGCACGAACCGTCGGTACCAGGACGCGACGCCGAAGAAACTCCTCACCCCCCGAATATTTTCGGGTGGTGCTAACTCGCGAATTGCAGCGACTTTGTCGGGGTCTGTATGAATACCCTCACCACTTACAATGTGACCTAGATATTTAACCTGGGTCTGGAAAAACTCACACTTCTCGGGGTTTATGCGAAGATTTGCTGTCCTTAATCGCCGGAAAACCTCTCGTAGGTTGCGTAGGTGCTCCTACAGGGTGGCGCCTGTGACCACGATATCATCCAAATAGGCGAAAGCTATGGGCTCCAATTCTGGACCAATCACCTGGTCAAGCGCGCGTTGAAACGTTGCGGGTGCCGAATGCAACCCGAATGGCATGACGGGCCACTGATAAAGCCCACGGCCCGGGACGGTGAAGGCAGTGTACTGTTTGCTACTTTCAGCCATCGGAATTTGCCAATATCCGTCTTTTAGGTCGAGGCTGCTAATAAATTTCGCATTTCGTAAGCGATCGAGGATGTGGTGGATACGCGGCAGCGGGTATGCGTCCGGCACGGAGTGTCTGTTCCATTGTCGATAATCGATACAGAGCATCCACGCCCCGTCTTTTTCCGTACCAGCACTATTGGAGCACTGTACGGGCTGTGAGACGGTTCGATACACCCCTTCTCCAGTAGTTTGTTGATTTCATCGTCGATGATGGCCTGCATGGCCGGATTTCGCGGGAAATACCTCTGTTTGATTGGTCGACTGTCAGCCATAACGATGGTGTGTTGGGTGATATCTGAAGTTCCCTTTAAATCATTAAAAAGTGGCAGCTCTGCACCCAGAAAGTCGTCAATCCTCTCCTGCTGGTTTGCTGACGATTCTGCTGTCAGCAAACAGTGAGTCGTGGGTGCTGCTGGGTTCAGCTGCAATGTCGAACCTGCACATGTGAGACTGGCTTTCGTAAAAATAAGGAAGTCTAATCCCAGGATTACCTCCTCATACGCGTCGGGCATGACCACGAATTTAAGCAGGCAATTTACGTCACCCAATCTGACTCGAGCTTCAACGACTTGCCTTAGCTAAGGCAAGACGGCTAAGACGGTTCCGGGTCTGCTAACCTGACTTCCCCTTGATAGCCCTCTTTTCTACTTTTCATCCTCATATTGTGGGCGAACGCCCCACTAACGAAGCTTCGCGTCGCCCCTGTGTCTACGACTGCCTGCACCAGCTTGTATTCGAAAATTACTGGTGCCGAGGGCGGGAATTCGGAGTTGCCACTCCCCCTCGATTGGGGTGGTCTCCCCGGCCGTTTCCCGACTGGCGACAACAATCAATCGTTCTGCGGCCTAAGCGGCCACATTGCCAACAAAAATCAGTTTGTGGGTTCGTACAACCCCGCGCGAAATGTCCGCTTTGCCCACAGCGGCGGCAGGCCTGTGGGTCAACGCGGTGATGGCTCAGGGCGGCTGAGTCACTAATCGCTGTTGGCCACCGCCACCATATGGTGCAGGTGGTAAGACCTCCCCCTGCGACGCAGTCACCCTGTCTGGCTCCAGCTGCTGGATACTCTCCAAGTCTTGGGCCAGAGCGATGAGCTCAGCAAGGATTTTGAAATCCTTTCTTCGAATCTACCAATGGTACTCAGGCCGCGCGTTTCTAAATAAGCGCTCGAGCCGTTGCTCCTCGGTGTATTCCCCGTGTCGCATCATATACAAAAGGGCGAGGGCGGAGTCGCGGAAAGACGCGTGGGTTTTTTGAAGGTGGGCTCGTATTGTGTCATCGACCCGCTCGTAATAGCGAGCCGATAGAAAAAACGTAAGGAAATTTTCTTTAAACGACGCCCAAGTTTCCCATTGTTGGTTGCAGGTGCGAAACCACACCAGTGCCTTTCCCCTTAACACTTCGGGCAGATATCCGGGTAGTGTATCTACATTCAGGCCATCCATGCTACACAACTCCTCCACGCGCTCAATTAACGCGAGTGGGTCAGGGCCCCCATCATAATAATAAAACCATTTACGTACCTTGTCCATGACCCCTGCGCCTGTGGCGGGTGGTCTTACCTGGTTGCCTGGGAAATGGTATTCTGGGTGGCGCTCGCTGTGGTTGGTGCTGCAGGGTGCTGAATCTCTCTCCCTCCGGCCGATGTGTTGTTTGTTGTGGCCGAGGGGGTTGCTTGTAAGTTGCTGATTAGTGCCGGGCCTGGTGTTAGCCCAGGAGCGGTAGGCGATGGTCGCGGTGACGCTGGCTGCACCGTGATCGTGGGTAGGGGTACACCAGTGGTTTTGTCGATACCGATTTCAGTTTTCCCGTCACAACTTGTTTCGAATTTAGACTCTTTTATTTCACTGTCGGTTGACCCTATACCGAGGGTATCGTCTCCCGCACTTTCGATTTTGTTTTGCGCGGTTGTCAGCACTCGCTTATGGTTCTCCTGGAGCAGGAGTAACCGCTGTACCTTCTCGGGGGTGTGTTCGGATGCCCGATGAATGAGGCAAATCAGCCACGGAGTGCTGCCACTGTACCGGACGCGTCGAGGCCGAATTCGCCCGCATATGCCACAAGGTCGGCTTGATTTAAGCTGTATACCCTGCTGGTCAAAATTTTGGCTTCCATGGTCACGTTGCCTTTTTTTTTTTACACTGATTTTGATTTTCTTCAAGAATTACGATACAAATCTCTTTCCTTTTCACTCGTAATAGTTGGGCGTGCCAATATACTGGTTACCGATCACTTGTTGAATATAAAAACCCTATTTCGATTTATCAGATTTCCTTTTAAATTTTCAGTCGCGGTTGGAAAATGTTGACTTATTTTATTTAACGATTTCCCCTTCACTGCGATTGTGAAGGAATCCTAGAGACACTGTTGTTGCACTTGTCACTTTCGCTGTCGATGCACTTTCTTTATTTTTTCCCTTATTCTCGAATTATTTTTATTTTTTTACACATTGTCACACGTTGTTGGGGTGTTGCATAAATTGCAGTTTTCTAGTTTCTTCTTTTTTTTTTTAAAGTTGCCGTTGCGGCCAACTGGCCGTAAAACTGTTGTTGTCGATTTCGTTGCCACGCGGTATCCCGCTCGTATTGAGGGATTTACCGGTCTACCGTTTGACTAACGGTTTCACTTTTCGCGTCTCTCGTGACCCGATCGATTTCACTACCACTTGTGTGGTACAGTCCCGTACTTTCCGCTGGAAACAATTTTTCCTTTTACCGCACCGTCGTAAAATTTACCCGTTACTACCGTTGTAACCGTATTTTCGCCTTTGGCTTTTCAAAGACAGATTTTCAAATTTTTCGAGTGTGGTTTTTTCCTTTTTAATTTTACACTTAAAAATTTGTTTTCTATGCACGGGTCCCTGCTCGGGCGCCATTGTAACGAACCTTTTTCTAAGCCGAGGTGAAGCCGTCGGTGTCTAGGGTTCGTTGCAAAAATTTATTGATTGAAACCAGGTGCAGACAAATTCCTAAGTGTATAAATGTTTTCAAACAGGTTTTGGGTTATTCTTTAAATTTGTATGTTATTATTATTCACTTTTTATCATATTTCTGTACAAGATTTGTTTGCTTATTGTCTATCGTTGATTATCGGGACACTAGCGTGGTGTCTTCACTCAGAGCGTCCGTCTGAGGCGTGGTCTCATTGCGCGAGTAGGAAATACCGGGAAACTGTTCTGTCGATGGGTTTTCATAGGTCGGTACTATGAGCTTAACTAAACTATCAAAACCTAGCTTTTACAAGGGAGTGGGAACGTACGAGCCACGCGGGTGCTGGCGATAACCTACAGTTCCGGTGAGGGGACTACAGGTGAATCATACCACACGGTTGCTGGCAGAGATTTTATAAAATTAAGGGGAAAGAGCGATGAATCACACCACACGATTGCTGGCGAAGATTCTGCGGGATTCGGGAGAAGATCAAGAAGTCCTGCCACGCGATTGCTGGCGAGGATTCTGTAAGTAGGGACAGAGAGGGGTTGCTTGCAGAGATTCTATAAAATTAAGGTAAACGAGTGAAAAATCACGCCAAACGATTGCTGGCGAAGATTCTGCGGGATTCGGGAGAAGAGTGAGAATTCACGCCACACGGTTGCTGGCGAAGAATTCTATAGGATTAGGGAAAAGAGCAGGAGATCACGCCACACGATTGCTGGCGATGATTTGGCGACATTTGGGGCAGAGTGAGAAATCACACCACGCGGTTGCTGGCGATTATTCTACGGGATTTGGGAAGAGAGTGAGAAATCACGCCACACGTTTGCTGGCGAAGAGTTCTATAGGATTAAGGGGGAAGGAGCAAGAAGTCACGGCACACGATTGCTGGCGATGATCTTGCGACATTAGGAGAAGAGTGAGAAATCACACCACGCGGTTGCTGGCGATTATTCTTCTCCAGTGTGACCGCTCGTCATGCAAGGTACCCCTCCGTCATCAGTAGACAGTGGACGAAATGGTACAGCTCATCAGCAGCTGCAACTACAACAACAACTTTTGCAACCCCTGCAGCAAAAGCTTCCACAGCAATACGGTGCGCAGCAGCAGCTTCCACAACAACAACAACAACATATTCGAATTCCTTTGCCAGATATACACTGGAGTTCCCATAGCGATACTGCACACGCAAACACAGGTAACTCTGTATCGTCAATTTCTTTGGTTGATACCCCTAGCAAATATATTGAAATCCCCGTAGGCTTACCCCCATTCCTGACTCAAGTGAGACGAAAAGCGGATTTTCTGAAATCGCTAATCGCATAACAAAGGTCGCTACTCACTCCATTATTACAGGTCAAAATAGCAAAATGCCGACAGTGCAGACAGGTATCAACATTTACTTCGCAAAGCGAGTACTATCGTCCCCCACTAATGGGAATAGGCATTCCGTAAAAATTCAAAAGACGAATCCCGTTAAACCATCTCTCGCGCTTGGGCAAAATCGATATGCGATTCTTGCTGAAGAAAATGATTCGGATCCCAAGCCGAAATCGCAAAAACCCCCACCTATCTACCTGTGTGAGCGAAACTCTAATTCGCTCATCAAAGATATAACTCAAAATATTGGTCCTAATAATTTCCACGTGATTCTATTCTCAGGGGACAAGTACACGAAACAAAAATCCAAATTTACAGCGAATCCAATTAGAGAAAAATTGTCAATCTCTTTGATAAACTCAAAAAGAACTACTACACCTACAAGCTCAAAAGTTCCAAAGGCCTCTCAGTCGTACTGAAAGGTATCGAACCTTTCGTAGAATGCGACGAAATCAAAACTGCACTAAGCGATGAAGGCTTCCAAATAAAATCCGTATTCAATATCCAAAATCCAAAAAAAATCCCACAACCCCTTTTTCGTGTGGAACTAGAGTTCGACTCAAAATTGCTCAAAAAAGGTGAACCCCACCCGATATACTCGCTCAGATATCTGCTACATCGCAAAATCACAATTAAAGTGCCTCACAAGCGCAGTGGACCGATTCAGTGTCATAACTGCCAAGAATACGGCCACACAAAGTCTTATTGCACTCTTCCTAGCGTGTGCGTAATTTGTGGAAACCTGCACGAAACAGGTTCGTGCACAAAAACAAAAGAGGATTCCACTATTAAAAAATGTAGTAATTGCGGTGGCAATCACACTGCTAACTATAGAGGCTGTGCAGTCTATCAAAGCTTCATAAAAAAGACGGAAAATGTGACGCAAAAACATGAAACATGGAAAACCCAAAAATTTCCTCCGCTATCCGCTACACAAACCTTTGCAAACCCACTTACAAAACAAGGCGTTTCCTACGCCAGTGCCTTAAAAAGCACTATTCATGCAAAATATGTCGCAATTTATGTCTGGTATGCAAAATATGATGCAAGAAATATTAAAGAATCAAAGTCTTTTACTACATCATCTCATGTCTAAGCCATGAATGGTTTAAAAATATCATTCTGGAATGCAAACGGCCTGTGTCATCACAAACTAGAACTTCTCGAGTTCTTGAAAGTGTCCAGCATAGACGTTATGCTAATTTCTGAAACACACTTCACTGAAAAACACTTTTTCAATTTACCAGGATACAGACTCTATGACACAAAGCATCCAAGCGGAAACGCTAGAGGTGGAACCGCCATTCTCATTAAAAGTCGTATAAAACATTACGCTCTCCAGAATTATTGCACAGAATATATTCAAGCGAAAAGTATTTCTCTCGATGAATACTTAAAAGGCCTAACATTAACAGCTATATATTGCCCGTCCAGACACAAAATATCTGAGCAACAATTCCAGACTTTTTTCCATTCTCTTGGACAAAAGTATCTCGTTGCCGGCGATTTCAACGTTAAACATACATATTGGGGTTCTCGCCTTATATCGCCAAAGGGCAGGCTCCTGTTGAACACTGTCAACAGACTCGGTCTTGACGTGATCTCTTCTGGCACGCCAACTTACTGGCCAACTGACAGTCGTAAAACCCCCGATGTCATTGACTTTGCAGTCTTCAAAACTGTAAAAAGGAGCCAATTGTTTATTGAGTCCTCTCTATATCTCTCATCAGACCATACGCCTAATATTATCACAATAAAGTATGCGCCAAGTTCTGAGGCCAATCCACCAGATAAACTGACCAGCAAACTCACAAACTGGCTCAAATATCGAAAGTATATAAGCTCCCACATTATCCCTAATGTGTCACTAAAAACGAAAGTTGAAATACACACAGCTGTTAGTAATTTCACACTCTTGCTTTCCCAAGCAGCTGCAGCGGCCACTCCCGCCCAAATCCCAAAAAGCTCAACTCGCAGCTATGCAAAGTGTACTCCAAAGGACATAGAACAGTTAATAAAAAATAAAAGGAAAATACGTCGCGATTGGCAAAACAACAGATCCCCAAATTTGAAAAAACAGCTTAATGATGTCTCTCGAATTCTAAAAAAGCAGCATGAGAGGAAATCCGAAAGAGAATTACAGCTATTTGTTGAACATCTCGCACCCACAAAATCAACAAACTACTCGCTCTGGCGAGCTGCAAAAAATATGAAAAAACCAATACTGACAGAACCCCCTCTAAGGCTGCCAAATGGAAACTGGGCCAGAAGCGATGCAGAAAAGGGTGCAGATTTTGCCAACCACCTAAAAACCGTGTTCACCCCGAACACGACATCTGGTGATATCCCAATACCAACATTAATCCCACACAATACCTCTTGTACAATCGCGATTAAAAAAAAACGAACTTATGGAGGCAATAAACAAAAGCTTGGACCCGAAAAAAGCACCAGGACCGGACTTGATAACGCCAACAATGATAAAAGAACTCTCAAGTTACAATGATTCCCAAACCTGGAAAAGATCCCAGTAATGTGACGTCATACCGACCTATAAGTTTGCTCTCTGTAATATCGAAACTCTTCGAAAAACTTTTAATAAAATTGATTCTACCGAAAATTCTAGAAAAACAAGTGATTCCCGATCACAAGTTTGGCTTCCGCGAAAAGCATGGCACTATTGAGCAAGTGCACCGCATTGTTGACTCAATAAAAGGCACTTTCGAAAATAAACAGTATTGCTCCGCTGTTTTCCTCGATATCACCCAGGCCTTCGACAAAGTCTGGCACGAAAAACCTATTTACAAACTACAGCATATTCTTCCCGCTAATATGCACTGTCTACTCAAAAACTACCTCACGAATAGAAAATTTGTAGTAAAATACAAAAGCTTTGTCTCCCGAAAATACGAAATACTGGCCGGAGTACCACAAGGCAGTGTCCTCGCGCCCCTGCTATATATTCTCTTTACTGCAGATATGCCCAAAAGTGATAGAACTCTCATATCGACTTTTGCTGATGACACTGCTATCATGTGCTCTCACTCAAACCCAGACATGGCATCTCTATACGTGCAAAAACACTTGGACACTCTAAGTAATTGGCTACATCGATGGAAAATCAAGGTCAATGAATCCAAAAGCTGTCACTTAACCTTCACTCTAAGAAGGGGTACGTGTCCTGCTCTGAAGATAAACGGCCAAGTCGTCCCTGAAAGTTCCGAAACCAAGTATCTCGGAATGCATCTCGATCGCCGACTCACATGGCATAAACATATTGAATCCAAAATCACTCAGATCAAATTAAAGCAATTGGAACTAAATTGGCTAATCTCAAGGGCATCAAAGCTAAATCTCACATACAAAGTCCAAATATACAAAATTATAATAATATGGACATATGGAATTGAACTGTGGGGCACTGCCTCTCCCTCGAACGAGGAAAAACTCCAGAGAGTCCAATCTAAAATCCTGAGACAAATTGCCAGAGCCCCTTGGTATATAAAAAATACTAACATCCACAGAGACTAGAATATACCTACAGTAAAAGACGAAATTCCGAAACTTACCTCGAAGTACAAGCAGAAGCACATGTTTCACCCAAACATTCTAGCTAGAAATTTACTGAGACCTCTGAATCCGTCATGTCTCAAACGAAACTAATATATTCCCCATATATTAGTTACGATAACTCTACATTGCCTAAATCAATGGATATAGGGCAAATAGTTTTAATCTGAATATTATAAAAATAAACTAAATTTCTGAATTTTTGAAAAATCATTGTTAGACCCAAGTTATTATTAGGTATAGATTGAATAAAATTACTATTAAAAAAAAAAAAAAAGGTTTTTTAATTCGTGTAAGTAAATTGAAATTATTGTAAGTGTGAACAAATTGAAATTATTGTGAGTGTGAAGACTTGGTGCTGGGGAAAACGCGTCGTCACAACTTTCCCCTTTACAAAGAGTACAAAAAGCTTTAGTCTAGTTTTTTCCATATTATGTCTTCGTCCCGTAAGTAAAGTTCCGCGCAATGCCTTCCCCAACATCGGATCGTAAAAGCTCATCGACAAACTTATAAAACTAAGTCGTAACAAAAGGGAAAGAGACCTTGACAGCTGTTGTTACTTCTTCGCGAGTGTCAAATTTGGTTTAATTAAACCAAAAAATAAAAAAGAACAATATAATAAAAAAAAGAACAATGTAATAAAAAGTGTGGTGCGCGCTTTCGGTTTGTGTTTTTCCCTTCGGTTTTGTTCACCCGCTGCCCCGAACAAAGGGAAAACACAAAACAAGAACAAAAAAACAACAATAAAAACAAACAAAATTCTGTCGCGAATTTATGCCGCGACAACCTTTTGCATGGACAAGTTCAACTTCTCCCCGGAAGCGGCCGCCAATGTCAACTCAATTGTGTATTTGATATCGGCAATTTCTATACCCCTTTTCGGCTTCAAAACTCCTCTTTGTAGCTGTCAATCTGTGGAAAATCTTGAACTCGCTGTCATTATATTTGGGTTGAGCAGTTTTTCCTTTCCTGGTTGTCACGTACACGCAGAGAAAAAACATGGTTGACCCAATCATATTTTAAGGGGAACATATTATGATTGGCGAAATGATTGCACCAACCATCCACATAATTGGAAACTGAAAATGTACATGGTTGCAGACGAGAGCCCCAATAAGTGTGTTGGGCATTAAAATCTCCAGCTACGAGAAATTTTGGGCCAAGGATTGTAAAAAATGTCTGAAATTGCAGATATTGTCAATCCTTTTATGTACTCATCAAGACAAATACTGTTGGAAAGTGTTTTTGGGTGAAATGAGTCTCTGAAATTAGCATTACATCTATACAGAATGAATTGAGGAATTGAATGAGTTCCAAGAAGGATATTTTTATCGCATTCATGGCTTATTTTTTAAAAGGGTCTGGATTAGCAGGTTTTGGAGTGTTTGTTCAAGGCCAATGTTCTGTTGGGCGGGTTGAATAACTGGAGGGTCTTTGGTATTGCCTTTGAGTACATTTGCGTATGAAAATTGTTGTTGTTGTGATGCGGCGTTAGCACCATTTCCTTGGGGTGGAGGGTTTTTACCTCTTTGTAGCTGTTGCGCTTAAGGGCTTCGGTTCGGTAATAACCTTATTTTTAAGGGTTTTGTAGACTGAACACCCTCTGCAGTTGGCAGTGTGATTTCCACATTACTACAATGTCTAACATTTACGTCTTCTCTCGATTTTGGGCACAATTGGGTCTGGTGAAGGTCACCACAAATAACACAAACACTGGTTTTGAATCACTTAGTGATTGCGGCGATATCTTTTCATATATTTGTATTTTTATATTGGAATTTATATTTAAATTTGTATGTTTAAGAATTTTCTATATTTCCTATATTCTAATTGAAATGGATTATACTTAAGACAATTGAATTGAAATTATTATTATAACATTAGTGTAAACAAGCGCGGCGGTCATGGACAAGGTACGTAAATGGTTTGGCTATTATAAGGGGGGCCTCCAACAAAGCCATGAGTCGTTCCACGATCTCCTCGCTCTCCTTTATCTGATGCGACAAGGGAAGTACGGCGAGGAACAACGCCTTGCTGGTCGTGCGGGCGCAGAGGCCGAAAGACTATCGGCTGCAGTCGCCAGTCGGGATACGAAAGAAAAGCCGAGTCCAATCGGGAGGCTCCAATACTCCATCCTCGACGTCAGTAATGTTCGAACACGACGCCAGGCACATTATCAGCCTTGCATCATTGGGCGATAGCAGGTGCAGGCGGTCATCGACACTGGGGCGACGCGAAACTTCGAAGGAGCGTCTGCTCACAAAGTTCGAAGATTTATTAGAAGTCAATAGCCATTCGAGTGCGGGGACACTGGCAACACAGGCCCAGACACGAGCGCAGTTACGAGTGTAGTCACAAGCCACAGACTGTTGCAAGGACACTGGCGAATAGGCCCAGACACGAACGCAACTATGAGTGCAGACGCCATACACCGACAACTGCGAGGACACTGGGAAACATAGGCCCAGACACCAGCGCAGTTACATGTGTAGTCACAAGCCACAGACGGTTGCGAGGACACTGGCAAACCAACCCAGACACGAGAGCAACTATGAGTGCCGACGCCATACATACACGACTGCGAGGACACTGGGACACAAAGGCCCATACCCCAAACATATATTTTAGGCCATAAATATTTCCTGGTCCAACTTATAAGAATTACGCCAAGCTAGTTTCCTCCCAGCTCATCGTCGGCGGACAACGAATGCGAGCCAGCACATGTACGGGGCTACGGGAATTTGAAGATATAATAAGAGACACGACGGCAGTCATCAGCCACATACGATTGCGAGGACACTGGCAACATAGACCCAGGCACGAGCGCAACTATGAGTGCAGACGCTATACACCGACAACTGCGAGGACACCGGGAAGCACAGGCCCATACCTCATACGTATCTTTTAGATCCTAAAAATTGCATGATCCTATCTCTGGGAGAAAATTAGCTAGCCACCACCACAACCATACATTAACTGTTATTTTTTCTCGTCCACAGCCAAACCTAAGAAAGTTGTGCGACACTCCACAAAATAACGATCCACGCCACCGAACGCGCTTGGGCACCCATCTGAGACCCTCGCCAGTTGCCAGAACACCGAGGTCAGACGAATCACTCTCCCTCAGGGGCTCGCACATTTGAGACAACTACTAAATCAACGAGCATCACCACCGCCAGTCACGGCTACCAACCTGAACTTAATACGCTGCGAAGCAAGCCCAGCAACCCGAGAGCTACTAGCGGCACACATCACCATCGCGCTCCGCAGCCTCTACCCGGGACACCGAATGTCCTAGGTACGGGTCTTCAACCGGCATTGGTTCCGTATCCGACTTCGAACGAACCGGGCTCACTCGGTATCGACCACCAAACACCCCCCCCTCCAAGTGAAGGGGAAGTGTGAGGAGGTAAACAGAGTATTCAAATTCATTTAAAGGAATTTCGCCACTAGTATGTACAGAATTAATGAATTGTAATCCTAGGTGTAGCATTACCATAACAGGAGGAAAGTCACTGGGGCATTAGCACACTGGGTGGCAACTCCCTTCACACGACGGGAAAATCCGTTTTATGGTCGGCGCCGGAGTCTGCGAAATGGCCAGACGATCGGCCCGAGCGAAATAAGAAGGGAGTGAGTCGCGGACCTTCGAAGCGAAGGTCGCGAGTTTCTTCGCGGTGGAAGAAACTCGACGACAACGTGCTACAACACAACGGACAGAGGGTAAGAAATAAGTAGATAGATTAGAGTCGGTAGTATAGCGAATCAACACGTGTGGTGATCGCAATTCCGCTCCTTGAATAGAATTTTGCTCGTAGTTTTCCCCCCACCCAGTCTCTCTTCTCGTAGAAACGAATTTCGCCAGCAACTCGTGTGGTGATTTATTCCGTTCCTTTGACCAAATCTCACTCAGTTTTCCCCTCACCCAGTCTCTCTCCCTGTAGAAATTTATTCGGAATTTTCGCCAGCAACCCGCGTAGTGATAGTTTTCCGCTCCCTGGACCAAATCTCTCTCGTAGTTTTCCCATCACCCCGTCTCTCCTCTCATAGTAATCGGAATTTCGCCAGCAACTCGCGTGGTAAGCTAATTCCGCTTCCTCTAGTCTTCTCTCTTCGGAACTTTCGCCAACGACCCATGTTCCGCTCTTCCAGCAAAATACCCGAGAATTCAGCCCAAACCTAGTTTTTCCTCCCGAAAACTCTCTTTATTCACAACTTTCGCCAAAGATCCATGTGGTGAGCTCAGTTCCGCGTCCCTATACTATCCCGCAGACCCTCGACCTCAACCGCCCCTGATTCGGAATTTTCGCCCGCGAATTCGTCGGGTGCAACGGTTCCGCTTACCTCAAATCCCCGTTAATTCTCCCGTTAGAAATTCGCTAGTATCCACGTAAAATGAAGACCCTACTGTCCCCGAAAAATCCAACGAATACTGGACGCCGACGGGTTCACCCCGGCCCCCAGAAAAACATCGTTACAATACGCCTCAACGTTTTTATATATTAAGACAAGTTGAATACCCGGCGTTGCTCGGACTTATACTTAAAGTAGTGAAAGTACCCCTCGGAAAACCTTTTCGTGACGATATTTATTTGTGCTTCAAAAATTAAAAACAACCATTTATTGTAATAAAACTATCTTGTTAAGCATTTCAATTTTTTTTTTGGAAAAAAATAGTTTTTCGTTTTGATTTTTAAACCTCCAAAATTTTTTTTTAATCAAAATTTGTTTAGTTTTTTTTTTGTCAAAGCTTGACCATTGTTCAATTTTACTTATTGAATTGCACTTTTGGATTAAGAAGCAAAATACCATGGGCTGTATGCATAAAAAGAAGTGAAATCTTCTTTCTAGTGTTCACTCTGAAGTCGATAGTAAACACTTCTTTTCATATGTAAAATATTTTTGAGTGTACACTAGTTTCGAATTTCAAACTATAGTAAAAACTAAACTTTTTAAAATTTGCCAAAAAAAATATATTCAAATAATTTTTGGAAGTAAATGAAAACTTTTGAAACTCATCAACCGAAATTTGTTGCGATTTGGGAATCAGCGCTGCTACATATCGTGCGCGACAATTTTCAGAGAAGCGCCTGACTAAATTGCGGTTAGTGTGCAAGTGTCCACCGCCGAAAAATCCAAAGGTCAGTGCGAACGCAAGAAGGAAGTAAGTATGTAAAAGGGTATCAACAGATAAGATGGCCAGGGACGTAACCAGGGGGGAGGGGGGGTTTGGGGTGTTCGAATCCAACGAATTCAACGGCAGAAAAAGATTTGACTGAATTAATGAATGCAACAGACAATCCTGCAGTTAATCCTTTTAATGGCATAACAAAGATTAATTTTATATTTCTTTATGCTGCACGATACGTACTAAATCCACTCTTTTTCTGTAGGTAGGCAACTCAAATTTAATTGAGGTCGGTGTTGAAAATCCAAGCGACAATTGCGAATAAGAAAATTTGCTCTCAAAGACCATCGTCTTGAACGAGTCAGTTTGAAACGAAAAGTACAAAAAATTTTTCTCTTCAGCAACTACAAAGACCTGCCATTTTTAAACCATCATTTTCATCGACTTCAACAAATCAGTTTGAGACGAAAGATACGAAAGATTTGTATCTTCAGCCACTTCAAAGACTTTTAATTTTAAAACAATAAAAACTTTTTGAAGCGCAAGAGCGATTGCATAACAAACAGGAATGGTCGCTACCTTGGAAATCAAAGAAATGCAAAATCAAAACCATTAGTGTGGTTTTGAAAAAAAAAATTTTTATATAAGTTAACGAAAATTTAATAAATTTTTACAATAAATAAATTAAGTTTGCAATTTCATTCCTGCGTCGTTCACCTCTTATTTTAATGGTATCGTTTTCTTCATCCTGATTACCTATAGGACTATGGCCATTTAGGTTTGATAGATGTGGCAAATCTTCAAATGCTGGCTCTTTTAAGTGCTTCGCAATGTTGTGCAAAATGAAACAAGCACCGACCATTGAAGGGATTCTGCTGGTATTCATTCGCATTTTTGATTCCAAAATCGGGAATCGTCTCTTCACTTGCCCAAATACACGTTCAATTACAACGCGTTCGTTAGAATGTAGCTTGTTATATTTTCCTTCAAAGAGTGTATTTGGATTACGATATGGCGTCATAAGCCATGGAGCAATTCCGTACCCTTCGTCCCCAAGTAGGTTTGCTCCGGATGCGTTTTTGCGATGCGAACAATAGAATTTTTCCATATTCCTGAATCATGAACTGAACCCGCCCACCTACAATCGAAACTGGTAACATACTAATTTGCATTGCAAGTGACTTGTGTGTTAAACCAAGCCAATCTTCCTTCCGATTGATATATTCATCGCCATGACTTTGGGTGCAATCCAAAGCCCCTATCGCACTCGGAAATTTGTATTTAATTTGCCATTCACTTTTCGCTAAATCCATATCCTCCTCCGTTTCAGGGAATTTGATCCAATCACTGGACTTTTCCACAATGTATCAACAAACTTCCCAAATAGTTCTGCATACGGTAGTTTTGTGAATCCCTATATCTTCTCCTACGCCAACCAGCAGTAGTATATACATATAATTTCAGTAATTGAAGCTTGTTGCATGTTAATATTTGTCACAAAAGAAATTAATTTAGATTAAATTGGCTGCATTTGATGTTAACATACTTGAAAACCTGGATCACCCACATATCGAAGAAAAGTTTGCCTTTTTTGGACGTTACTTAGCGCACCACCTTTTGTTTCCTGGTGTTCTGGCAAAAAAATTGAAGCCAACCATTCTACATTTTCACGCGAAAATCGGTACAACGCTCTATAGTTGTTTTCGTCTCCAAATCTCCTTTTTTTGTAATATTTTTTATTTTTTTCACGGTTTAAATGCATGAACATCGCCATTTCTAACAGAAAATATCGGATATGAGTGTGCAAAATACCACACTTCAAATTTAAAAGCGAACACTCCTTTTGAAGTAGTGAACACTACCTTTTATGCATATCAATTTGTAGCATATAGTTTTTCGAAAATAGTGTAGTCCAGAAAAGCATTGAACACTATATAGTGTTTTCTTTTTATGCATACGAACTTTTGAAAATAATAGTGATCACTGCTGAAATGAGTGTTCGCTCGTTTTATGCATACGGCCCCATGTGTGCTGGAAAGTATCCCAGGTGTATTTTGAAGTAATACTTAAATTGTATGAGTGTTACCACACTCTCAAATAAACGTATGGTGTAAGTATGGTTCTGATACGTTCAGTGGTTTAGCCGTGATGGTCACTCATACATACGTACCAACGGTTTTTTATATTAAGATTAGCCATGACATAGTGACGTATAGGATTTTTAATAATGGGATTTTGATAGGATTTTGATGGTGTCACCTAAAAAAAAAGAAGGTTAACAACTTACAAAAATTTTGTAAGTGAAGTTGTAAGTTTTGAATCGCTTAGTGATAGAGACAGACAGACAGACAGACAGACAGACAGACAGACAGACAGACAGACAGACAGACAGACAGACAGACAGACAGACAGACAGACAGACAGACAGACAGACAGACAGACAGACAGACAGACAGACAGACAGACAGACAGACAGACAGACAGACAGACAGACAGACCGACAGACAGACAGACAGACAGACAGACAGACAGACGGACAGACAGACAGACAGACAGACAGACAGACAGACAGACAGACAGACAGACAGACAGACAGACAGACAGACATACAGACAGACAGACAGAAAGACAGACAGAAAGACAGAAGGACAGACAGAAAGAGAGACAGACAGAGTGAGGACAAATATATATTAATTGGGAGTGGCAAAATACATAAGGAACAACCAAGTTGATAAAAGCGGTATGTATCATAAATTAAAGTATTGATCATAGTTTCGAAGAATCAGAAGCGACAAAAAAGACATGTCCCCAATTTTGTATCGGAAAAAAAAATTAAAAACTTTGAAACTTATTTTCCTGAAAGAATTTGTATGTTACATAACGCCGTCATCCATTCACTGCTTCACAGCGTTCTCACTCTACTCCTATAGATCGAATACTGATTTTAAAATTTCTGCTCCTCTACTACGGAAATAGATTTTTCAAATTCCTTCAAGATATTTTCTACTACTATTGTAAGAAATCTACTCTTCAAAATATCAGTAATGCCATGGACTTTGCTCGAAATTTCCCACAAAAAAAAATAAAAACCAATTTTTCCCTCAACAGACTAGAAAAAATACCCACGAAAATTCCCACACACAATTCCGCCACAAAATAATACATATTTCCTTAAACAATTTTTTTTTAATTATATAAATTGTGAATACTACAATCCGGCATTAATGAACTCATTAACCATTTTGTGAACATTTCTCCGATTTTATCGAACAGGAATTTAAACTTTTTTAAAGATGAAAATAGACCTTACTTTTTAGCATTTCATGAATGAATTTTTGTAGTTCACAAAATTGAATATATAGGAAAAAATTACAATTCTACTACCCCAACATAATTGTCTAATATTATCGTAGAATTTCTGCTATTCTACGCAGAACCCCAAACCTACTCACCTCTCTTAAAGTCTACTACCCTGACAGTAATTTCTACTACTCTCGTAAAATTTCTACTACTCTACGCAAAAAAAATTAAACAAATTTTTCGGAATTCACAACAATTTCATATTTTTACGCCTCAAAAGTCTTTGTACCTTTTTAAAATATTATGCAAAGTTGGCAATCCTATATTATGCTAATCATGTTTTGATAGCTGTAACGGGATATTACAAATTCGAATCTTACCAGTGACAAGTACCAACAGAAAATCTTTGTTTTATTGAAAAAAGTGAATCATCAAAATGCCCCGAAAAGAATTATCAATTGAAGAGAGAAAAATAATAAATAATAACCACAAAATAGGAAAATCTTACTCCGAAATTGTTGAAATAGTAAAAAAAGCAAATCGACAATACAAAAAGTTATAAATCGATTCAAAGAAGAACAAAAGAATTGAAAACTAGAGAGTGGACTATCTTC
Organism: Heteromyza rotundicornis; assembly: GCA_951394025.1. NCBI lineage: Eukaryota > Metazoa > Arthropoda > Insecta > Diptera > Heleomyzidae > Heteromyza > Heteromyza rotundicornis. Next base: position 1,354,337 of record OX596015.1, on the reverse strand, counting down.
GGCTATACCGAAGCTGAAATACCCCCACACAGTAGGAAGAAGTACCTCGAACATAAAAAATTGTGGTCTCAAGACCCTATTTTGAGCCAATTATAGGTGGTTTTGGAGCCCGGAACATGTCCAAAACCCATTTCTAAAAATTTCCAATCAAATCCACCAAAAAAAAAATTTTGGTCTCAAGACCCCATTCAGACCCTTATATATGTGGCTTCGGAACCTCGGACCATGTCAAAAATACGTTTCTAAACATTTCCAATCGAATACAACAATAAAAAATTTTTACCTTTGTTTTCGGTGTATGGGAGCCACGCCCAGTTTTTGTCCGATTTGGCTGATTCTCGAACTTGATCTCAGTAGTCACGAGAAAAACATGTACCCAAAGTTTCAAGTCGATATCTCCAAAACTGCGACCTCTATCGTGCGGACGGACAGACGGACAGACGGACAGACAGACGGACATCGCTAAATCGACTCAGGAGGTGATGCTGATCAAGAATATATATACTTTTCCATACCGGACACGCCTCCTTATGGGCGTTACAAACGTTGTGACAAAGTGAGTATACCCTGCCACAGTGTGTGTGGGGGTATAAAAATTGCGAGAGGACGTCCAAAAAAAATAAGTAATAGAGAAGAAAGAAAAATTGAAGCAATTATTAAGAACAATCCGTTTACAAGTTCACCTAAGATAGCTACCGAGCTGAAACAATCTTTTGACAAAATTGTTTCTGCAGAGATAGTACGTAGGTCGATAAAAAGGGCCAGGTACAACGTTTGTACGATGAATTAGCGAACTAAGCGCCTTCTCACCAGAGCCACTAATGCTCATACAATACCTTTACCTAATATCGAATAACTTCATCAAGCCGCATGCAAAATGCTTTCATGTATATACACTAGAGCTGTCCAAAAAAAAAATAAACCACAAATTTTAAGTTCGTTTTAGATCAAGAAAAATACGAGAAACCATAATTAAGCATTTTTGGCGGAAACCACCATATTATTAATTAAAAAACATTGCATTTTATAATGAGAAAAATATTATAAAAAAACCAAAATTATTGGTTTTCCTCATAAATATTTCCTAAAAATTCTGTTTAATAAAAAGCATTTGGAGGTATTTTGCCACATAATAACTTTTTGTGATCATCTGGTAGCACTGCTCGCCAGATGTCATTGACTGCCATCGCTTCCATCGGCGGAATAAAAAACAGCTGATTGCGATGGTCGGCAGTGATGCCACCAGAAGAGCAAAAAAAGTTATAATGTTACAAAAAATCTCAAAAACTTTTTATTAAGCAAAATTGTTAATAACAATTTTTCATATTTTTATTATTTTAAAAAGTTTTTTTAATAATTAATTTTTTTTTTTTAATTTTTACGAAAATGTGTTTTTATTAATGCTAGGGTAGTTTCCGCCAAAAATGCTTAATTATGGGTTTTTTCTCGTATTTTTCTTGATCTAAAACGAACTTAAAATTTGTGGTTTTTTTCCCCCCATACAAGTGTTAGCCAGTTTTGGCCAACTTCAGGGCCTTTGCGGTCCGGGTGCCGTTATCGGAGCGGCTTGAAATTTCAAACTTAAGAGTTTTTGGTGTATTTGCGTTATTTTTTTTTTTGGACAGCTCTAATATACACACACAAAAAATCATCTTTTATATATAAACAAAAATAGCTTCACCTATTACGGTGGTGTATTAGATTTTCATATTACACTTTCATATTACACTTTCCTATCCGTCCGCACACATCAACGCGACGTACCGTACCACACATCAACGCGAAGTACCGCAGCCGCAGCGAAACTTACTCAAAAATGTTTCTTGCAAATGCGAAAATATATTTGTTTGAGGTGAGAAATTTCATAAAAACAAATAAAAATGTAAATCATTTATAAATAAAAATTCCCGAAAAAAAATACTACAAAATGAATACCTTTCTTAGAAGTCACTCAAGAAATTGTAAAAGGGGAAATCAAAACTTAAAAAAATTTATATCTCGGAAAGCAGATTCTTGCTACAATAAAAGATTCAGATTCGGTATAAATAAATAATTCGAAAATAAAAATTGAAAAAATCCAATGATTAAACCGCTTTGCAATAAAAATAATCGACAATAGGAAATAATGTTTAGCCGTAACAGGTTGTTAGGTGGCAACGCTAGCCTTTTGGAAGTATTATTTACTTAAAGGTGGCAATGGTAAATCAAAGCTATATTTATTACTTTTTGTGTGTATATACACATTCACCATACAGCTTGATGAACTATATCGCTATTAGATGAAGTTATTTTATAGCTGGCTGTGGTCTGTTGGTTAGAGCTTCGGCCTATGACTGCGGCAGTCATAGGTTCAAGCCCGCCACCTGTCGTATTTTTTTTTATCCATTGCTTGATATTCTTTTTTCATTTTTTAATCTTTTTTTTTAAATTCTTTTTTAATGTAACAGTTCAACTTTACATAATTACATCATCAAACAAAATTTATTTCTATTCTTTACAAAATTTAATAAAAAATTACATGTTTATGACGCCAAAAAAAATCCATTTTTGGTGCATGAGGTAAAAAATTCATTATTATTTTCGTATTCAGTGTGGCATAATAAATGAGATTTTTTCTATCAAGTCTATTTAACACACAAAATTTCAGTTTGTCGATGAGTGTAATCTTTGTTATTTATTTGAAACATATTTTTTTTGGCCGAAAAGCCAAACAACCAAAACCAATTTCTGTAACGAAAGCAAGACTTTTTTTAAACTTGGAGTCGACATGCTAAAAATAGCCCAAAAAACTAAAAAAATTTAGCTATAGTAGACGCCAAAAAACTTTATGAAATGCAGCTTTGGGAATCTAGTTGACACGCTGAATTGACAGCTACTGGTACTAAGGTTTAGTAGCAACTAAATTTGCGCCATTATTTTTAAGTGTAAAACCGTGTACCACAAGTATTACTATCACATACGCCTTTTTTCAATACCATCACTATTATCAACGAATATTCATTATTTATTTAAAAATAATCTTAAAAAAGCACCTTTGTCGTAAATTATTGTCTTCAAATTTTTTTCAACTGCGCCATCATAATCATCAACGGATATTCATTATTTGAATTGTCAACATAACTAGATTTTATACTACTATCAACTTACCGCCCATCTAATCTGTTTCGGAAGTGCCTGTTGTATGTTCACCAACACAAACTCACAAATTGATTGAAATTTGAAATCCACATACAAGTTTAACAGTGGAAATAGTTTTGTTCTATATTTCGTATTGTGCGTATATTTCGCCCTCATTGTAGATAGTATTACCCTCATCAATTGAATACAGTGAAAAATCTTGCGTTGTCAGTTACAAACACAATACATAACTAAATACTAAACATATGATGACGATAATGTTAAAAAGATGCCTAAATCATACAGATTTGTCGCACACAGAAGGCAAAAACCCGGTGAGCCAGTAAGAACAGATTAGCTAGCGAGTTTAGGAACAATAATAATTTCCTTAACAAAGATGCAATTAGTAGAAAAATTAGTTACTAAAAAAAAAAATAACAAGTTGGTTTGAACTTCAAATATATTTGTAGACATTGTATGTGATACTTTGCATCGAATTTTTAGTACTAAGTGATAAAAAATGCTGCTGATTCGTCTTAATACCAAAACTAACAGACTAAACGAGAGTAAACGAGTTCGGTAGAAAATTGAAGAACATAAAAATAAAAATTAAAATACGAATGTATTTCCTTTAAAACAAGTGAGTAAGTTTCAGTCGGTCAATGCCGACTTATATATACCTAATGTGACCATACGCCCCGCTATGGGCGGGACAGTCCCGCTTTCAAGCACTTTGTCCCGCTGTCCCCGAGAAATAGCCAAGGAGACCAAAATGCCCCGCTTTTGTCCCTCTCGAAATGAATTGAATAGACCTTTTTATATTTAAAAATAAACCTACATTTCGAAATATTTTCATTAGAACTATATAATAATATTTGGTATACAATTTTTAAAAACACTTTGCAAAATAATTTTTTTTTATAAGTAGCGCTTTCGAATTTTTACATCGATTGGATGTTGGCACGAGCTGGATGTTGGCATACACAAGGTTCCGGGGCTAACTATTCAGCGATAATGGAACAGTTATGTTTAGGTTTATTGATCATAGTTACGAAGAATCAGAAGCGACAAAAAAGACATGTCCCCAATTTTGTATCGGAAAAAAAAATTAAAAACTTTGAAACTTATTTTCCTGAAAGAATTTGTATGTTACATAACGCCGTCATCCATTCACTGCTTCACAGCGTTCTCACTCTACTCCTATAGATCGAATACTGATTTAAAAATTTCTGCTCCTCTACTACGGAAATAGATTTTTCAAATTCCTTCAAGATATTTTCTACTACTATTGTAAGAAATCTACTCTTCAAAATATCAGTAATGCCATGGACTTTGCTCGAAATTTCCCACAAAAAAAAAATAAAAACCAATTTTTCCCTCAACAGACTAGAAAAAATACCCACGAAAATTCCCACACACAATTCCGCCACAAAATAATACATATTTCCTTAAACAATTTTTTTTTAATTATATAAATTGTGAATACTACAGTCCGGCATTAATGAACTCATAAACCATTTTGTGAACATTTCTCCGATTTTATCGAACAGGAATTTAAACTTTTTTAAAGATGAAAATAGACCTTACTTTTTAGCATTTCATGAATGAATTTTTGTAGTTCACAAAATTGAATATATAGGAAAAAATTACAATTCTACTACCCCAACATAATAGTCTAATATTATCGTAGAATTTCTGCTATTCTACGCAGAACCCCAAACCTACTCACCTCTCTTAAAGTCTACTACCCTGACAGTAATTTCTACTACTCTCGTAAAATTTCTACTACTCTACGCAAAAAAAATTAAACAAATTTTTCGGAATTCACAACAATTTCATATTTTTACGCGTCAAAAGTCTTTGTACCTTTTTAAAATATTATGCAAAGTTGGCAATCCTATATTATGCTAATCATGTTTTGATAGCTGTAACGGGATATTACAAATTCGAATCTTACCAGTGACAAGTACCAACAGAAAATCTTTGTTTTATTGAAAAAAGTGAATCATCAAAATGCCCCGAAAAGAATTATCAATTGAAGAGAGAAAAATAATAAATAATAACCACAAAATAGGAAAATCTTACTCCGAAATTGTTGAAATAGTAAAAAAAGCAAATCGACAATACAAAAAGTTATAAATCGATTCAAAGAAGAACAAAAGAATTGAAAAAAACTGCGAGAGGACGTCCAAAAAAAATAAGTAATAGAGAAGAAAGAAAAATTGAAGCAATTATTAAGAACAATCCGTTTACAAGTTCACCTAAGATAGCTACCGAGCTGAAACAATCTTTTCACAAAATTGTTTCTGCAGAGATAGTACGTAGGTCGATAAAAAGGGCCAGGTACAACGTTCGTACGATGAATTAGCGAACTAAGCGCCTTCTCACCAGAGCCACTAATGCTCATACAATACCTTTACCTAATATCGAATAACTTCATCAAGCCGCATGCAAAATGCTTTCATGTATATACACTAGAGCTGTCCAAAAAAAAAAATAAACCACAAATTTTAAGTTCGTTTTAGATCAAGAAAAATACGAGAAACCATAATTAAGCATTTTTGGCGGAAACCACCCTATTATTATTTAAAAAACATTTTCGTAAAAATTAAAAAAAAAAATCAATAATAAAAATAAATAAAAATGCATTTTATAATGAGAAAAATATTATAAAAAAACCAAAATTATTGGTTTTCCTCATAAATATTTCATAAAAATTCTGTTTAATAAAAAGCATTTGGAGGTATTTTGCCACATAATAACTTTTTGTGATCATCTGGTAGCACTGCTCGCCAGATGTCATTGACTGCCATCGCTTCCATCGGCGGAATAAAAAACAGCTGATTGCGATGGTCGGCAGTGATGCCACCAGAAGAGCAAAAAAAGTTATAATGTTACAAAAAATCTCAAAAACTTTTTATTAAGCAAAATTGTTAATAACAATTTTTCATATTTTTCATATTTTAAAAAGTTTTTTTAATAATTAATTTTTTTTTTTTAATTTTTACGAAAATGTTTTTTTATTAATTCTAGGGTAGTTTCCGCCAAAAATGCTTAATTATGGGTTTTTCTCGTATTTTTCTTGATCTAAAACGAACTTAAAATTTGTGTTTTTTTTTTCCCCCATACAAGTTTTAGCCAGTTTTGGCCAACTTCAGGGCCTTTGCGGGCCGGGTTGCTGTTATCGGATCGGCTTGAAATTTCAAACTTAAGAGTTTTTGGTGTATTTGCGTTATTTTTTTTTGGACAGCTCTAATATACACACACAAAAAATCATCTTTTATATATAAACAAAAATAGCTTCACCTATTACGGTGGTGTATTAGATTTTCATATTACACTTTCATATTACACTTTCCTATCCGTCCGCACACATCAACGCGACGTACCGTACCACACATCAACGCGAAGTACCGCAGCCGCAGCGAAACTTACTCAAAAATGTTTCTTGCAAATGCGAAAATATATTTGTTTGAGGTGAGAAATTTCATAAAAACAAATAAAAATGTAAATCATTTATAAATAAAAATTCCCGAAAAAAAATACTAGAAGTCACTCAAGAAATTGTAAAAGGGGAAATCAAAACTTAAAAAAATTTATATCTCGGAATGCAGATTCTTGCTACAATAAAAGATTCAGATTCGGTTTTAGTACGTCAAAATACATAATACGAAAATAAAAATTGAAAAAATCCAATGATTAAACCGCTTTGCAATAAAAATAATCGACAATAGGAAATAATGTTTAGCCGTAACAGGTTGTTAGGTGGCAACGCTAGCCTTTTGGAAGTATTATTTACTTAAAGGTGGCAATGGTAAATCAAAGCTATATTTATTACTTTTTGTGTGTATATACACATTCACCATACAGCTTGATGAACTATATCGCTATTAGATGAAGTTATTTTATAGCTGGCTGTGGTCTGTTGGTTAGAGCTTCGGCCTATGACTGCGGCAGTCATAGGTTCAAGCCCGCCACCTGTCGTATTTTTTTTTATCCATTGCTTGATATTCTTTTTTCATTTTTTAATCTTTTTTTTTAAATTCTTTTTTAATGTAACAGTTCAACTTTACATAATTACATCATCAAACAAAATTTATTTCTATTCTTTACAAAATTTAATAAAAAACTAGAGAGTGGACTATCTTCGGCTATACCGAAGCTGAAATACCCCCACACTGTAGGAAGAAGTACCTCGAATATGAAAAAATGTGGTCTCAAGACCCTATTTTGACCCAATTATAGGTGGTTTTGGAGCCCGGAACATGTCCAAAATCCATTTCTAAAAATTTCCAATCAAATCCACCAAAAAAAAATTTTGGTCTCAAGACCCCATTCAGACCCTTATATATGTCGCTTCGGAACCTCGGACCATGTCAAAAATACGTTTCTAAACATTTCCAATCGAATACAACAATAAAAAAGACTTGAAAAATTTTTACCTTTTTTTTTCGGTGTATGGGAGCCACGCCCAGTTTTTGTCCGATTTGGCTGATTCTCGAACTTGATCTCAGTATTCACGAGAAAAACATGTACCCAAAGTTTCAAGTCGATATCTCCAAAACTGCGACCTCTATCGTGAGGACGGACAGACGGACAGACGGACAGACAGACGGACATCGCTAAATCGACTCAGGAGGTGATGCTGATCAAGAATATATATACTTTTCCATACCGGACACGCCTCCTTATGGGCGTTACAAACGTTGTGACAAAGTGAGTATACCCTGCCACAGTGAGTGTGGGGTATAATTACATGTTTATGACGCCAAAAAAAATCCATTTTTGGTGCATGAGGTAAAAAATTCATTATTATTTTCGTATTCAGTGTGGCATAATAAATGAGAATTTGTCTATCAAGTCTATTTAACACACAAAATTTCAGTTTGTCGATGAGTGTAATCTTTGTTATTTATTTGAAACATATTTTTTTTGGCCGAAAAGCCAAACAACCTAAACCAACTTGGAGTCGACCAGCTAAAAATAGCCCAAAAAACTAAAAAAATTTAGCTATAGTAGACGCCAAAAAACTTTATGAAATGCAACTTTGGGAATCTAGTTGACACGCTGAATTGACAGCTACTTGTACTAAGGTTTAGTAGCAACTAAATTTGCGCCATTATTTTTAAGTGTAAAACCGTGTACCACAAGTATTACTATCACATACGCCTTTTTTCAATACCATCACTATTATCAACGGATATTCATTATTTATTTAAAAATAATCTTAAAAAAGCACCTTTGTCGTAAATTATTGTCTTCAAATTTTTTTCAACTGCGCCATCATAATCATCAACGGATATTCATTATTTGAATTGTCAACATAACTAGATTTTATACTACTATCAACTTACCGCCCATCTAATCTGTTTCGGAAGTGCCTGTTGTATGTTCACCAACACAAACTCACAAATTGATTGAAATTTGAAATCCACATACAAGTTTAACAGTGGAAATAGTTTTGTTCTATATTTCGTATTGTGCGTATATTTCGCCCTCATTGTAGATAGTATTACCCTCATCAATTGAATACAGTGAAAAATCTTGCGTTGTCAGTTACAAACACAATACATAACTAAATACTAAACATATGATGACGATAATGTTAAAAAGATGCCTAAATCATACAGATTTGTCGCACACAGAAGGCAAAAACCCGGTGAGCCAGTAAGAACAGATTAGCTAGCGAGTTTAGGAACAATAATAATTTCCTTAACAAAGATGCAATTAGTAGAAAAATTAGTTACTAAAAAAAAAAATAACAAGTTGGTTTGAACTTCAAATATATTTGTAGACATTGTATGTGATACTTTGCATCGAATTTTTAGTACTAAGTGATTAAAAATGCTGCTGATTCGTCTTAATACCAAAACTAACAGACTAAACGAGAGTAAACGAGTTCGGTAGAAAATTGAAGAACATAAAAATAAAAATTAAAATACGAATGTATTTCCTTTAAAACAAGTGAGTAAGTTTCAGTCGGTCAATGCCGACTTATATATACCTAATGTGACCATACGCCCCGCTATGGGCGGGACAGTCCCGCTTTCAAGCACTTTGTCCCGCTGTCCCCGAGAAATAGCCAAGGAGACCAAAATGCCCCGCTTTTGTCCCTCTCGAAATGAATTGAATAGACCTTTTTATATTTAAAAATAAACCTACATTTCGAAATATTTTCATTAGAACTATATAATAATATTTGGTATACAATTTTTAAAAACACTTTGCAAAATAATTTTTTTTTATAAGTAGCGCTTTCGAATTTTTACATCGATTGGATGTTGGCACGGGCTGGATGTTGGCATACACAAGGTTCCGGGGCTAACTATTCAGCGATAATGGAACAGTTATGTTTAGGTTTATTGATCATAGTTACGAAGAATCAGAAGCGACAAAAAAGACATGTCCCCAATTTTGTATCGGAAAAAAAAATTAAAAACTTTGAAACTTATTTTCCTGAAAGAATTTGTATGTTACATAACGCCGTCATCCATTCACTGCTTCACAGCGTTCTCACTCTACTCCTATAGATCGAATACTGATTTAAAAATTTCTGCTCCTCTACTACGGAAATAGATTTTTCAAATTCCTTCAAGATATTTTCTACTACTATTGTAAGAAATCTACTCTTCAAAATATCAGTAATGCCATGGACTTTGCTCGAAATTTCCCACAAAAAAAAAATAAAAACCAATTTTTCCCTCAACAGACTAGAAAAAATACCCACGAAAATTCCCACACACAATTCCGCCACAAAATAATACATATTTCCTTAAACAATTTTTTTTTAATTATATAAATTGTGAATACTACAGTCCGGCATTAATGAACTCATAAACCATTTTGTGAACATTTCTCCGATTTTATCGAACAGGAATTTAAACTTTTTTAAAGATGAAAATAGACCTTACTTTTTAGCATTTCATGAATGAATTTTTGTAGTTCACAAAATTGAATATATAGGAAAAAATTACAATTCCCCAACATAATTGTCTAATATTATCGTAGAATTTCTGCTATTCTACGCAGAACCCCAAACCTACTCACCTCTCTTAAAGTCTACTACCCTGACAGTAATTTCTACTACTCTCGTAAAATTTCTACTACTCTACGCAAAAAAAATTAAACAAATTTTTCGGAATTCACAACAATTTCATATTTTTACGCGTCAAAAGTCTTTGTACCTTTTTAAAATATTATGCAAAGTTGGCAATCCTATATTATGCTAATCATGTTTTGATAGCTGTAACGGGATATTACAAATTCGAATCTTACCAGTGACAAGTACCAACAGAAAATCTTTGTTTTATTGAAAAAAGTGAATCATCAAAATGCCCCGAAAAGAATTATCAATTGAAGAGAGAAAAATAATAAATAATAACCACAAAATAGGAAAATCTTACTCCGAAATTGTTGAAATAGTAAAAAAAGCAAATCGACAATACAAAAAGTTATAAATCGATTCAAAGAAGAACAAAAGAATTGAAAAAAACTGCGAGAGGACGTCCAAAAAAAATAAGTAATAGAGAAGAAAGAAAAATTGAAGCAATTATTAAGAACAATCCGTTTACAAGTTCACCTAAGATAGCTACCGAGCTGAAACAATCTTTTGACAAAATTGTTTCTGCAGAGATAGTACGTAGGTCGATAAAAAGGGCCAGGTACAACGTTTGTACGATGAATTAGCGAACTAAGCGCCTTCTCACCAGAGCCACTAATTCTCATACAATACCTTTACCTAATATCGAATAACTTCATCAAGCCGCATGCAAAATGCTTTCATGTATATACACTAGAGCTGTCCAAAAAAAAAATAAATCACAAATTTTAAGTTCGTTTTAGATCAAGAAAAATACGAGAAACCATAATTAAGCATTTTTGGCGGAAACCACCCAATTATTAATTAAAAAACATTTTCGTAAAAATTAAAAAAAAAAATCAATAATAAAAATAAATAAAAATGCATTTTATAATGAGAAAAATATTATAAAAAAACCAAAATTATTGGTTTTCCTCATAAATATTTCATAAAAATTCTGTTTAATAAAAAGCATTTGGAGGTATTTTGCCACATAATAACTTTTTGTGATCATCTGGTAGCACTGCTCGCCAGATGTCATTGACTGCCTTCGCTTCCATCGGCGGAATAAAAAACAGCTGATTGCGATGGTCGGCAGTGATGCCACCAGAAGAGCAAAAAAAGTTATAATGTTACAAAAAATCTCAAAAACTTTTTATTAAGCAAAATTGTTAATAACAATTTTTCATATTTTTCATATTTTAAAAAGTTTTTTTAATAATTAATTTTTTTTTTTTAATTTTTACGAAAATGTTTTTTTATTAATTCTAGGGTAGTTTCCGCCAAAAATGCTTAATTATGGGTTTTTCTCGTATTTTTCTTGATCTAAAACGAACTTAAAATTTGTGTTTTTTTTTTCCCCCATACAAGTTTTAGCCAGTTTTGGCCAACTTCAGGGCCTTTGCGGGCCGGGTTGCTGTTATCGGATCGGCTTGAAATTTCAAACTTAAGAGTTTTTGGTGTATTTGCGTTATTTTTTTTTGGACAGCTCTAATATACACACACAAAAAATCATCTTTTATATATAAACAAAAATAGCTTCACCTATTACGGTGGTGTATTAGATTTTCATATTACACTTTCATATTACACTTTCCTATCCGTCCGCACACATCAACGCAACGTACCGTACCACACATCAACGCGAAGTACCGCAGCCGCAGCGAAACTTACTCAAAAATGTTTCTTGCAAATGCGAAAATATATTTGTTTGAGGTGAGAAATTTCATAAAAACAAATAAAAATGTAAATCATTTATAAATAAAAATTCCCGAAAAAAAATACTAGAAGTCACTCAAGAAATTGTAAAAGGGGAAATCAAAACTTAAAAAAATTTATATCTCGGAATGCAGATTCTTGCTACAATAAAAGATTCAGATTCGGTTTTAGTACGTCAAAATACATAATACGAAAATAAAAATTGAAAAAATCCAATGATTAAACCGCTTTGCAATAAAAATAATCGACAATAGGAAATAATGTTTAGCCGTAACAGGTTGTTAGGTGGCAACGCTAGCCTTTTGGAAGTATTATTTACTTAAAGGTGGCAATGGTAAATCAAAGCTATATTTATTACTTTTTGTGTGTATATACACATTCACCATACAGCTTGATGAACTATATCGCTATTAGATGAAGTTATTTTATAGCTGGCTGTGGTCTGTTGGTTAGAGCTTCGGCCTATGACTGCGGCAGTCATAGGTTCAAGCCCGCCACCTGTCGTATTTTTTTTTATCCATTGCTTGATATTCTTTTTTCATTTTTTAATCTTTTTTTTTAAATTCTTTTTTAATGTAACAGTTCAACTTTACATAATTACATCATCAAACAAAATTTATTTCTATTCTTTACAAAATTTAATAAAAAACTAGAGAGTGGACTATCTTCGGCTATACCGAAGCTGAAATACCCCCACACTGTAGGAAGAAGTACCTCGAATATGAAAAAATGTGGTCTCAAGACCCTATTTTGACCCAATTATAGGTGGTTTTGGAGCCCGGAACATGTCCAAAATCCATTTCTAAAAATTTCCAATCAAATCCACCAAAAAAAAATTTTGGTCTCAAGACCCCATTCAGACCCTTATATATGTCGCTTCGGAACCTCGGACCATGTCAAAAATACGTTTCTAAACATTTCCAATCGAATACAACAATAAAAAAGACTTGAAAAATTTTTACCTTTTTTTTTCGGTGTATGGGAGCCACGCCCAGTTTTTGTCCGATTTGGCTGATTCTCGAACTTGATCTCAGTATTCACGAGAAAAACATGTACCCAAAGTTTCAAGTCGATATCTCCAAAACTGCGACCTCTATCGTGAGGACGGACAGACGGACAGACGGACAGACAGACGGACATCGCTAAATCGACTCAGGAGGTGATGCTGATCAAGAATATATATACTTTTCCATACCGGACACGCCTCCTTATGGGCGTTACAAACGTTGTGACAAAGTGAGTATACCCTGCCACAGTGAGTGTGGGGTATAATTACATGTTTATGACGCCAAAAAAAATCCATTTTTGGTGCATGAGGTAAAAAATTCATTATTATTTTCGTATTCAGTGTGGCATAATAAATGAGAATTTGTCTATCAAGTCTATTTAACACACAAAATTTCAGTTTGTCGATGAGTGTAATCTTTGTTATTTATTTGAAACATATTTTTTTTGGCCGAAAAGCCAAACAACCAAAACCAACTTGGAGTCGACCAGCTAAAAATAGCCCAAAAAACTAAAAAAATTTAGCTATAGTAGACGCCAAAAAACTTTATGAAATGCAACTTTGGGAATCTAGTTGACACGCTGAATTGACAGCTACTTGTACTAAGGTTTAGTAGCAACTAAATTTGCGCCATTATTTTTAAGTGTAAAACCGTGTACCACAAGTATTACTATCACATACGCCTTTTTTCAATACCATCACTATTATCAACGGATATTCATTATTTATTTAAAAATAATCTTAAAAAAGCACCTTTGTCGTAAATTATTGTCTTCAAATTTTTTTCAACTGCGCCATCATAATCATCAACGGATATTCATTATTTGAATTGTCAACATAACTAGATTTTATACTACTATCAACTTACCGCCCATCTAATCTGTTTCGGAAGTGCCTGTTGTATGTTCACCAACACAAACTCACAAATTGATTGAAATTTGAAATCCACATACAAGTTTAACAGTGGAAATAGTTTTGTTCTATATTTCGTATTGTGCGTATATTTCGCCCTCATTGTAGATAGTATTACCCTCATCAATTGAATACAGTGAAAAATCTTGCGTTGTCAGTTACAAACACAATACATAACTAAATACTAAACATATGATGACGATAATGTTAAAAAGATGCCTAAATCATACAGATTTGTCGCACACAGAAGGCAAAAACCCGGTGAGCCAGTAAGAACAGATTAGCTAGCGAGTTTAGGAACAATAATAATTTCCTTAACAAAGATGCAATTAGTAGAAAAATTAGTTACTAAAAAAAAAAATAACAAGTTGGTTTGAACTTCAAATATATTTGTAGACATTGTATGTGATACTTTGCATCGAATTTTTAGTACTAAGTGATTAAAAATGCTGCTGATTCGTCTTAATACCAAAACTAACAGACTAAACGAGAGTAAACGAGTTCGGTAGAAAATTGAAGAACATAAAAATAAAAATTAAAATACGAATGTATTTCCTTTAAAACAAGTGAGTAAGTTTCAGTCGGTCAATGCCGACTTATATATACCTAATGTGACCATACGCCCCGCTATGGGCGGGACAGTCCCGCTTTCAAGCACTTTGTCCCGCTGTCCCCGAGAAATAGCCAAGGAGACCAAAATGCCCCGCTTTTGTCCCTCTCGAAATGAATTGAATAGACCTTTTTATATTTAAAAATAAACCTACATTTCGAAATATTTTCATTAGAACTATATAATAATATTTGGTATACAATTTTTAAAAACACTTTGCAAAATAATTTTTTTTTATAAGTAGCGCTTTCGAATTTTTACATCGATTGGATGTTGGCACGGGCTGGATGTTGGCATACACAAGGTTCCGGGGCTAACTATTCAGCGATAATGGAACAGTTATGTTTAGGTTTATTGATCATAGTTACGAAGAATCAGAAGCGACAAAAAAGACATGTCCCCAATTTTGTATCGGAAAAAAAAATTAAAAACTTTGAAACTTATTTTCCTGAAAGAATTTGTATGTTACATAACGCCGTCATCCATTCACTGCTTCACAGCGTTCTCACTCTACTCCTATAGATCGAATACTGATTTAAAAATTTCTGCTCCTCTACTACGGAAATAGATTTTTCAAATTCCTTCAAGATATTTTCTACTACTATTGTAAGAAATCTACTCTTCAAAATATCAGTAATGCCATGGACTTTGCTCGAAATTTCCCACAAAAAAAAAATAAAAACCAATTTTTCCCTCAACAGACTAGAAAAAATACCCACGAAAATTCCCACACACAATTCCGCCACAAAATAATACATATTTCCTTAAACAATTTTTTTTTAATTATATAAATTGTGAATACTACAGTCCGGCATTAATGAACTCATAAACCATTTTGTGAACATTTCTCCGATTTTATCGAACAGGAATTTAAACTTTTTTAAAGATGAAAATAGACCTTACTTTTTAGCATTTCATGAATGAATTTTTGTAGTTCACAAAATTGAATATATAGGAAAAAATTACAATTCCCCAACATAATTGTCTAATATTATCGTAGAATTTCTGCTATTCTACGCAGAACCCCAAACCTACTCACCTCTCTTAAAGTCTACTACCCTGACAGTAATTTCTACTACTCTCGTAAAATTTCTACTACTCTACGCAAAAAAAATTAAACAAATTTTTCGGAATTCACAACAATTTCATATTTTTACGCGTCAAAAGTCTTTGTACCTTTTTAAAATATTATGCAAAGTTGGCAATCCTATATTATGCTAATCATGTTTTGATAGCTGTAACGGGATATTACAAATTCGAATCTTACCAGTGACAAGTACCAACAGAAAATCTTTGTTTTATTGAAAAAAGTGAATCATCAAAATGCCCCGAAAAGAATTATCAATTGAAGAGAGAAAAATAATAAATAATAACCACAAAATAGGAAAATCTTACTCCGAAATTGTTGAAATAGTAAAAAAAGCAAATCGACAATACAAAAAGTTATAAATCGATTCAAAGAAGAACAAAAGAATTGAAAAAAACTGCGAGAGGACGTCCAAAAAAAATAAGTAATAGAGAAGAAAGAAAAATTGAAGCAATTATTAAGAACAATCCGTTTACAAGTTCACCTAAGATAGCTACCGAGCTGAAACAATCTTTTGACAAAATTGTTTCTGCAGAGATAGTACGTAGGTCGATAAAAAGGGCCAGGTACAACGTTTGTACGATGAATTAGCGAACTAAGCGCCTTCTCACCAGAGCCACTAATTCTCATACAATACCTTTACCTAATATCGAATAACTTCATCAAGCCGCATGCAAAATGCTTTCATGTATATACACTAGAGCTGTCCAAAAAAAAAATAAATCACAAATTTTAAGTTCGTTTTAGATCAAGAAAAATACGAGAAACCATAATTAAGCATTTTTGGCGGAAACCACCCAATTATTAATTAAAAAACATTTTCGTAAAAATTAAAAAAAAAAAATCAATAATAAAAATAAATAAAAATGCATTTTATAATGAGAAAAATATTATAAAAAAACCAAAATTATTGGTTTTCCTCATAAATATTTCATAAAAATTCTGTTTAATAAAAAGCATTTGGAGGTATTTTGCCACATAATAACTTTTTGTGATCATCTGGTAGCACTGCTCGCCAGATGTCATTGACTGCCTTCGCTTCCATCGGCGGAATAAAAAACAGCTGATTGCGATGGTCGGCAGTGATGCCACCAGAAGAGCAAAAAAAGTTATAATGTTACAAAAAATCTCAAAAACTTTTTATTAAGCAAAATTGTTAATAACAATTTTTCATATTTTTATTATTTTAAAAAGTTTTTTTAATAATTAATTTTTTTTTTGAATTTTTACGAAAATGTTTTTTTATTAATGCTAGGGTAGTTTCCGCCAAAAATGCTTAATTATGGGTTTTTTCTCGTATTTTTCTTGATCTAAAACGAACTTAAAATTTGTGGTTTTTTTTTCCCCCATACAAGTGTTAGCCAGTTTTGGCCAACTTCAGGGCCTTTGCGGGCCGGGTTGCTGATATCGGATCGGCTTGAAATTTCAAACTTTCAAACTTTTGGTGTATTTGCGTTATTTTTTTTTTTGGACAGCTCTAATATACACACACACAAAAAATCATCTTTTATATATAAACAAAAATAGCTTCACCTATTACGGTGGTGTATTAGATTTTCATATTACACTTTCATATTACACTTTCCTATCCGTCCGCACACATCAACGCGACGTACCGTACCACACATCAACGCGAAGTACCGCAGCCGCAGCGAAACTTACTCAAAAATGTTTCTTGCAAATGCGAAAATATATTTGTTTGAGGTGAGAAATTTCATAAAAACAAATAAAAATGTAAATCATTTATAAATAAAAATTCCCGAAAAAAAATACTACAATTAATACCTTTCTTAGAAGTCACTCAAGAAATTGTAAAAGGGGAAATCAAAACTTAAAAAATTTATATCTCGGAATGCAGATTCTTGCTACAATAAAAGATTCAGATTCGGTTTTAGTACGTCAAAATACAAAATACGAAAATAAAAATTGAAAAAATCCAATGATTAAACCGCTTTGCAATAAAAATAATCGACAATAGGAAATAATGTTTAGCCGTAACAGGTTGTTAGGTGGCAACGCTAGCCTTTTGGAAGTATTATTTACTTAAAGGTGGCAATGGTAAATCAAAGCTATATTTATTACTTTTTGTGTGTATATACACATTCACCATACAGCTTGATGAACTATATCGCTATTAGATGAAGTTATTTTATAGCTGGCTGTGGTCTGTTGGTTAGAGCTTCGGCCTATGACTGCGGCAGTCATAGGTTCAAGCCCGCCACCTGTCGTATTTTTTTTTATCCATTGCTTGATATTCTTTTTTCATTTTTTAATCTTTTTTTTTAAATTCTTTTTTAATGTAACAGTTCAACTTTACATAATTACATCATCAAACAAAATTTATTTCTATTCTTTACAAAATTTAATAAAAAATTACATGTTTATGACGCCAAAAAAAATCCATTTTTGGTGCATGAGGTAAAAAATTCATTATTATTTTCGTATTCAGTGTGGCAAAATAAATGAGATTTTTTCTATCAAGTCTATTTAACACACAAAATTTCAGTTTGTCGATGAGTGTAATCTTTGTTATTTATTTGAAACATATTTTTTTTGGCCGAAAAGCCAAACAACCAAAACCAATTTCTGTAACGAAAGCAAGACTTTTTTTAAACTTGGAGTCGACATGCTAAAAATAGCCCAAAAAACTTAAAAAATTTAGCTATAGTAGACGCCAAAAAACTTTATGAAATGCAGCTTTGGGAATCTAGTTGACACGCTGAATTGACAGCTACTGGTACTAAGGTTTAGTAGCAACTAAATTTGCGCCATTATTTTTAAGTGTAAAACCGTGTACCACAAGTATTACTATCACATACGCCTTTTTTCAATACCATCACTATTATCAACGGATATTCATTATTTATTTAAAAATAATCTTAAAAAAGCACCTTTGTCGTAAATTATTGTCTTCAAATTTTTTTCAACTGTGCCATCATAATCATCAACGGATATTCATTATTTGAATTGTCAACATAACTAGATTTTATACTACTATCAACTTACCGCCCATCTAATCTGTTTCGGAAGTGCCTGTTGTATGTTCACCAACACAAACTCACAAATTGATTGAAATTTGAAATCCACATACAAGTTTAACAGTGGAAATAGTTTTGTTCTATATTTCGTATTGTGCGTATATTTCGCCCTCATTGTAGATAGTATTACCCTCATCAATTGAATACAGTGAAAAATCTTGCGTTGTCAGTTACAAACACAATACATAACTAAATACTAAACATATGATGACGATAATGTTAAAAAGATGCCTAAATCATACAGATTTGTCGCACACAGAAGGCAAAAACCCGGTGAGCCAGTAAGAACAGATTAGCTAGCGAGTTTAGGAACAATAATAATTTCCTTAACAAAGATGCAATTAGTAGAAAAATTAGTTACTAAAAAAAAAAATAACAAGTTGGTTTGAACTTCAAATATATTTGTAGACATTGTATGTGATACTTTGCATCGAATTTTTAGTACTAAGTGATTAAAAATGCTGCTGATTCGTCTTAATACCAAAACTAACAGACTAAACGAGAGTAAACGAGTTCGGTAGAAAATTGAAGAACATAAAAATAAAAATTAAAATACGAATGTATTTCCTTTAAAACAAGTGAGTAAGTTTCAGTCGGTCAATGCCGACTTATATATACCTAATGTGACCATACGCCCCGCTATGGGCGGGACAGTCCCGCTTTCAAGCACTTTGTCCCGCTGTCCCCGAGAAATAGCCAAGGAGACCAAAATGCCCCGCTTTTGTCCCTCTCGAAATGAATTGAATAGACCTTTTTATATTTAAAAATAAACCTACATTTCGAAATATTTTCATTAGAACTATATAATAATATTTGGTATACAATTTTTAAAAACACTTTGCAAAATAATTTTTTTTTATAAGTAGCGCTTTCGAATTTTTACATCGATTGGATGTTGGCACGGGCTGGATGTTGGCATACACAAGGTTCCGGGGCTAACTATTCAGCGATAATGGAACAGTTATGTTTAGGTTTATTGATCATAGTTACGAAGAATCAGAAGCGACAAAAAAGACATGTCCCCAATTTTGTATCGGAAAAAAAAATTAAAAACTTTGAAACTTATTTTCCTGAAAGAATTTGTATGTTACATAACGCCGTCATCCATTCACTGCTTCACAGCGTTCTCACTCTACTCCTATAGATCGAATACTGATTTAAAAATTTCTGCTCCTCTACTACGGAAATAGATTTTTCAAATTCCTTCAAGATATTTTCTACTACTATTGTAAGAAATCTACTCTTCAAAATATCAGTAATGCCATGGACTTTGCTCGAAATTTCCCACAAAAAAAAAATAAAAACCAATTTTTCCCTCAACAGACTAGAAAAAATACCCACGAAAATTCCCACACACAATTCCGCCACAAAATAATACATATTTCCTTAAACAATTTTTTTTTAATTATATAAATTGTGAATACTACAGTCCGGCATTAATGAACTCATAAACCATTTTGTGAACATTTCTCCGATTTTATCGAACAGGAATTTAAACTTTTTTAAAGATGAAAATAGACCTTACTTTTTAGCATTTCATGAATGAATTTTTGTAGTTCACAAAATTGAATATATAGGAAAAAATTACAATTCTACTACCCCAACATAATAGTCTAATATTATCGTAGAATTTCTGCTATTCTACGCAGAACCCCAAACCTACTCACCTCTCTTAAAGTCTACTACCCTGACAGTAATTTCTACTACTCTCGTAAAATTTCTACTACTCTACGCAAAAAAAATTAAACAAATTTTTCGGAATTCACAACAATTTCATATTTTTACGCGTCAAAAGTCTTTGTACCTTTTTAAAATATTATGCAAAGTTGGCAATCCTATATTATGCTAATCATGTTTTGATAGCTGTACCGGGATATTACAAATTCGAATCTTACCAGTGACAAGTACCAACAGAAAATCTTTGTTTTATTGAAAAAAGTGAATCATCAAAATGCCCCGAAAAGAATTATCAATTGAAGAGAGAAAAATAATAAATAATAACCACAAAATAGGAAAATCTTACTCCGAAATTGTTGAAATAGTAAAAAAAGCAAATCGACAATACAAAAAGTTATAAATCGATTCAAAGAAGAACAAAAGAATTGAAAAAAACTGCGAGAGGACGTCCAAAAAAAATAAGTAATAGAGAAGAAAGAAAAATTGAAGCAATTATTAAGAACAATCCGTTTACAAGTTCACCTAAGATAGCTACCGAGCTGAAACAATCTTTTGACAAAATTGTTTCTGCAGAGATAGTACGTAGGTCGATAAAAAGGGCCAGGTACAACGTTCGTACGATGAATTAGCGAACTAAGCGCCTTCTCACCAGAGCCACTAATGCTCATACAATACCTTTACCTAATATCGAATAACTTCATCAAGCCGCATGCAAAATGCTTTCATGTATATACACTAGAGCTGTCCAAAAAAAAAATAAACCACAAATTTTAAGTTCGTTTTAGATCAAGAAAAATACGAGAAACCATAATTAAGCATTTTTGGCGGAAACCACCCTATTATTATTTAAAAAACATTTTCGTAAAAATTAAAAAAAAAAATCAATAATAAAAATAAATAAAAATGCATTTTATAATGAGAAAAATATTATAAAAAAACCAAAATTATTGGTTTTCCTCATAAATATTTCATAAAAATTCTGTTTAATAAAAAGCATTTGGAGGTATTTTGCCACATAATAACTTTTTGTGATCATCTGGTAGCACTGCTCGCCAGATGTCATTGACTGCCATCGCTTCCATCGGCGGAATAAAAAACAGCTGATTGCGATGGTCGGCAGTGATGCCACCAGAAGAGCAAAAAAAGTTATAATGTTACAAAAAAATCTCAAAAACTTTTTATTAAGCAAAATTGTTAATAACAATTTTTCATATTTTTATTATTTTAAAAAGTTTTTTTAATAATTAATTTTTTTTTTTTAATTTTTACGAAAATGTTTTTTTATTAATTCTAGGGTAGTTTCCGCCAAAAATGCTTAATTATGGGTTTTTCTCGTATTTTTCTTGATCTAAAACGAACTTAAAATTTGTGTTTTTTTTTTCCCCCATACAAGTTTTAGCCAGTTTTGGCCAACTTCAGGGCCTTTGCGGGCCGGGTTGCTGTTATCGGATCGGCTTGAAATTTCAAACTTAAGAGTTTTTGGTGTATTTGCGTTATTTTTTTTTGGACAGCTCTAATATACACACACAAAAAATCATCTTTTATATATAAACAAAAATAGCTTCACCTATTACGGTGGTGTATTAGATTTTCATATTACACTTTCATATTACACTTTCCTATCCGTCCGCACACATCAACGCGACGTACCGTACCACACATCAACGCGAAGTACCGCAGCCGCAGCGAAACTTACTCAAAAATGTTTCTTGCAAATGCGAAAATATATTTGTTTGAGGTGAGAAATTTCATAAAAACAAATAAAAATGTAAATCATTTATAAATAAA
This sequence comes from Heteromyza rotundicornis, assembly GCA_951394025.1. Lineage (NCBI taxonomy): Eukaryota > Metazoa > Arthropoda > Insecta > Diptera > Heleomyzidae > Heteromyza > Heteromyza rotundicornis. The sequence goes on along the minus strand of OX596015.1, from coordinate 1,332,305 downwards.
AATTCCCGAAAAAAAATACTAGAAGTCACTCAAGAAATTGTAAAAGGGGAAATCAAAACTTAAAAAAATTTATATCTCGGAATGCAGATTCTTGCTACAATAAAAGATTCAGATTCGGTTTTAGTACGTCAAAATACATAATACGAAAATAAAAATTGAAAAAATCCAATGATTAAACCGCTTTGCAATAAAAATAATCGACAATAGGAAATAATGTTTAGCCGTAACAGGTTGTTAGGTGGCAACGCTAGCCTTTTGGAAGTATTATTTACTTAAAGGTGGCAATGGTAAATCAAAGCTATATTTATTACTTTTTGTGTGTATATACACATTCACCATACAGCTTGATGAACTATATCGCTATTAGATGAAGTTATTTTATAGCTGGCTGTGGTCTGTTGGTTAGAGCTTCGGCCTATGACTGCGGCAGTCATAGGTTCAAGCCCGCCACCTGTCGTATTTTTTTTTATCCATTGCTTGATATTCTTTTTTCATTTTTTAATCTTTTTTTTTAAATTCTTTTTTAATGTAACAGTTCAACTTTACATAATTACATCATCAAACAAAATTTATTTCTATTCTTTACAAAATTTAATAAAAAACTAGAGAGTGGACTATCTTCGGCTATACCGAAGCTGAAATACCCCCACACTGTAGGAAGAAGTACCTCGAATATGAAAAAATGTGGTCTCAAGACCCTATTTTGACCCAATTATAGGTGGTTTTGGAGCCCGTAACATGTCCAAAATCCATTTCTAAAAATTTCCAATCAAATCCACCAAAAAAAAATTTTGGTCTCAAGACCCCATTCAGACCCTTATATATGTGGCTTCGGAACCTCGGACCATGTCAAAAATACGTTTCTAAACATTTCCAATCGAATACAACAATAAAAAAGACTTGAAAAATTTTTACCTTTTTTTTTCGGTGTATGGGAGCCACGCCCAGTTTTTGTCCGATTTGGCTGATTCTCGAACTTGATCTCAGTATTCACGAGAAAAACATGTACCCAAAGTTTCAAGTCGATATCTCCAAAACTGCGACCTCTATCGTGAGGACGGACAGACGGACAGACGGACAGACAGACGGACATCGCTAAATCGACTCAGGATGGTGATGCTGATCAAGAATATATATACTTTTCCATACCGGACACGCCTCCTTATGGGCGTTACAAACGTTGTGACAAAGTGAGTATACCCTGCCACAGTGAGTGTGGGGTATAATTACATGTTTATGACGCCAAAAAAAATCCATTTTTGGTGCATGAGGTAAAAAATTCATTATTATTTTCGTATTCAGTGTGGCATAATAAATGAGAATTTGTCTATCAAGTCTATTTAACACACAAAATTTCAGTTTGTCGATGAGTGTAATCTTTGTTATTTATTTGAAACATATTTTTTTTGGCCGAAAAGCCAAACAACCAAAACCAACTTGGAGTCGACCAGCTAAAAATAGCCCAAAAAACGAAAAAAATTTAGCTATAGTAGACGCCAAAAAACTTTATGAAATGCAACTTTGGGAATCTAGTTGACACGCTGAATTGACAGCTACTTGTACTAAGGTTTAGTAGCAACTAAATTTGCGCCATTATTTTTAAGTGTAAAACCGTGTACCACAAGTATTACTATCACATACGCCTTTTTTCAATACCATCACTATTATCAACGGATATTCATTATTTATTTAAAAATAATCTTAAAAAAGCACCTTTGTCGTAAATTATTGTCTTCAAATTTTTTTCAACTGCGCCATCATAATCATCAACGGATATTCATTATTTGAATTGTCAACATAACTAGATTTTATACTACTATCAACTTACCGCCCATCTAATCTGTTTCGGAAGTGCCTGTTGTATGTTCACCAACACAAACTCACAAATTGATTGAAATTTGAAATCCACATACAAGTTTAACAGTGGAAAGAGTTTTGTTCTATATTTCGTATTGTGCGTATATTTCGCCCTCATTGTAGATAGTATTACCCTCATCAATTGAATACAGTGAAAAATCTTGCGTTGTCAGTTACAAACACAATACATAAATAAATACTAAACATATGATGACGATAATGTTAAAAAGATGCCTAAATCATACAGATTTGTCGCACACAGAACGCAAAAACCCGGTGAGCCAGTAAGAACAGATTAGCTAGCGAGTTTAGGAACAATAATAATTTCCTTAACAAAGATGCAATTAGTAGAAAAATTAGTTACTAAAAAAAAAAATAACAAGTTGGTTTGAACTTCAAATATATTTGTAGACATTGTATGTGATACTTTGCATCGAATTTTTAGTACTAAGTGATAAAAAATGCTGCTGATTCGTCTTAATACCAAAACTAACAGACTAAACGAGAGTAAACGAGTTCGGTAGAAAATTGAAGAACATAAAAATAAAAATTAAAATACGAATGTATTTCCTTTAAAACAAGTGAGTAAGTTTCAGTCGGTCAATGCCGACTTATATATACCTAATGTGACCATACGCCCCGCTATGGGCGGGACAGTCCCGCTTTCAAGCACTTTGTCCCGCTGTCCCCGAGAAATAGCCAAGGAGACCAAAATGCCCCGCTTTTGTCCCTCTCGAAATGAATTGAATAGACCTTTTTATATTTAAAAACTAGAGAGTGGACTATCTTCGGCTATACCGAAGCTGAACTACCCCCACACAGTATGAAGAAGTACCTCGAACATAAAAAAATGTGGTCTCAAGACCCTATTTTGAGCCAATTATAGGTGGTTTTGGAGCCCGGACCATGTCCAAAATCCATTTCTAAAAATTTCCAATCAAATCCACCGAAAAAAAAAAATTGGTCTCAAGACCCCATTTTGACTCTTATATATGTGGTTTAGGAACCTCGGACCATGTCAAAAATACGTTTCTAAACATTTCTAATCGAATACAACCATAAAAAAGACTTGAAAAATGTTAACCTTTTTTTTCGGTGTATGGGAGCCACGCCCAGTTTTTATCCGATTTGGCTGATTCACGAACTTGATCTCAGTATTCACGAGAAAAACATGTAAAAAAAGTTTCAAGTCGATATCTCCAAAACTGCGACCGCTATCGTGCGGACGGACAGACGGACAGACGGACAGACGGACAGACGGACAGACGGACAGACGGACGGACAGACAGACGGACATCGCTAAATCGACTCAGGAGGTGATACTGATCAAGAATATATATACTTTTCCATACCGGACACGCCTCCTTATGGGCGTTACAAACGTTGTGACTAAGTTAGTATACCCTGCCACAGTGAGTGTGGGGGTATAATAAACCTACATTTCGAAATATTTTCATTAGAACTATATAATAATATTTGGTATACAATTTTTAAAAACACTTTGCAAAATAATTTTTTTTTATAAGTAGCGCTTTCGAATTTTTACATCGATTGGATGTTGGCACGGGCTGGATGTTGGCATACACAAGGTTCCGGGGCTAACTATTCAGCGATAATGGAACAGTTATGTTTAGGTTTATTGATCATAGTTACGAAGAATCAGAAGCGACAAAAAAAACATGTCCCCAATTTTGTATCGGAAAAAAAAATTAAAAACTTTGAAACTTATTTTCCTGAAAGAATTTGTATGTTACATAACGCCGTCATCCATTCACTGCTTTACAGCGTTCTCACTCTACTCCTATAGATCGAATACTGATTTTAAAATTTCTGCTCCTCTACTACGGAAATAGATTTTTCAAATTCCTTCAAGATATTTTCTACTACTATTGTAAGAAATCTACTCTTCAAAATATCAGTAATGCCATGGACTTTGCTCGAAATTTCCCACAAAAAAAAAATAAAAACCAATTTTTCCCTCAACAGACTAGAAAAAATACCCACGAAAATTCCGCCACACAATTCCGCCACAAAATAATTCATATTTCCTTAAACAATTTTTTTTAATTATATAAATTGTGAATACTACAGTCCGGCATTAATGAACTCATAAACCATTTTGTGAACATTTCTCCGATTTTATCGAACAGGAATTTAAACTTTTTTAAAGATGAAAATAGACCTTACTTTTTAGCATTTCATGAATGAATTTTTGTAGTTCACAAAATTGAATATATAGGAAAAAATTACAATTCCCCAACATAATTGTCTAATATTATCGTAGAATTTCTGCTATTCTACGCAGAACCCCAAACCTACTCACCTCTCTTAAAGTCTACTACCCTGACAGTAATTTCTACTACTCTCGTAAAATTTCTACTACTCTACGCAAAAAAAATTAAACAAATTTTTCGGAATTCACAACAATTTCATATTTTTACGCGTCAAAAGTCTTTGTACCTTTTTAAAATATTATGCAAAGTTGGCAATCCTATATTATGCTAATCATGTTTTGATAGCTGTAACGGGATATTACAAATTCGAATCTTACCAGTGACAAGTACCAACAGAAAATCTTTGTTTTATTGAAAAAAGTGAATCATCAAAATGCCCCGAAAAGAATTATCAATTGAAGAGAGAAAAATAATAAATAATAACCACAAAATAGGAAAATCTTACTCCGAAATTGTTGAAATAGTAAAAAAAGGAAATCGACAATACAAAAAGTTATAAATCGATTCAAAGAAGAACAAAAGAATTGAAAAAAACTGCGAGAGGACGTCCAAAAAAAATAAGTAATAGAGAAGAAAGAAAAATTGAAGCAATTATTAAGAACAATCCGTTTACAAGTTCACCTAAGATAGCTACCGAGCTGAAACAATCTTTTGACAAAATTGTTTCTGCAGAGATAGTACGTAGGTCGATAAAAAGGGCCAGGTACAACGTTTGTACGATGAATTAGCGAACTAAGCGCCTTCTCACCAGAGCCACTAATTCTCATACAATACCTTTACCTAATATCGAATAACTTCATCAAGCCGCATGCAAAATGCTTTCATGTATATACACTAGAGCTGTCCAAAAAAAAAATAAATCACAAATTTTAAGTTCGTTTTAGATCAAGAAAAATACGAGAAACCATAATTAAGCATTTTTGGCGGAAACCACCCAATTATTAATTAAAAAACATTTTCGTAAAAATTAAAAAAAAAAAATCAATAATAAAAATAAATAAAAATGCATTTTATAATGAGAAAAATATTATAAAAAAACCAAAATTATTGGTTTTCCTCATAAATATTTCCTAAAAATTCTGTTTAATAAAAAGCATTTGGAGGTATTTTGCCACATAATAACTTTTTGTGATCATCTGGTAGCACTGCTCGCCAGATGTCATTGACTGCCATCGCTTCCATCGGCGGAATAAAAAACAGCTGATTGCGATGGTCGGCAGTGATGCCACCAGAAGAGCAAAAAAAGTTATAATGTTACAAAAAATCTCAAAAACTTTTTATTAAGCAAAATTGTTAATAACAATTTTTCATATTTTTATTATTTTAAAAAGTTTTTTTAATAATTAATTTTTTTTTTGAATTTTTACGAAAATGTTTTTCTATTAATGCTAGGGTAGTTTCCGCCAAAAATGCTTAATTATGGGTTTTTTCTCGTATTTTTCTTGATCTAAAACGAACTTAAAATTTGTGGTTTTTTTTTCCCCCATACAAGTGTTAGCCAGTTTTGGCCAACTTCAGGGCCTTTGCGGGCCGGGTTGCCGTTATCGGATCGGCTTGAAATTTCAAACTTTCAAACTTTTGGTGTATTTGCGTTATTTTTTTTTTTGGACAGCTCTAATATACACACACACAAAAAATCATCTTTTATATATAAACAAAAATAGCTTCACCTATTACGGTGGTGTATTAGATTTTCATATTACACTTTCATATTACACTTTCCTATCCGTCCGCACACATCAACGCGACGTACCGTACCACACATCAACGCGAAGTACCGCAGCCGCAGCGAAACTTACTCAAAAATGTTTCTTGCAAATGCGAAAATATATTTGTTTGAGGTGAGAAATTTCATAAAAACAAATAAAAATGTAAATCATTTATAAATAAAAATTCCCGAAAAAAAATACTACAAAATGAATACCTTTCTTAGAAGTCACTCAAGAAATTGTAAAAGGGGAAATCAAAACTTAAAAAATTTATATCTCGGAATGCAGATTCTTGCTACAATAAAAGATTCAGATTCGGTTTTAGTACGTCAAAATACAAAATACGAAAATAAAAATTGAAAAAATCCAATGATTAAACCGCTTTGCAATAAAAATAATCGACAATAGGAAATAATGTTTAGCCGTAACAGGTTGTTAGGTGGCAACGCTAGCCTTTTGGAAGTATTATTTACTTAAAGGTGGCAATGGTAAATCAAAGCTATATTTATTACTTTTTGTGTGTATATACACATTCACCATACAGCTTGATGAACTATATCGCTATTAGATGAAGTTATTTTATAGCTGGCTGTGGTCTGTTGGTTAGAGCTTCGGCCTATGACTGCGGCAGTCATAGGTTCAAGCCCGCCACCTGTCGTATTTTTTTTTATCCATTGCTTGATATTCTTTTTTCATTTTTTAATCTTTTTTTTTAAATTCTTTTTTAATGTAACAGTTCAACTTTACATAATTACATCATCAAACAAAATTTATTTCTATTCTTTACAAAATTTAATAAAAAACTAGAGAGTGGACTATCTTCGGCTATACCGAAGTTGAAATACCCCCACACAGTAGAAAGAAGTCTCAAGACCCTATTTTGAGCCAATTATAGGTGGTTTTGGAGCCCAAACCATGTCCAAAATCCATTTCTAAAAATTTCCAATCAAATCCGAAAAAAAAAAAAATTGGTCTCAGGACCCCATTTAGACCCTTATATATGTGGCTTCGGAACCTCGGACCATGTCAAAAATACGTTTCTAAACATTTCCAATCGAATACAACAATAAAAAAATTTTACCTTTTTTTCGGTGTATGGGAGCCACGCCCAGTTTTTGCCCGATTTGGCTGATTCTCGAACTTGATCTCAGTATTCACGAGAAAAACATGTAAAAAAAGTTTCAAGTTGATATCTCCAAAACTGCGACCGCTATCGTGCGGACGGACAGACGGACAGACGGACAGACGGACAGACGGACAGACGGACAGACGGACAGACGGACAGACGGACAGACGGACAGACGGACGGACAGACAGACGGACATCGCTAAATCGACTCAGGAGGTGATACTGATCAGGAATATATATACTTTTCCATACCGGACACGCCTCCTTATGGGCGTTACAAACGTTGTGACAAAGTTAGTATACCCTGCCACAGTGAGTGTGGGGGTATAATTACATGTTTATGACGCCAAAAAAAATCCATTTTTGGTGCATGAGGTAAAAAATTCATTATTATTTTCGTATTCAGTGTGGCATAATAAATGAGATTTTTTCTATCAAGTCTATTTAACACACAAAATTTCAGTTTGTCGATGAGTGTAATCTTTGTTATTTATTTGAAACATATTTTTTTTGGCCGAAAAGCCAAACAACCAAAACCAATTTCTGTAACGAAAGCAAGACTTTTTTTAAACTTGGAGTCGACATGCTAAAAATAGCCCAAAAAACTTAAAAAATTTAGCTATAGTAGACGCCAAAAAACTTTATGAAATGCAGCTTTGGGAATCTAGTTGACACGCTGAATTGACAGCTACTGGTACTACGGTTTAGTAGCAACTAAATTTGCGCCATTATTTTTAAGTGTAAAACCGTGTACCACAAGTATTACTATCACATACGCCTTTTTTCAATACCATCACTATTATCAACGGATATTCATTATTTATTTAAAAATAATCTTAAAAAAGCACCTTTGTCGTAAATTATTGTCTTCAAATTTTTTTCAACTGCGCCATCATAATCATCAACGGATATTCATTATTTGAATTGTCAACATAACTAGATTTTATACTACTATCAACTTACCGCCCATCTAATCTGTTTCGGAAGTGCCTGTTGTATGTTCACCAACACAAACTCACAAATTGATTGAAATTTGAAATCCACATACAAGTTTAACAGTGTAAATAGTTTTGTTCTATATTTCGTATTGTGCGTATATTTCGCCCTCATTGTAGATAGTATTACCCTCATCAATTGAATACAGTGAAAAATCTTGCGTTGTCAGTTACAAACACAATACATAACTAAATACTAAACATATGATGACGATAATGTTAAAAAGATGCCTAAATCATACAGATTTGTCGCACACAGAAGGCAAAAACCCGGTGAGCCAGTAAGAACAGATTAGCTAGCGAGTTTAGGAACAATAATAATTTCCTTAAAGATGCAATTAGTAGAAAAATTAGTTACTAAAAAAAAAAATAACAAGTTGGTTTGAACTTCAAATATATTTGTAGACATTGTATGTGATACTTTGCATCGAATTTTTAGTACTAAGTGATAAAAAATGCTGCTGATTCGTCTTAATACCAAAACTAACAGACTAAACGAGAGTAAACGAGTTCGGTAGAAAATTGAAGAACATAAAAATAAAAATTAAAATACGAATGTATTTCCTTTAAAACAAGTGAGTAAGTTTCAGTCGGTCAATGCCGACTTATATATACCTAATGTGACCATACGTCCCGCTATGGGCGGGACAGTCCCGCTATGGGCGGGACAGTCCCGCTTTCAAGCACTTTGTCCCGCTGTCCCCGAGGAATAGCCAAGGAGACCAAAATGCCCCGCTTTTGTCCCTCTCGAAATGAATTGACCTTTTTATATTTAAAAATAAACCTACATTTCGAAATATTTTCATTAGAACTATATAATAATATTTGGTATACAATTTTTAAAAACACTTTGCAAAATAATTTTTTTTGATAAGTAGCGCTTTCGAATTTTTACATCGATTGGATGTTGGCACGGGCTGGATGTTGGCATACACAAGGTTCCGGGGCTAACTATTCAGCGATAATGGAACAGTTATGTTTTAGGTTTAAGGGTCGAGTGGATCTTCATAGATTTCAAGCGACAATGTTTGGATACAGCTTAAGCTTATCTTTTTTTTACGCTTCGGAATCTGGAGTTATTTTCTGCCATTCAGTGAAAAGCAACTCTTTGAGTTGAGTTTAATTAGAAATTTTATCGTTTTCTAAGTGATCCCACAAGTGCTGACATACAGCCACACACCATGACACCACCACCTCCATACTGGACTGTTTTGCGCATATTCTTGGGATTTAGTTGTTCCTGCATTTTTCTCCATACCAAAACGCGTTCGTCCGATCCAAAAATGTTATATATTGATTCGTCCGAGAAAATCACTTTATCTCAAAAGTCCACAGTTTCGGTTCTATACTCATTGCCGAAATTTAAACGCGTCTTTCTATTTATTTCGTTAACGAATAGCTTCTTACGAGCTGTACGAACGTTGTACCTGGCGACCTAGGTACTATCTCTGCAGAAACCATTTTGTCAAAAGATTCTTTCAGCTCGGTAGCTATCTTAGGTGCACTTGTAAACGGATCCTTCTTAATAATTGCTTCAATTTTTCTTTCTTCTCTATTACTTAGCTTTTTTGGACGTCCACTCGGTGGTTTATTTTCAATTCTTTTGTTCTTCTTTAAAGCACACTTCGTGTAACATTCGAAGTGTATGCACGCATAGTTTGTGATCCGCTTTGAAACTGATTTTTTATAATTGAGTGCGAGAGTGATGCGATTCGTTTTGGCTGTGATCGTTCACATATTTATGACGCCAAAAAAATCCATTTTTGGTGCATGAGGTAAAAAATTCATTATTATTTTCGTATTCAGTGTGGCAAAATAAATGAGAATTTGTCTATCAAGTCTATTTAACACAAAATTTCAGTTTGTCGATGAGTGTAATCTTTGTTATTTATTTGAAACATATTTTTTTGGCCGAAAAGCCGAACAACCAAAACCAATTTCTGTAACGAAAACAAGACTTTTTTTAAACTTGGAGTCGACCAGCTAAAAATAGCCCAAAAAACTAAAAAAATTTAGCCATAGTAGACGCCAAAAAACTTTATGAACATCTATGAACAAGACAGAACTCCATTTTTGTTCGAACTAGAAATGCAACTTTGGGAATCTAGTTGATACGCTGAATTGACAGCTACTGGTACTAAGGTTTAGTAGCAACTAAATTTGCGCCATTATTTGTAAGTGTAAAACCGTGTACCACAAGTATTACTATCCATACGCCTTTTTTCAATACCATCACTATTATCAACGGATATTCATTATTTATTTAAAAATAATCTTAAAAAAGCACTTCTGTCGTAAATTATTGTCTTCAAATTTTTTTCAACCACGCCATCATAATCATCAACGGATATTCATTATTTGAATTGTCAACATAACCAGATTTTATACTACTATCAACTTACCGCCCATCTAATCTGTTTCGGAAGTGCCTGTTGTATGTTTACCAACACAAACTCACAAATTGATTGAAATTTGAAATCCACATACAAGTTTAACAGTGGAAATAGTTTTGTTCTATATTTCGTATTGTGCGTATATTTCGCCCTCAGTGTAGATAGTATTACCCTCATCAATTGAATACAGTGAAAAATCTTGCGTTGTCAGTTACAAACACAATACTAAATACTAAACATATGATGACGATAATGTTAAAAAGATGCCTAAATCATACAGATTTGTCGCACACAGAAGGCAAAAACCCGGTGAGCCAGTAAGAACAGATTAGCTAGCGAGTTTAGGAACAATTCCTTAACAAAGATGCAATTAGTAGAAAAACTAGAGAGTGGACTATCTTCGGCTATACCGAAGTTGAAATACCCCCACACAGTAGGAAGAAGTACCTCGAACATATAAAAATGTGGTCTCAAGACCCTATTTTGAGCCCGGACCATGTCCAAAATCCATTTCTAAAAATTTCCAATTAAATCCACAAAAAAATAAAAATTGGTCTCAAGACCCCATTTAGACCCTTATATATGTGGCTTCGGAACCTCAGACCATGTCAAAAATACGTTTCTAAACATTTCCAATCGAATACAACAATAAAAACTTTTTACCTTTTTTTTCGGTGTATGGGAGCCACGCCCAGTTTTTGTCCGATTTGGCTGATTCTCGAACTTGATCTCAGTATTCACGAGAAAAACATGTAAAAAAAGTTTCAAGTCGATATCTCCAAAACTGCGACCGCTATCGTGCGGACGGACAGACGGACAGACGGACAGACGGACAGACGGACAGACAGACGGACATCGCTAAATCGACTCAGGAGGTGATACTGATCAAGAATATATATACTTTTCCATACCGGACACGCCTCCTTATGGGCGTTACAAACGTTGTGACAAAGTGAGTATACCCTGCCACAGTGAGTGTAGGGGTATAATTAGTTACTAAAAAAAAAAATAACAAGTTGGCTTGAACTTCAAATATATTTGTAGACATTGTATGTGATACTTTGCATCGATTTTTTAGTACTAAGTGATAAAAAATGCTGCTGATTCGTCTTAATACCAAAACTAACAGACTAAACGAGAGTAAACGAGTTCGGTAGAAAATTGAAGAACATAAAAATAAAAATTAAAATACGAATGTATTTCCTTTAAAACAAGTGAGTAAGTTTCAGTCGGTCAATGCCGACTTATATATATCTAATGTGACCATACGCCCCGCTATGGGCGGGACAGTCCCGCTTTCAAGCACTTTGTCCCGCTGTCCCCGAGAAATAGCCAAGGAGACCAAAATGCCCCGCTTTTGTCCCTCTCGAAATGAATTGAATAGACCTTTTTATATTTAAAAATAAACATACATTTCGAAATATTTTCATTAGATCTATATAATAATATTTGGTATACAATTTTTAAAAACACTTTGCAAAATAATTTTTTTTTATAAGTAGTGCTTTTGAATTTTTACATCGATTGGATGTTGGCACGGGCTGGATGTTGGTATACACAAGGTTCCGGGGCTAACTATTCAGCGATAATGGAACAGTTATGTTTAGGTTTATTGATCATAGTTTCGAAGAATCAGAAGCGACAAAAAAGACATGTCCCCAATTTTGTATCGGAAAAAAAAATTAAAAACTTTGAAACTTATTTTCCTGAAAGAATTTGTATGTTACATAACGCCGTCATCCATTCACTGCTTCACAGCGTTCTCACTCTACTCCTATAGATCAAATACTGATTTTAAAATTTCTGCTCCTCTATTACGGAAATAGATTTTTCAAATTCCTTCAAGATATTTTCTACTACTATTGTAAGAAATCTACTCTTCAAAATATCAGTAATGCCATGGACTTTGCTCGAAATTTCCCACAAAAAAAAAATAAAAACCAATTTTTCCCTCAACAGACTAGAAAAAATACCCACGAAAATTCCCACACACAATTCCGCCACAAAATAATACACATTTCCTTAAACAATTTTTTTTTAATTATATAAATTGTGAATACTACAGTCCGGCATTAATGAACTCATAAACCATTTTGTAAACATTTCTCCGATTTTATCGAACAGGAATTTAAACTTTTTTAAAGATGAAAATAGACCTTACTTTTTAGCATTTCATGAATGAATTTTTGTAGTTCACAAAATTGAATATATAGGAAAAAATTACAATTCTACTACCCCAACATAATTGTTTAATATTATCGTAGAATTTCTGCTATTCTACGCAGAACCCCAAACCTACTCACCTCTCTTAAAGTCTACTACCCTGACAGTAATTTCTACTACTCTCGTAAAATTTCTACTACTCTACGCAAAAAAAATTAAACAAATTTTTCGGAATTCACAACAATTTCATATTTTTACGCCTCAAAAGTCTTTGTACCTTTTTAAAATATTATGCAAAGTTGGCAATCCTATATTATGCTAATCATGTTTTGATAGCTGTAACGGGATATTACAAATTCGAATCTTACCAGTGACAAGTACCAACAGAAAATCTTTGTTTTATTGAAAAAAGTGAATCATCAAAATGCCCCGAAAAGAATTATCAATTGAAGAGAGAAAAATAATAAATAATAACCACAAAATAGGAAAATCTTACTCCGAAATTGTTGAAATAGTAAAAAAAGCAAATCGACAATACAAAAAGTTATAAATCGATTCAAAGAAGAACAAAAGAATTGAAAAAAAATGCGAGAGGACGTCCAAAAAAAATAAGTAATAGAGAAGAAAGAAAAATTGAAGCAATTATTAAGAACAATCCGTTTACAAGTTCACCTAAGATAGCTACCGAGCTGAAACAATCTTTTGACAAAATTGTTTCTGCAGAGATAGTACGTAGGTCGATAAAAAGGGCCAGGTACAACGTTCGTACGATGAATTAGCGAACTAAGCGCCTTCTCACCAGAGCCACTAATGCTCATACAATACCTTTACCTAATATCGAATAACTTCATCAAGCCGCATGCAAAATGCTTTCATGTATATACACTAGAGCTGTCCAAAAAAAAAAAAAACCACAAATTTTAAGTTCGTTTTAGATCAAGAAAAATACGAGAAACCATAATTAAGCATTTTTGGCGGAAACCACCCTATTATTAATTAAAAAACATTTTCGTAAAAATTAAAAAAAAAAAATCAATAATAAAAATAAATAAAAATGCATTTTATAATGAGAAAAATATTATAAAAAAACCAAAATTATTGGTTTTCCTCATAAATATTTCATAAAAATTCTGTTTAATAAAAAGCATTTGGAGGTATTTTGCCACATAATAACTTTTTGTGATCATCTGGTAGCACTGCTCGCCAGATGTCATTGACTGCCATCGCTTCCATCGGCGGAATAAAAAACAGCTGATTGCGATGGTCGGCAGTGATGCCACCAGAAGAGCAAAAAAAGTTATAATGTTACAAAAAATCTCAAAAACTTTTTATTAAGCAAAATTGTTAATAACAATTTTTCATATTTTTATTATTTTAAAAAGTTTTTTTAATAATTAATTTTTTTTTTGAATTTTTACGAAAATGTTTTTTTATTAATGCTAGGGTAGTTTCCGCCAAAAATGCTTAATTATGGGTTTTTTCTCGTATTTTTCTTGATCTAAAACGAACTTAAAATTTGTGGTTTTTTTTTCCCCCATACAAGTGTTAGCCAGTTTTGGCCAACTTCAGGGCCTTTGCGGGCCGGGTTGCCGTTATCGGATCGGCTTGAAATTTCAAACTTAAGAGTTTTTGGTGTATTTGCGTTATTTTTTTTTTGGACAGCTCTAATATACACACACACAAAAAATCATCTTTTATATATAAACAAAAATAGCTTCACCTATTACGGTGGTGTATTAGATTTTCATATTACACTTTCATATTACACTTTCCTATCCGTCCGCACACATCAACGCGAAGTACCGCAGCCGCAGCGAAACTTACTCAAAAATGTTTCTTGCAAATGCGAAAATATATTTGTTTGAGGTGAGAAATTTCATAAAAACAAATAAAAATGTAAATCATTTATAAATAAAAATTCCCGAAAAAAAATACTACAAAATGAATACCTTTCTTAGAAGTCACTCAAGAAATTGTAAAAGGGGAAATCAAAACTTAAAAAAATTTATATCTCGGAAAGCAGATTCTTGCTACAATAAAAGATTCAGATTCGGTTTTAGTACGTCAAAATACATAATACGAAAATAAAAATTGAAAAAATCCAATGACCGCTTTGCAATAAAAATAATCGACAATAGGAAATAATGTTTAGCCGTAACAGGTTGTTAGGTGGCAACGCTAGCCTTTTGGAAGTATTATTTACTTAAAGGTGGCAATGGTAAATCAAAGCTATATTTATTACTTTTTGTGTGTATATACACATTCACCATACAGCTTGATGAACTATATCGCCATTAGATGAAGTTATTTTATAGCTGGCTGTGGTCTGTTGGTTAGATCTTCGGCCTATGACTGCGGCAGTCATAGGTTCAAGCCCGCCACCTGTCGTATTTTTTTTTATCCATTGCTTGATATTGTTATTTCATTTTTTAATCTTTTTTTTTTAATTCTTTTTTAATGTAACAGTTCAATTTTACATAAGTACATCATCAAACAAAATTTATTTCTATTCTTTACAAAATTTAATAAAAAATTACATATTTATGACGCCAAAAAAAAAAAATTTAGCTATAGTAGACGCCAAAAAACTTTATGAACATCTATGAACAAGACAGAACTCCAATTTTGTTCAAACTAGAAATGCAACTTTGGGAATCTAGTTGACACGCTGAATTGACAGCTACTGGTACTAAGGTTTAGTAGCAACTAAATTTGCGCCATTATTTGTAAGTGTAAAACCGTGTACCACAAGTATTACTATCACATACGCCTTTTTTCAATACCATCACTATTATCAACGGATATTCATTATTTATTTAAAAATAATCTTAAAAAAGCACCTTTGTCGTAAATTATTGTCTTCAAATTTTTTTCAACTGCGCCATCATAATTATCAACGGATATTCATTATTTGAATTGTCAACATAACTAGATTTTATACTACTATCAACTTACCGCCCATCTAATCTGTTTCGGAAGTGCCTGTTGTATGTTCACCAACACAAACTCACAAATTGATTGAAATTTGAAATCCACATACAAGTTTAACAGTGGAAATAGTTTTGTTCTATATTTCGTATTGTGCGTATATTTCGCCCTCATTGTAGATAGTATTACCCTCATCAATTGAATACAGTGAAAAATCTTGCGTTGTCAGTTACAAACACAATACATAACTAAATACTAAACATATGATGACGATAATGTTAAAAAGATGCCTAAATCATACAGATTTGTCGCACACAGAAGGCAAAAACCCGGTGAGCCAGTAAGAACAGATTAGCTAGCGAGTTTAGGAACAATAATAATTTCCTTAACAAAGATGCAATTAGTAGAAAAATTAGTTACTAAAAAAAAAATAGCAAGTTGGTTTGAACTTCAAATATATTTGTAGACATTGTATGTGATACTTTGCATCGAATTTTTAGTACTAAGTGATAAAAAATGCTGCTGATTCGTCTTAATACCAAAACTAACAGACTAAACGAGAGTAAACGAGTTCGGTAGAAAATTGAAGAACATAAAAATAAAAATTAAAATACGAATGTATTTCCTTTAAAACAAGTGAGTAAGTTTCAGTCGGTCAATGCCGACTTATATATACCTAATGTGACCATACGCCCCGCTATGGGCGGGACAGTCCCGCTTTCAAGCACTTTGTCCCGCTGTCCCCGAGAAATAGCCAAGGTGACCAAAATGCCCCGCTTTTGTCCCTCTCGAAATGAATTGAATAGACCTTTTTATATTTAAAAATAAACCTACATTTCGAAATATTTTCATTAGAACCATATAATAATATTTTGTATACAATTTTTAAAAACACTTTGCAAAATAACCACCACCTCCATACTGGACTGTTTTGCGCGTATTCTTGGGATTTAGTTGTTCCTGCATTTTTCTCCATACCAAAACGCGTTCGTCCGATCCAAAAATGTTATATATTGATTCGTCCGAGAAAATCACTTTTTCACAAAAGTCCACAGTTTCGGTTCTATACTCATTGCCGAAATTTAAACGCGTCTTTCTATTTATTTATTTCTATTTATTTCGTTAATGAATAGCTTCTTACGAGCTGTACGAACGTTGTACCTGGCGACCTAGGTACTATCTCTGCAGAAACCATTTTGTCAAAAGATTCTTTCAGCTCGGTAGCTATCTTAGGTGCACTTGTAAACGGATCCTTCTTAATAATTGCTTAAAATTTTCTTTCTTCTCTATTTAATTGGGCGCAGGCCTTGTTCTTCTACGAACTATTCGATAGCTCTCGAAATCGTTTTCAAAAAAGATAAAAAACAGAAAATTCGTTTCAAACTAGTTATCTTTTCTTTATTTATTTATATGTTTTCCTCAGAAAATCTTACCGGCTTTTTCTTGGCTGTGGCGGCTGCTGCTTCGTATGGTATTCGGACGAGAGTTTCGTAATTAAGTTTTTAAAAAGCCAAAAAGCCGTCGGCAAAACCGAAATTGCCATACTTGAAAGCAGATTTCGCCACAGACAACAGCGCCCCCTACATTTAACAAATTTATATAAGGTAGCGTTCATATTTACGCGGTTGGCGTGAACATTGCAGCCCGCCGTGCAGCATCACTGCAACTAAATCTAATAGTAAATTACAAAATTTCATATTTATAAAAAATGGAGGGCGTACATTTATAAAAATGGTGATCAGCGCAATAAAAAATTCAATTTAATAAAAATACATAGAAATTACATTTGGTAATTTCCTCTAAAAATACCTCCACAGATTAGGGGTTGGACGAAAGTGACGTTGCTGCTCAAAGGCGCGCTGGGATTGTGTTGGCTCAAGCGTACGAGGCCCAACTCCAACCGACTGATAGCTGACCAGCTCAAGTCTAGTCCAGTCAGATCACCGTCGTGCGCTTCTATGGATGGCTCAAGCGTACGAGGCCCAAGTCCATCCATATCATCGTCGCGCGCTCCCATGGATGGCTCAAGCGTACGAGGCCCAAGTCCATCCGTGCTGCAGCCTTGTGCTTCATATGATGGCTCAAGCGAACTAGGCTCAAGTCCATCCCTCTTTTTACTATGCGGTTCACATGATGACTCAGACGAACGAGGTTCAAGTCCACCATCCGCAGTATCGACGCTTCCGCCTCTTTCGTAGAATTTTGGCGCGTTCGTAAAACAACGCGATCCGTATTCTTTTCGGATATCTAAAATCCGAATTCTATCGTCTCGGCCGGAATATTTTTTCATATCTCTGCCTAGCCGCCACTCATTTGGAGATAGCCTTTCTTCACTCATTATCTCTAACTTCTCAAAATTTTTCTGTGTAGTTTTCCATTTTAAATATTTACGCCCATCCTCATTTTTACAAGTGGTTTTGCTATAATTTTTCTTACTCTTATTTTTATTTGAAGTCCAAGAACTTTTCTTTGAAACTTCCTCAAGTTGTTGCAAATTTGACGACTGATCCTTCAGTGAAATTTGATTAAAGTATACCGAATATGTCGGTTTAATTGAAACCCCATTAGGGGGCAAAGGCCCAGTTAAGATCCACCCAAAAACTGTTTTCTGAGCAATGAGTGACCCTAGAATACCTCTTCGTATTCCATCTAAAATAATTAGTGGATATATGTCACCTCCAATGAGGACATCAACTTGTTCGCTTTTATGAAAATTAGGATCTGCCATTTGCAAATCAGGTAAATTCTGCACCAAGGTCCTATCGATAGAAACTTTGGGAATGTTGCCGCTTAATTGAGGAAGAATGAGACCCTTCGTCTCTATTCTTACCCTGGGATTAATTGGTGATCCTATTACAAAATTACACATTTTTTGAATTTGTGCCGAAACCACATTATTTAGCCCTGCTACTTGGGCATTCACGCTTTGAGTGGGTATATTCAGCCGTTTCTGCAAACGCGCTGATATAAATGTGCCCTCTGACCCAGAGTCGATTAGCGCTCTGGCCGTATAAACGGAGCCTGAATGACATATGGTCACTAAAGCTGTCCCTAACAGCACCCCTTTTGTACTCGTTGTGAAATGCGTCTGAACCCTATCGACATGATCTTGCGATGTGGAAGGTTCAGTGGATAAATCATTTGAAACCGAAAATTGTTTTGATTTGCACCATCTGATGGCGCAGGAGAATTAGGCGGTGACCCAAGTCCTTCACGATGAAGTAGCGAGTTATGACGCCTCTTGCAACTAAGGCACTTGTAATTGCTCGTACAATCTTTCACCTCATGAGAACTGACCAAACAGTTTAGACACAGATGCAACCTCCTTACTGTTGACAACCTGTAACTAACGTTCATATCTAAAAATTGTGGACATTGGGTGTTGTTGCGTATCACAAAGTTTGCAATTCGCCTGGTAAACGTTTGCATTATGGGAATTTACTTTTCTATTCTGATTTTGGGAGTATTTATTTTGGTAGCCACCAGTCCTTTGGTTAAGCGTACCTCGAATATCTGAAACTGTTTCTAGAGTTTGAAATCTTTCAGTCAGAAAACTATCTAAATCAACCCATTTGGGGATTGCTGTCTTATTTTTAATTCCTTGCTCCCATAAGGAGAGCGTTGCTTCTGGTAAGCAAGTTGAACATAAATACACGAAAATTGCATCCCAATTTTCAACATCAATTTTATATAGTTCGAGAGCGGATATACAGTTATTTACAGTTATTTATATTTCTTTATAGCGGACCCCGACTCCGAAGTCACTGGCTGAAGGCCGAACAAAATCCTCAGTTGACTATTCACTAAAATACGCTTATTTTCATACCTATCTGATAGGTTATCCCACGCCTGCACAAATCCATCATTTGTGAGAGGGGACTTCTTGACTATATCTTTAGCCTCACCTCTAGTTTTTTGATTAAGGTGACATAGTTTCTCAACTGAAGTCCGAATTTTGAATATAAATTGCCGTGAACATGTCACGAAAAGTGGGCCATGAGATATAATCTCCATAAAAAATCTCAGTGTCACACGGAGGCAACCTCATGTTGCTAGTTGACGACTGATTTTCATTTGAACTTAGGAGCATAGTAGAACTGGAAGAGGTCGTTAAAAGATGAGCTGTCAGATTGTGAGCAAATTCACCCATCATTGCAGCACAGGCTACATAAGCCTGATAACAGTTTCGATACCTATCTTTTACTATTCCTAAATCGCCACTAGACTCCGAATTGTCGGTTGAGGATGACCGCGAACACTTTTCATAAGCTGCCTTTACTTTCACCCATAAATCTTTAAATTCCTCACGTTGAACTTCCAACGAAAAAGTAGAATGGTCATTCTGACCAGTGGTATTGAATTCCGCTTCGAATTCAAGAATTTCGTCAGCCAGACGATGAAATTCTTTTAAGGTAGCCATTTTTCACAAAAAATATCAAAAAACCAAAAATCCACTTAAATTTCAAAAAATCAAAAAAATTTCCAAATAACAAAAAATATTTGGAATCGCTAATTTTTTTTAAATATTTCTCGAAAATATTTAAAAGCGATAAAAAAAATTTATAATAATAAATGTCAACCCTTTGTCAGTGTCGGAAATACTGACGTAGGGCGCACTTCAAATACTGTAGAATGTGAGAATAGACAAATGGAAAAAACCAACAAAAAATTGCACGAAATGCAAATCGGCCAAAATATTTAAATATCTGAATACGCTTATTTTGAATATTTCGCAAAAAAGCGGTAACGAAATAAATTATTCCTTATTTAAATATTTTGCTCTGTAAATAATCAGTTTCAGTCTTAGAAATTTCGAAATATTTCTTGACGGACTGAAGACACACACAAATTAAATAAAAAAAAGAATTACTCTCACTGTTGTTGTTGCACTTCGGAACTTCGGGTTTTGTCTAATATTCCCGCGTTGCTAACTTTTTCTTCAGTTAGTTCTTCACTGTCACTTTTTTTCACCTTTCACAATTTATTCGCACTGAGTTTAATTTAATTTTTAATTTACTTTATTTTACTTTAATTTACTATTTGAAAAACTCTATAAAAAATCGAACGTCTGTCCGCTGCCAAAATACCGAAAACTAATTAAAGCAAACGACAGAAATGCAGCAACAACCTGCAGTGGAGACTTTTTCTAGTGAGAGCGGGTGGGAGTATGTGTTTGTGTGTGTGTGCTTTTTGTTATTTCTGCACAGTACAATATGTCAAATATCATTCTTTTATTAATTTTTTATTTTCTCAATTTAAGTATGGAGTACCTGCATTTGGTTGGTATTATTGTCATTCTCTTTTTATTCTTCACTCAAAAATATACTTTTTCGGAAATTATTTGAACTTTTATTAGAAAAGTTTTCGAAATTCAAATTGGCGCCAATGTACGCTGCTTTGTAAAGAGTTGGCAGAATTAAAAAAGAGAATAATTGTGTACAAATTATTTGAAGCTTTACTTTATAAATCACTTCACTTTCAAACTAAAATCACAAAATTGTTTTTGGAATTAATATATATATTTGTCCAGGTCTGCCTGTCTGTCAGTCTTTCTGTCTGTTCTGTCTGTCCTCAACAAATTTACAACTTCTCTTAAAAAATTTTTTAAGGAGTTAACCTTCTTTTTCTTTTTTAATGTTAGCCATTTTGGTGGTTTGTCCACTCGACGCTGCGGTCGTGAGAAGGAACCAGAGCCACTTACAAATATATTCACACATATATTTTTTCTTATAAATGTTAGCCGCCCTGGTGAGGAACCGAACCCACAATGCAGCGATTGTAAGTAAGATAAGTAGCGAACTATGCGCCTTCTCACCAGAGCCACTAATGCTCATACAATACCTTTACCTAATATCGATTAACTTCATCAGGCCGCATGCAAAACGCTTTCATGTATATACACACACAAAAAATCATCTTTGATATATAAACAAAAATAGCATCGACCAAAGCTGCCACCTTTAAGAAAATAACACTACCACAAGACTACCGTTGCCACCTAACACTATTTCCACCTATTACTGTGGTGTATTAGATTTTCATATTACACTTTCATATTACACTTTCCTATAAACTGCATATATTCCCAGTACAACATTAAGGTCCGCACACATCAACGCGAAGTACCGCAGCCGCAGCGAAACTTACTCAAAAATGTTTCTTGCAAATGCGAAAATATATTTGTTTGAGGTGAGAAATTTCATAAAAACAAATAAAAATGTGAATCATTTATAAATTAAAATTCCCGAACAAAAATACTACAAAATGAACACCTATCTTAGAAGTCACTCAAGAAATTGTAAAAAATCAAAACTTAAAAAAATTTATTTCTCGGAAAGCAGATTCTTGCTACAATAAAAGATTCAGATTCGGTTTTAGTACGTCAAAATACATAATACGAAAATAAAAATTGAAAAAATCCAATGAATAAAACGCTTTGCAATAAAAATAATCGACAATCGGAAATAATGTTTAGCCGTTAGGTGGCAACGCTAGCCTTTTGGTAGTATTATATCCTTAAAGGTGGCAATGGTAATCAAAGCTATATTTTTGTGTGTATATACACATTCACCATACAGCTTGATGAACTATATCGCCATTAGCTCAGTTTATTTTATAGCTGGCAGTGGTCTGTTGGCTAGAGCCTCCGCTTTGTCTGCGGCAGTCTTGGGTTCAAGCCTTCCACCGGTCGTATTTTTTTTTGAATCCATTGCTTGATATTCTTTTTTCTTTTTTTAATCTTTCTTTTTTAATGTAACAGTTAAACTTTACACAATTACATCATCAAACAAAATTTCTTTCTATTCTTTACAAAATTTAATAAAAAAAACATATTTCACAAATTTCTATAAAAAAAAATTACATTTAAATTTTAAAAACAGAAAATATTTTTGAATCTAAAATATATTTAATAAACATTTAATTTTTTCAAATTAGTGTGTTTTATTCCAGTGCATGGCACGGGCAAATTTACTATTAAACATAAACATAATTGTCGAAAATTGAAAAACACTATTATTACCCACATTTCAAACTAACTACAAAACATATTCTAGAAGTTTTTCTGCAAAATTTTTCTTCACCAACCCTTTTACATATATTTTTTCTGTCCCTACGCCATCCTGTATCGCAAAATTTACGTCCCGCAGAAAATGCGAATGCCGCAAACACATGCCGGTTATACCGAACGGTGATGCGCAAATGGGGCGCCGTCGCCTTAAGTTCCATTTAGATTGCAAGAATGCACGGTGAAAATCGGTGAAAATATTTGGACACACTCTGCCTTCAGATTCGTGTTTGGGAATATGCCATGAATATAGACAGTTAAATTGGCCCTTCACAAGTTCAACGTCTACATACAGATTTCTTAAATGCGCATTTCCTTCCGCGTACCATCTGATAGTACACAGCACACATCTCCTCTTTTCCATTTCCTATTTGGCAACGCCCACAGCTAACGGTTCTTCATCATCATTTTCTGCAATCCGCATAACCAGTGCTGCCGTTGCCTTCTCACCTTTAGGGACAATTTCACTGCACTCCATTGCAGTTTTAATGCAGAAAATCAACCATTTATATTTCAATCTACTACGGGAAAACGCTTTTTGTTAACTTCGCACCCCTGATTGAAGTTAACAAAAAACGTTTGCAGTTGCTTAAGAGAATAGCACAATTGTGCTATGAAATGAGCATCTCTGACTTAAATCGTACTTAAATGTATTCTGCATAATTGGCCCTCGCATTAAAAAATATTACAGTCGCAAAATAACAAATAAAAAAAATATATATGTCCCTTTCAATACAACTTTCGCTTCGGTCGTCGATAAACTAATTTCATTGACTTTTAAAAAACTTCACGCCCAAAAATTTGTTTTATATACACGACATTTTCCAAACGGCCAATTGCTGTATGTAAAAATTCCCTAAACATTTTCCTCTCGGTTTCGCAACACTGTTTCGAAATTCGGAATGCAACTTCCAACGGGACTTTCAGCCGAACAATAAACATTTTCTACGATCACTGAAAGTACCAAACTAATTAGTGTTAAATATACTGTTCCGTTGGCATACAATAACTACTTGAAGTTAGTACAACAAAATATCCCAATATATTCTGATAACCCAACATATTCTGAACTCTGAATTCAACGTTTACCATACAATTTTATAAACACCTAAAAAGTTTCGCAACATCAAGTGCCAACCACAAACATTTGGATAAATAAAAAAGTTTCCAGTTTCCAGTTATAATTCTTACTTAAAGTTCGCACAAAAAAAAAAACCTAAATATCTACCAGTTACAATTACAACGAAAACGTAAGTATTACATATACATTGTTTTTTCAAATTTTAATTTTGTTACGATTTACAAAACGTTCCAAATTACCATTTGCAACTCCTACATTCATTCTTATTTTCCTAATTTCAATTGGAATTATGTTTCGTTTTACACTTATGGTTCCCACACACCAACACGAAATTTCGCAGACGAAGCGAAACTCGCTCAAAAATTGTTCTTGAAAATGCGATAGTGCGTTCCTTTCGACAATATTTATAAATGATATACATTTTTATTTGTTTTTATGTCATTTTTCACCAGAAACAAATCTTTTTTAATTGGTATATCACCTTTTCTAGAACAATTTTCGATCAAGTTTCGCGGCGTCTGCGAAATTTTGCGTTGGTGTGTCCGGAACCTTTATAACACATATACAGCTGAAGCCCAGAAAAAAGTAGCGGCCGCCCTTTTAACTTTTGATTTATTTTCGAACATTTCATTGCTCTTTACTTGGGACAGCTAAGGTCAAATTAGGCAAATATTTGTACAAAAAACTCAGCAATTTTTAAAACAACTAACATCGTATGTGACAGTATTTTACTTTTTCTGAATGTATTTCCCCAGTATTTGCGCAAATATTTGCCTACTCTGAACTTACCTTAACTTCTTAAGGTAAGTTTGCATTAATTAAAAGAAAATAATCTTTATAACTTCCAAATTTAACATTCGCAACTGATTCATTTCATCTTTCTTCATTTCAATTGGAATTTTGTTAACATTTACAAAATGTTTCAATTTCACAGCTACCATTCATACATTAATCTCTTATTTCTTTTGATATTTCGGAAAGCAGATTTTGGCTGCAAAAAAAGATTTCAGATTCGGTTTTAGGACATCAAAATACATAATACGAAAATAAAAAATTGGAAAAACCCAATGATTAAATCGCCTTGCAATAAAAAAATTCGACAATCGGAAAAAATATTTAGCCGTGACAACAGTGTTAGGTGGCAACGCTAGCCTTGTGGCGGTATTATTTCCTTAAAGGTGGCAATAATGCTTGCAATATAAAATTTAATAAAAGTTCACATATTTCACAAATAATTTTTTATATGTATATATAAATTATGGAGTTAACTATAATCTAATCTCCATTAGTTGAAGCTATCTTATAGCTGGCGGTGGTCTGTTGGCTAGAGCTTCTGCCTATGACTGCGACGGTCATTGGTTCAACCCCGCCGGCCGGACTTACTTTTAATTTTTTTAATTCCATTGCTTCATATTTCTTTCTTTTTTTAATCTTTGTTTTTTAAGAATCTTTCTTTTTTTAATTCTTTTTTAACGTAACAGTTCAACTATACACATTATGCGACAATTGCATCATCAAAAAAAATTTCTTATTTCTTCATTCCAATTCATACCATTTCAATTCATACCATTCATACCATTCATACCATTCATACATTCACTTCTTATTTCTTCATTTCAATTGGAATTTTATTTGAATTTACAGGAGATAACATTCCGCTTCACCGTTCAGCTATGGAAAGTTTACTTCTTATAACTAGCTATCTGAAAATAGTTCATTTACTAAGTGCTTGGCCAGTTCAAGATGAGTTGGAGAAAACCTAAGGGTACCATATTTCTGCATCTAAATATACAAAATATATTTAGTAAACATTTAATTTTTCAAATTAGTGTTTTATTTTCACGTGCATGGCACGGGCAAATTTACTAGTAATGAAGAAAAACGAGAGTAAATGGGTGGCTTCGGCTGGCTATTGAGCGTATGGAAAATTTTACTTTATTTTATATCTCGGATAAAATTTAAATATCTATCTATTTTTTAGCTCTCGAAATCGTTTTCAAAAAAGAAAAAAAACAGAAAATTCGTTTCAAATTAGTTATCTTTTCTTTATTTATTTATATATTTTCCTTAGAAAATCTTACCGGCTTTTTCTTGGCTGTGGCGGCTGCTGCTTCGTATGGTATTCGGACGAGAGTGTCATAATTAAGTTTTTAAAGAGCCAAAAAGCCGTCGGCAAAACCGAAATCGCCATACTTGAAAGCAGATTTCGCCACAGACAACAGCGCCCCCTACATTTAACAAATTTATATAAGGTAGTGTTCATATTTACGCGGTTGGCGTGAACACTTTTACTTAGCTTTTTTGGACGTCCACTCGGTGGTTTATTTTCAATTCTTTTGTTCTTCTTTAAAGCACACTTCGTGTAACATTCGAAGTGTATGCACGCATAGTTTGTGGTCCGCGTTGAAACTGATTTTTTATAATTGAGTGCGACAGTGATGCGATTCGTTTTGGCTGTGATCGTTCACTTGGACAATATTTTGAATTTGTCAAAACAGAAAAACTATTACAATGCCCTGTGTTTTTGGTCTAAAGGTTGATCGTGGACAATCTAAGGTGTTGTGCGCAAAGTGCAATGAACTTTTCCATTTGGAATGTGTGAATTTGAAGGAAGGTGATTTGGAATTCTTGCAAAATTCAAGCAGTCCATTTCTCTGCGATGCCTGTTTGGCTAAGAGACGAAACTCCTTACGTTCGCCCCTTCCGGCAACTGATCTATCCAAAAAAGTTGTCAACAATAACAACAAAGCGCTCCTCTATTTATACGAACCTAAGCAACAAGTGCTGTGCAATGCAACAACAAGTGATGCGAATTCTAACTCTCCGCTTTTACAACAACATCCTAAACCGGTTTTGTCTCAACAAAGAATTGAAGAAGCTCTTACTAATGTCAATAATAGGCCAATAACGCTTCAATTGCTATTTAATGAATTTGTGTCTCTTAATCTGACAACAAAGCGCTCCTCTATTTAAACGAACCTAAGCAACAAGTGCTGTGCAATGCAACAACAAGTGATGCGAATTCTAACTCTCCGCTTTTACAACAACATCCTAAACCGGTTTTGTCTCAACAAAGAATTGAAGAAGCTCTTACTAATGTCAATAATAGGCCAATAACGCTTCAATTGCTATTTAATGAAATTGTGTCTCTTAATCTGAAAATATCCGTGCGCTCCCAATGATAGGCTCTTTAATAGACAAAAAAAAGCTTTTAACAGATAAAATTGAAAATCTCCATTCAGAGCTCCTTTTTGTTAAAAATAAAATGTGCGAAAATGATGCTGCCTGTACAATTTCTTCCCTTTCAAAAGAAGTGAAAGATTTCCGCGATGCTTTAAATAATAAGCCTAAGCTGATAAGCAACAAGCCAATCAACAACAAGGAAAATCCGCCACTGACCATTGAGCCGGCAAATAACACTAGCACGCGCTCTGTAATTGCTAATTCTGCCGATATTTTAAACTCCCCAATATCGACCTCCGCTGCTCACTTTATCTCTGCCAATGCGATTACTACATCCACCGCTTCACCCCTTGCTACAACCGCGACTGCAACGCCTGTCAATTGCACTGATGGTGATTCTCTCAGTTACTCTGCAATCGATGCTGCTAATGTGCTGTGGTGGCCTCTAATATTTGGACAGCTCTAATATACACACACAAAAAATCATATTTTATATATAAACAAAAAAAACTTCACCTATTACGGTGGTGTATTAGATTTTCATATTACACTTTCCTATTACACTTTCCTATACGCTGCATATATTCCCAATACAATATTAAGGTCCGCACACATCAACGCGAAGTACCGCAGCCGCAGCGAAACTTACTCAAAAATGTTTCTTGCAAATGCGAAAATATATTTGTTTGAGGTGAGAAATTTCATAAAAACAAATAAAAATGTAAATCATTTATAAATTTAAATTCCCGAAAAAAATACTACAAAATGAATACCTTTCTTAGAAGTCACTCAAGAAATTGTAAAAGGGGAAATCCAAACTTAAAAAAATGTATATCTCGGAAAGCAGATTCTTGCTACAATAAAAGATTCAGATTCGGTTTTAGTACGTCAAAATACATAATACGAAAATAAAAATTGAAAAAATCCAATGATTAAAACGCTTTGCAATAAAAATAATCGACAATCGGAAATAATGTTTAGCCGTAACAGGTTGTTAGGTGGCAACGCTAGCCTTTTGGTAGTATTATTTACTTAAAGGTGGCAATGGTAAATCAAAGCTATATTTATTACTTTTTGTGTGTATATACACATTCACCATACAGCTTGATGAACTATATCGCCATTAGATGAAGTTATTTTATAGCTGGCTGTGGTCTGTTGGTTAGAGCTTCGGCCTATGACTGTGGCAGTCATAGGTTCAAGCCCGCCACCTGTCGTATTTTTTTTTATCCATTGCTTGATATTCTTTTTTTAATTCTTTTTTAATGTAACAGTTCAACTTTACATAATTACATCATCAAACAAAATTTATTTCTATTCTTTACAAAATTTAATAAAAAATTACATATTTATTCGCACTGAGTTTAATTTAATTTTTAATTTACTTTATTTTACTTTAATTTACTATTTGAAAAACTATATAAAAAAGCGAACGTCTGTCCGCTGCCAAAATACCGAAAACTAATTAAAGCAAACGACAGAAATGCAGCAACAACCTGCAGTGGAGACTTTTTCTAGTGAGAGCGGGTGGGAGTATGTGTTTGTGTGTGTGTGCTTTTTGTTATTTCTGCACAGTACAATATGTCAAATATTCTTCGATTATTACTTTTTATTTTCTCAATTTAAGTATGGAGTACCTGCATTTGGTTGGTATTATTGTCATTCTCTTTTTATTCTTCACTCAAAAATATACTTTTTCGGAAATTATTTGAACTTTTATTAGAAAAGTTTTCGAAATTCAAATTGGCGCCAATGTACGCTGCTTTGTAAAGAGTTGGCAGAATTAAAAAAGAGAATAATTGTGTACAAATTATTTGAAGCTTTACTTTATAAATCACTTCACTTTCAAACTAAAATCACAAAATTGTTTTTGGAATAATGAAGAAAAACGAGAGTAAATGGGTGGCTTCGGCTGGCTATTGAGCGTATGGAAAATTTTACTTTATTTTATATCTCGGATAAAATTTAAATATCTATCTATTTTTTAGTATTTTAAAAAATGCGCACATAAGATCACCATTAATAAATGTAACGCACCTTTTTTAATTCGAAGCAGCAGCTTAGATAATTATGATTTTGTATTTGTTTATTTTATTGTTGTGTGATCTGGAGGGGCTTTTCGTCTCCGTGTCAATTTGATTGTTGAAGGGCTTTTCTTCTCCTTTTCTTTAATCGGGATTGAAGGACCAATAATTGGGCGCAGGCCTTGTTCTTCTACGAACTATTCGATAGCTCTCGAAATCGTTTTCAAAAAAGATAAAAAACAGAAAATTCGTTTCAAATTAGTTATCTTTTCTTTATTTATTTATATATTTTCCATAGAAAATCTTACCGGCTTTTTCTTGGCTGTGGCGGCTGCTGCTTCGTATGGTATTCGGACGAGAGTGTCATAATTAAGTTTTTAAAAAGCCAAAAAGCCGTCGGCAAAACCGAAATCGCCATACTTGAAAGCAGATTTCGCCACAGACAACAGCGCCCCCTACATTTAACAAATTTATATAAGGTAGTGTTCATATTTACGCGGTTGGCGTGAACACTTTTACTTAGCTTTTTTGGACGTCCACTCGGTGGTTTATTTTCAATTCTTTTGTTCTTCTTTAAAGCACACTTCGTGTAACATTCGAAGTGTATGCACGCATAGTTTGTGGTCCGCGTTGAAACTGATTTTTTATAATTGAGTGCGACAGTGATGCGATTCGTTTTGGCTGATCGTTCACTTGGACAATATTTTGAATTTGTCAAAACAGAAAAACTATTACAATGCCCTGTGTTTTTGGTCTAAAGGTTGATCGTGGACAATCTAAGGTGTTGTGCGCAAAGTGCAATGAACTTTTCCATTTGGAATGTGTGAATTTGAAGGAAGGTGATTTGGAATTCTTGCAAAATTCAAGCAGTCCATTTCTCTGCGATGCCTGTTCGGCTAAGAGACGAAACTCCTTACGTTCGCCCCTTCCGGCAACTGATCTATCCAAAAAAGTTGTCAACAATAACAACAAAGCGCTCCTCTATTTATACGAACCTAAGCAACAAGTGCTGTGCAATGCAACAACAAGTGATGCGAATTCTAACTCTCCGCTTTTACAACAACATCCTAAACCGGTTTTGTCTCAACAAAGAATTGAAGAAGCTCTTACTAATGTCAATAATAGGCCAATAACGCTTCAATTGCTATTTAATGAATTTGTGTCTCTTAATCTGACAACAAAGCGCTCCTCTATTTAAACGAACCTAAGCAACAAGTGCTGTGCAATGCAACAACAAGTGATGCGAATTCTAACTCTCCGCTTTTACAACAACATCCTAAACCGGTTTTGTCTCAACAAAGAATTGAAGAACCTCTTACTAATGTCAATAATAGGCCAATAACGCTTCAATTGCTATTTAATGAAATTGTGTCTCTTAATCTGAAAATATCCGTGCGCTCCCAATGATAGGCTCTTTAATAGACAAAAAAAGCTTTTAACAGATAAAATTGAAAATCTCCATTCAGAGCTCCTTTTTGTTAAAAATAAAATGTGCGAAAATGATGCTGCCTGTACAATTTCTTCCCTTTCAAAAGAAGTGAAAGATTTACGCGATGCTTTAAATAATAAGCCTAAGCTGATAAGCAACAAGCCAATCAACAACAAGGAAAATTCGCCACTGACCATTGAGCCGGCAAATAACACTAGCACGCGCTCTGTAATTGCTAATTCTGCCGATATTTTAAACTCCCCAATATCGACCTCCGCTGCTCACTTTATCTCTGCCAATGCGATTACTACATCCACCGCTTCACCCCTTGCTACAACCGCGACTGCAACGCCTGTCAATTGCACTGATGGTGATTATCTCAGTTACTCTGCAATCGATGCTGCTAATGTGCTGTGGTGGCCTCTAATATTTGGACAGCTCTAATATACACACACAAAAAATCATCTTTTATATATAAACAAAAAAAACTTCACCTATTACGGTGGTGTATTAGATTTTCATATTACACTTTCATATTACACTTTCCTATACGCTGCATATATTCCCAATACAATATTAAGGTCCGCACACATCAACGCGAAGTACCGCAGCCGCAGCGAAACTTACTCAAAAATGTTTCTTGCAAATGCGAAAATATATTTGTTTGAGGTGAGAAATTTCATAAAAACAAATAAAAATGTAAATCATTTATAAATTAAAATTCCCGAAAAAAAATACTACAAAATGAATACCTGTCTTAGAAGTCACTCAAGAAATTGTAAAAGGGGAAATCAAAACTTAAAAAAATTTATATCTCGGAAAGCAGATTCTTGCTACAATAAAAGATTCAGATTCGGTTTTAGTACGTCAAAATACATAATACGAAAATAAAAATTGAAAAAATCCAATGATTAAAACGCTTTGCAATAAAAATAATCGACAATCGGAAATAATGTTTAGCCGTAACAGGTTGTTAGGTGGCAACGCTAGCCTTTTGGTAGTATTATTTACTTAAAGGTGGCAATGGTAAATCAAAGCTATATTTATTACTTTTTGTGTGTATATACACATTCACCATACAGCTTGATGAACTATATCGCCATTAGATGAAGTTATTTTATAGCTGGCTGTGGTCTGTTGGTTAGAGCTTCAGCCTATGACTGCGGCAGTCATAGGTTCAAGCCCGCCACCTGTCGTATTTTTTTTTATCCATTGCTTGATATTCTTTTTTTAATCTTTTTTTTTTAATTCTTTTTTAATGTAACAGTTCAACTTTACATAATTACATCATCAAACAAAATTTATTTCTATTCTTTACAAAATTTAATAAAAAATTACATATTTATGACGCCAAAAAAAAAATCCATTTTTGGTGCATGAGGTAAAAAATTCATTATTATTTTCGTATTCAGTGTGGCATAATAAATGAGAATTTGTCTATCAAGTCTATTTAACACACAAAATTTCAGTTTGTCGATGAGTGTAATCTTTGTTATTTATTTGAAACATATTTTTTTTGGCCGAAAAGCCAAACAACCAAAACAAATTTCTGTAACGAAAACAAGACTTTTTTAAACTTGGAGTCGACCAGCTAAAAATAGCCCAAAAAACTAAAAAAATTTAGCTATAGTAGACGCCAAAAAACTTTATGAACATCTATGAACAAGACAGAACTCCAATTTTGTTCAAACTAGAAATGCAACTTTGGGAATCTAGTTGACACGCTGAATTGACAGCTACTGGTACTAAGGTTTAGTAGCAACTAAATTTGCGCCATTATTTTTAAGTGTAAAACCGTGTACCACAAGTATTACTATCACATACGCCTTTTTTCAATACCATCACTATTATCAACGGATATTCATTATTTATTTAAAAATAATCTTAAAAAAAGCACCTTTGTCGTAAATTATTGTCTTCAAATTTTTTTCAACTGCGCCATCATAATCATCAACGGATATTCATTATTTGAATTGTCAACATAACTAAATTTTATACTACTATCAACTTACCGCCCATCTAATCTGTTTCGGAAGTGCCTGTTGTATGTTCACCAACACAAACTCACAAATTGATTGAAATTTGAAATCCACATACAAGTTTAACAGTGGAAAGAGTTTTGTTCTATCAGGGTGCGTATATTTCGCCCTCATTGTAGATAGTATTACCCTCATCAATTGAATACAGTGAAAAATCTTGCGTTGTCAGTTACAAACACAATACATAACTAAATACTAAACATATGATGAAGATAATATTGAAAAGATACCTAAATCATACAGATTTGTCGCATACAGAAGGCAAAAACCCGGTGAGCCAGTAAGATCAGATTAGCTAGCGAGTTTAGGAACAATAATAATTTCCTTAACAAAGATGCAATTAGTAGAAAAATTAGTTACTAAAAAAAATAATAACAAGTTGGTTTGAACTTCAAATATATTTGTAGACATTGTATGTGATACTTTGCATCGAATTTTTAGTACTAATTGATAAAAAATGCTGCTGATTCATCTTAATACCAAAACTAACAGACTAAACGAGAGTAAACGAGTTCGGTAGAAAATTGAAGAACATAATAATAAAAACTAGAATACGAATGTATTTACTTTAAAACAAGTGAGTAAGTTTCAGTCGGTCAAAGCCGACTTATATATACCTAATGTGACAATACGCCCCGCTATGGGCGAGACAGTCCCGCTTTCAAGCACTTTGTCCCACTGTCCCCGAGAAATAGCCAAGGAGACCAAAATGCCCCGCTTTTGTCCCTCTCGAAATGAATTGAATAGACCTTTTTATATTTAAAAATAAACCTACATTTCAAAATATTTTCATTAGAACTATATAATAATATTTGGTATACAATTTTTAAAAACACTTTGCAAAATAATATTTTTTGATAAGTAGCGCTTTCGAATTTTTACATCGATTGGATGTTGGCACGGGCTGGATGTTGGCATACACAAGGTTCCGGGGCTAACTATTCAGCGATAATGGAACAGTTATGCTTTAGGTTTAAGGGTCGAGTGGATCTTCATAGATTTCAAGCGAAAATGTTTGGATACAGCTTAAGCTTATCTTTGTTTTACGCTTCGGAATCTGGAGTTATTTTCTGCCATTCAGTGAAAAGCAACTCTTTGAGTTGAGTTTAATTAGAAATTTTATCGTTTCTCGAAGTGATTCCACAAGTGCTGACATACAGCCACACACCATGACACCACCACCTCCATACTGGACTGTTTTGTGCGTATTCTTGGGATTTAGTTGTTCCTGCATTTTTCCCCATACCAAAACGCGTTCGTCCGATCCAAAAATGTTATATATTGATTCGTCCGAGAAAATCACTTTATCTCAAAAGTCCACAGTTTCGGTTCTATACTCATTGCCGAAATTTAAACGCGTCTTTCTATTTATTTCGTTAACGAATAGCTTCTTACGAGCTGTACGAACGTTGTACCTGGCGACCTAGGTACTATCTCTGCAGAAACCATTTTGTCAAAAGATTCTTTCAGCTCGGTAGCTATCTTAGGTGCACTTGTAAACGGATCCTTCTTAATAATTGCTTCAATTTTTCTTTCTTCTCTATTACTTAGCTTTTTTGGACGTCCACTCGGTGGTTTATTTTCAATTCTTTTGTTCTTCTTTAAAGCACACTTCGTGTAACATTCGAAGTGTATGCACGCATAGTTTGTGGTCCGCGTTGAAACTGATTTTTTATAATTGAGTGCGAGAGTGATGCGATTCGTTTTGGCTGTGATCGTTCACTTGGACAATATTTTGAATTTGTCAAAACAGAAATACTATTACAATGCCCTGTGTTTTTGGTCAAAAGGTTGATCGTGGACAATCTAAGGTGTTGTGCGCAAAGTGCAATGAACTTTTCCATTTGGAATGTGTGAATTTGAAGGAAGGTGATTTGGAATTCTTGCAAAATTCAAGCAGTCCATTTCTCTGCGATGCCTGTTCGGCTGAGAGACGAAACTCCTTACGTTCGCCCCTTCCGGCAACTGATCTATCCACTTAAGCTGTTTTTGTAGAATTTGAGTGATATCTTTTAACTGTTTTTTCAAAGTGGGCGATCTGTGATTTTGTCATTCACGACGTATTTTTCTTTTATTTTTTAGAAGCTGCTCTATATGTTTTGGAGTACATTTTGCATAGCTGCGAATTGAGCTATTTTGGATTTGGGCGGGAGTGGCCGTTGCAGCTGATTGGGAAAGCAAAAGTGTGAATTCACTAACAGCTGTGTTGATTTCGTTTTTCGTTTTTAGTGACCCATTTGGGTTAATGTGAGAGCTTATATACTTCCGATATTTGAGCCAGTTTGTGGGTTTACTAGTTAATTTATCTGGTGGGTTGACCTCAGAGCTTGGGGTGTACTTTATTGTGATAATAGTAGGAGTATGGTCTGTTATATTGTGTCTGGGCGGGCAGTATATAGCTGTTAATGTTAGGCCTTTTAAGTATTCATCGAGAGAAATACTTGTTGCTTGAATATATTCTGTGCAATAATTCTGTAGAGCATAATGCTTTATTCGACTTTTAATGGGAATAGCGGAACCACCTCTAGCGTTTCCGCTTGGATGCTTTGTGTCATGGAGTCTATATCCAGGTAGATTGAAAAAGTGTTTTTCAGTGAAGTGACTTTCAGAAATTAGCATAACGTCTATGCTGGACTCTTTTAAGAACTCGAGAAGTTATAGTTTGTGAAGACGACCTGTGTTTGCATTCCAAAATGATATTTTTAAACCATTCATGGTTTAGACACAGATATTGTAGTAGAAGACTTTGATTTTTAATAATTTCTTGCATCATATTTTGCATACCAGACATAAATTGGGACATATTTTGAATGGACATTTGTAGAGTTTGTTCAAGGCTACTGCTAGGAAGAGCAGTTTGAATATTTACAGGGACAGAGCCACCGCTTTTTAAGGCGTTGGCGTAGGAAACACCTTGTTGTCTAGTGGTGTTTACAAAAGGTTGACCATCGGGTTGTGGAGGAAAATTTGTGTTTTTCCTTGTTTCCTGTTTTTGAGTCGAGTTTAAAAAACTTTGATAAACTGCGCAGCCTCTATAGTTGGCAGTGTGATTTCCCCCACAATTACTACATTTTTTAATAGTGGAATCTTCTTTTAATTTTGTACACATATCTGTTCCGTGAAGGTATCCACAAATTACGCACACGCTGCGAAGTGAGCAGTATGACTTTGTGTCAGCCTACCTTTTGTCCGATTGGGCTGCTTCTCGAAATTGATCTGAGTTTGGGGGATAAAAATATTTACCCAATGTTTCAAGTCGATATCTCCAAAATTGCGACCGCTATCGTTATGACAGACAGACGGAAAAAATGACAGACTGAACGACTGTCATTGCGCGAATATTACATTCGCTCGTTTTGAGTATTTGTAAGGTACTGACTTTATTTTAATAAAACACCTAAATATATAGGCACAAAAAATCTCTTGAAACTAGACAAAATTAGAATATTGTCAGCAGAGGCACGATAAGTGATCCCAGCACAGGCTATAAACTATTTATTACTGGTGTGTGTACTTTTCTTAAGAATACATGTGGGAAATGACGGACGTACAGACCGTAGTGGACAAACATACTGGAACGGACAACAAATGAAAGTACCACCAAATACGACCCTGACAAACATGACACTTTAACGAAAACAAAGACATAACTTAACGAAGACAAATATTAAGACGAGGACAAAAAGCTTGACTGAAACTCATCTTGTAAAGCGCACACACAATTTATACTTTTCTTAATAATTATTTACTCAATGTGTATTTGAAACTAAAAATATTTAATAAAACAATTGAATTCGAAACGAATTCGTTTCGAAAATAAGCAAAAAACTGTTTGCTTGATGAACAAAAAAGACATTTTTATTTAATAAACGAAAAGAATTGTTTTTTGAATGATAAAATATGATTAAAACAAGTGCATAAACAATTGTGTGCGAAATCTCGTACGAAAAACCTAAATTTTAATTTTAAAATTTTAAAAACATTTAAAATAATTAAACTGCGCAGAAGAAATAGACGCGCAAATGCGGAAAAGAGGGGAAATCAACGGCGAATCTGCGCATAGAAACACAACAGCGCAAGGAAACAGACAAACAAAATCGACGCATAGGAACAGCAAATTGTACGACAGCGAAGTGTCGAGAAGATTACGACGGCTGTGTGGGAGAGCAAAAGAATATAGATTACATAGAGTGAAGGGTATTAAGAAGAAATTTTGTTTTGTTTATGATGTGCTTAGGTTGATTTCGTTTTGTTTTGATTATAATTGTGCAGGGTGCACATAGTTTTTGCATTTTCGTGTGTGCTAAGAATAATTTGAAGTTAATTGAAAGACAAGTAGAAAAATATAGAAGTAGAAAGAGAAGATACTGATAATTTGATATTGATTGAAAGAAAAACAGAAGTTGAAATAAAATAAAATTGAAACACTAAAAAGCGTACAGAGTTGTTGTTTAAAGTAAAGTATTAAAGCACATTTTTGAAAAAGAGTACTGAAATGCATTTTTAAGCAAATAAGAATATTTTAAAATAACAAAATTTAAATATCCTATATTGACTATTTTTGTACCTTTCTAAATACATGTATAAATTTAATTTACTATTGATTTATATTGATCTCATATTGTAAGACATGGACCGTGACGAAATTTTGAGCTTAACTGTCGTTGGTTTGAAGGTGGGTTGGGGTTATTGACAAATGGACGGAAAGCGACATTGCAGGACAAGTTATTTGGTGTTGCTCTATCGTCAATCGAGGTACATCGCGCCCTTCGTAATCGCCGAAAACGCCACGGAGAAGATCTTCGTGAATATTTGTACGTCTTGATGGAGATCGGAAAATCGATAAATTTAGATGACTCCAGCTTGATGGAATACTTCATCGAAGGGATACCGGACGCCAAGACAAATAAAAGCAATTTATATCCGTCAAGAAGAATTCAAGATTTGAAAGAACAAATAAAAGTTTACTAGAAGATACGGTCTAACAAGCATCCATCCACGAATGCGAATCAGGCTCAGCCATTGTCCTCAAACAAGGTTTCACCGAGTTCAACTTCGACGGAGAAGAAGTGTTTCAATTGCGGCGATGCTTCACATTTTGCACGAAATTGTCCACGAAAGCGAGTAGTATGCTTCAAATGCGGTAAGAAGGGGCATTCGTGCAGCAGAATGTAGGAGCACCGACAAAACAGTCAAGTCAGAGAAAAACAACGTGAACACTATGACGAATGAAGTAAAACCAGAGAAGAAAAGTGGATTAATTTTTAAAGATTTAGATTTTAATGGACGCCGAGTTTCAGCCTTGATAGATTCTGATCTGTGCTTAATGCGTTATGATACGCTGATGATATTGAAGCTGGATGTGAACTTGACCAAGGAGAGGCGAAGCTTGGTGGGGATCGGTACCAGCCAACTCACAGCAATGGGTAGCTTTACTGCCTGCATCACGATAGATGACATTGCATTGAGTATAACTTTTCATGTAACCATTTTCATGTAAAGAGCGATATTAAGTACGCACTTGTAATCGGCAACAATATTTTAAAGGAAGTTGAATTAATTTTGACGGAAGATGGTGCTGAGTTTAAGCAGAGGGCGGTGCTGCCAAATAGGCAGATGGCGACCGGA
This sequence comes from Heteromyza rotundicornis, assembly GCA_951394025.1. NCBI lineage: Eukaryota > Metazoa > Arthropoda > Insecta > Diptera > Heleomyzidae > Heteromyza > Heteromyza rotundicornis. The sequence continues at coordinate 1,294,448 of OX596015.1, read as the reverse complement.
GAGTCGCAAGAGCACATCAAGGTGAAAAAGGCGTCGGCAGTAGTGCAAAACGAGAGCGTGAGCGGGCGCACTGTTGTGGCTGAGGTGCCGCGTGAGCACAATGAGATGTCGCGGGCTATGGCAAAGGTGAACAGCGAGGGCGTGAGCGTGCGCACTGTTGTTACTAGGGAGCCAATAGCGAATGAAGATAAAGTTTCGGATCTGCACGAAGAGTTTGGAGATTTGTGCCTAGTTGCGTTCGAAAAAACGAAAAATTAGACAAACACACTTCGTTTGTTGTTTCGTTTGCGACCAACGTTTAAGTAACGAAAAAAAAAAATGTTCAGCTCAGCCAGGATTCGAACGCGGGACGTAAAGTTTATAAGTTACGCACATACACGCTGTGCCACTGAGCTACTTTCGTTCTGGTCGATAAAAACAAAGCTTATATCGAATTCGTTTAAACGTTTATTAGAAATTAGTTTTTAATTTGCAGCAATTTAAAAACGTTTCCAATAAAAGTTAAATGCAATACTTTTATTGGAAACTTTTTTGAATTGTTGCAAATTTATTTATTATTTGCGGCAAAACGACTTAATTTGGAGCAAAGGTTTTTGGTTTGTTTTTTCATTTAAGTTTGTATTCAAAAGTAGTATATTTGAAGCAAACTTTCTCCAAACATAATAATTCTTTGAGTGCAGTAAGAAGAATGATATCAGCATACAAACCCGTGAAGAATTTTGAATCGCCGGTGGAAATGAAGATTTTGCTCAACGATAACAAACCCGTATACGAGAGACCAAGACGAATGTCATACGCCGACAGATGCGTAGTGGACGAACAAGTATCACAGTGGCTGGAGGAAAAGGTCATCAAACCAAGTACTTCAGATTATGCGTCACCAGTTGTTCTTGTTTCTATGAAAGATGGAGCCAAACGACTATGTTGTGACTATCTGCGATTGAATGACAAAATTGTACGAGACAATTTTCCGATGTCTCTGATTTACGACGTGATTGAGCAGATGCAAGGAGGCAACGTATTTACAACACTTGACCTGAGAAATGGATTCTTACAAGTTCCAGTGGAGCCGAACTCGAGGAAGTATACATCTTTTGTCACCTACAATGGACAATACGAATTTTTATTTTCAAGATTCATCGTTGCTGTGTTGAGAGATCTAATACAAAATAACACTGTTGTGGCGTATATGGACGACTTGATTATTCCCTATAAGGATGAAGTCGAAGGTATACAAAAATTGGAGCTAGTTTTGAGAACAGCAGCGGCGAATGGCTTGCAAATCAAGTGGAGTAACTGCCAGTTCTTGATGAAAAGAGTTGAGTTTTTGGGGTATATTGCCGAGGATGGTTCAATAAAACCTTCTGAGGCGAAGACGAGCGCTGTTAAGAATTTTCCGTTACCACACGATCGCAAAGCTGTGCAACGATTCCTAGGATTGACGTCATACTTCAGAAGATTTGTCGAAGGGTATGCCTTAATTGCAAAGCCAATTTTCGATTTATTGAGGAAAGGTGTTAAGTTCGAGCTGCAAGACAAGCAGTTGGCCGCATTCCAGCAATTGAAATCAGCATTGATGAGCGCACCAGTTTTGAAACTGTACGACCCGAAAGCGATAACTGAGGTACATACAGATGCTTGTATATTTGGCTACGGAGCAGTGTTGCTACAAAGAGATTTCGACGACAGGGAGTTTCACCCAGTTCAGTAAATGTCACGCAAGACAAAACCGGCTCAGGAGAAATACCACTCGTACGAGTTAGAAGTATAATCGCTCAAAAAGTGGAGAGTATATCTGATGGGGCTTAAGTTCCGAATAGTGACCATCTGCAATGCGTTTACGATGACGATGAGAAAACGAGATATTCCTCTAAGAGTGTCCCGTTGGGCGATGTTCTTGCAAGAATTCAATTACGAGATCGAGCACCGAAGCGGTACGAAGATGCGACATGTCGACGCTTTAAGCCGAGTGTCATGCTTAGTGTTGGAGGATTCGTTAATTTATCGACTAAAGCAAGCCAGCAACACTAGATGACTGGATACGAGCAGTTCGCAAGGTGTTGGAGACGATCGATTATGAAGATTTTTATATTAAACATGGCTTGCTGTATAAGGATTCTGCGAAAGAGCTCATCGTGGTTCCATCTCTTATGGAGGATCGAACCTCTTCAAAGAATACTGAGAGAGCGAAGACGTCCAACATTTGTTGATATCGACAGGCGTTCCGCGAGGCAACGGTCAGGTTGAGCTCATACACAAAATCGTGATACCAATTGTGTCGAAGCTATGTTGTGAAAATCCATGCAGCTGGTACAAGTATGTAGATCAAGTTCAACAATTGATTAACAATACTCCACCGCGCAGTACGAAATCGTCACCCTTCAAGATATCAACAGGATTGTAAATGCGAGTTACCGGAACACCAGAGATGCAAGAACTGTTAGATATTGCAGCCATCGAAGAACTAGATGCAGACGGAGAAACAACACGTAAACAAGCGCAAGAAAATATTGCTACTATCCAGCAGAAAAACCGCCAAACATTCAACGCACACCGACGAGCAGAAACTAATATGACATCGACGAGCTAGTAGCCATGAGGCGAACGCAATACGGGTCAAGGTTAATTGAGACCGAAGTTCTTGGGCCCTACAAGGTCGTAAAGAAGATGAAGCATGGCCGTTACGAAGTCGTTAAAGTTGGTGATCATGAGGGACGAGGGACAAACGTACTAGAACGGACAACAAATGAAAGTACCACCAAATACGACCCTGACAAACATGACACTTTTACGAAAACCAGAAGGACAAAAACTTGACTAAAAAGTCAGTCGTAAAAGTCATCTTGTAAAGCGCACATACAATTTATACTTTTCTTTATAATTATTTACTCAATGTTAATTTGAAACTAAAAATATTTAATAAAACAATAAAATTAAACCTGACAAAAAGGCCGCCCTACATACATTAGAATTGTAAATGGCCACACAGCCTCAACTCAAACTGAGTGTTACTAAACATAGATTATGATGTGTGAGACACATCTTCTGTTTGACATTTTTTATTACTAGCGATAATTATAGATAGTATTAGAAATGTAAATTACCACATGTACAAGTGTTATAATTTTACATTCTGCCGGGGGGCAGAAAAGACGATACATGGAATCGATCTCTTGACAATAATTTTTCTTACGATAACTATAGCTAATATAATAAAAAGCTAAACTACCAGAATCAAAGAAGTATGCCCGCTGAGGTGATGGAAGTTTAGACCTTTGAGATGTAGATTATGTGCATGCAGTTCGGAAATTTGCTACTTGAGTTGATCAATTTCCTTGGTGTGATTGATGACAACCGATCCTAGAGGTTTCATGGAATGCTCGGATAAGTTTTCAACTACAGTGTATGTGTGCTGCAGTTCTTTTAAAGTTCTTAAACAGCCATTTGTTTTTGCTGTGAGGCTCTTTCCAGAATGGAGATGTTTTCATTTCTGTAAATGTGCAGTCGTATGCATTAAGCGGCTCTAAAGGTGATATTTCGCAGGAATTGTCGTTAGCCTCAATCCATGCCCAGCTGTATTCGCAGACGAGGTGTTGGTCCGAAAATTTGTTACTTTGATTGATATTGACTTCCGACATTAAATGATATGAGTCTATTTCAAAATTGTAGATTTTGAATTCAGATCGTATAGCAGGGATCATTCTCTCACCGACTCTCTCAATCGGCATTGGAATAATTTTGTATAGTTGCGACGAATAACTGTTAAGCAGCGGTATCGTAACTCTGATTACCAATTTATCTCCTATTAGCGCCCCTCTTGCTGTCAACAATTTATAGATTGCTTGAAGCTCGTTCGATTGTCTTCCAGGTAATTTCAGTTTCTCTGGAAGATGTTCTCTTATTTTTTGGATCTCCGATTTCAGCTGCGGAGGTGTGATCAAGTCTGGGTTTAGTTTTCCATGATTGACGTCAATTAAAAGTTCGATAACTTCTGACTGAATTGTTTCGCTCTCTTCGACTATGTTGCTCAGCTGTTTCGTCATCATAAAGAACTTAACAGATTCTTGGTATACGTAGTAGTTCTCTTCCATGGTTGAAGTGATATTGGCTACTCTCATCTGTAACTCCTTAAGATGCAGATTTACTTCGTCCGTAGTGCGTTTAAGAATATTAACTGTTGAATCGACAACGGAAGTTTGGCTCTTTATCAAATGCTGCAGATCATGTTGGTTGTCTAACCAGTTCTTCATATTGTTTTCCATATATTCACGGTCATCCGCATCCATCATTCCGAACAGAATATGGGACATAGATCCAACAAATTCAAATGGCGCTCTCTCCTTTTATCCTTTCGTACAAACAGATATTTATTTGTGTCCTTTACCTTGTTTATTTTGATTTTAATATTGTCGATGACTGTGTTGCATTGCTCTTCAAACGCTTGCAATTTGTCACAACAATATATCGCTGTATTCTTTTTCAACTCTAGAACCGATCCACCAGAAGCATCCTGTTCACCTAAAGGTTGTGCACAAACTCCCTTTCTTGCTAGGAGCAGCATCAGAAGCCATATCATATTTATCTATATTCTTTTATTTCAAATGGCCAAACTTTATGAATCGGCCGTTTTAATATTCCATCCTGTATCTTCATTGTGACTACTCGCACCTTCCCGTCAGATCCTGGATGAGTTTCTATAATTAGACCAAGGGGCCTTCAGCCAGATTTAGCTGCGGTTTCTGCCATTTATACCACTGTTGCAAACTTGAAAGATATTCCTCCTTCCATCTTTTCCAAAAGTCTTTCTTAATTTTTTGTATTAATTTCCAACGATCCAAAGATCAAATTGAACGGTTATCTACCGCTTGTGTTGTTCCAATAAACTGCTGGCCAATCAGAAAATGTCCTGGTCAACATCGTCTGTATTATTGCCAATCGCGTGGAGTGGCCTTGAATTGAGAACAGCTTCAATCTGAGCTAAAAGCGTACTCAGTTCCTCGTATGTTAGTTTAGTTTCTCCAATCACCTTTTTTAGACGGTGCTTCATCGACTTGACGCTAGCCTCCCAAATCCCTCCAAAGTGAGGGCCTGCCGGGGGAATGAAATGCCACTTTATCTGCTTCCAAAACAGCAATCACTTCCGAATTATTTTTAATTGCTTGCTTAAAATCGGCATCCAACTTTCTCGCTGCTCCCACGAAGTTTGTTCCATTATCTGAATATATGTGTTGACTTTTGCCTCTTCTTGCGAAAAATCGTCGCAACGCTGCTAAGAATGAATCCGTCGTTAGATCACTTACTGCTTCTAAATGAATAGCTTTAGTTGCCATGCATACAAATACAGCTATATATCCTTTATATGACTTTTGTCCCCTTCCTTTAGAACATATCGTATCATTCCTGTATCATGTGTTTGAGTCTAATAATCCAGTACTTTCTTCTAATCGAGCTCTCCATCAGACGATTTCAGCCATGTAACGTGTTGACGTGAATGTCTTGAATTATTAAAGTCGTCAACCTGGATTTGCCAAGAATAATAGGATGTTTTTGATAGTAAGGAATATGCGAATTTTCCAGTCGACCTCCAACTCTTAAAATCCCTTTGCTATCAAGCAGTGGATTCCAATTCGCTTTTTTACTTCTTTGATCCACAAGTTTGTTGTTCTTCAATAATCGTATTTCGCTTGAAAACTCTGCAAGTTTCTGATTTTTGTATTAACATTGTTTCGTCTGCCGTTAAATATCCTTTCAATACTCCTTTAAACCTCAGAATATAAGCTGCAACTCTTTCCAATTTTCTTAATGATGAGCACTTTTCTTGCTACTGAAGTAGTATATTTTGCTGCTCTGTCAGTGTTTAGTCGCTACTAATGCACTATTTTCTGCAACTGCTTCTTTTGGCCAATAATATTCATCTTGTACCAACCATGCCGGACCTTTCCACCATCAAATATTATGTTCTAGCTTAGATGGTGAAATTCCTCTTGATGCGGTATCAGCTGGGTTCTCCTTTGTACTGACATGATTCCATTTAGCTGTGGAAATCAAAGCGCCAATTTCCGTTGTCCTTGTTCTCACGAATTTATACTTACTTCTTTTATTTCTAGTCCAGAGCATGTTATCATCGAATCGCTCCAAGCGCTTCGTTTGATGATGTCTGTGATTTTGTTCAACAACCTTGCCAACAAATGAGCGTCTGCAAATCCGTTTAGCTGGAACGTTGCATTCTTCGTCAAGAACATCCATCGAGAAATTCTAATCGTTTTTATTGCTGGCAAATGTTGTATGAAGTTCCTTCGTCAATAAGTCGTCTAACTTGTCATCCTACTCAGTTTCACAAGTTTTGTATAAACAGCTTGGCAACGATTGTTATAGGTGCCAACCAGTCCAATGGACCAAATATTTATTTATTTTATTTATTTATTTATTTAAGCCAATTTAGGATCTACAGGCTACATTTACAAAAAATAGTACTTATATATTAAAATTTAAAAATATATGTACATAAAACTAATGGTAATTATTATTTACACGCTCTTTAAACATGCGTTTTGGCAAAGAAAAATCTATTTCAATACTTAAAGCTACTTCATTAAATGCAATAAGCGACCTCATAACCGGTTGATTCGCAGCATAATTTGTTTTATAGCACTTAATAGCAAAAATCTTATTCTGACGAGTAGTTCTGATTGGAACAAAAAAATTGATTAGACTTAGCAACATTGAGCAATCGATATTGCCACAAATGATATCGTAGACAAACATCATGCGTCTACTCTCTAACGATTTCAGATCAATGAGTCTTATAAGAAGACTTATAAGAAGGAATCGGTTCTTGAAAATTGAATGAAAAAAGTGCAAATTTTAAAAATGTCTTCTGTAACCTTTCAAGGCGATTTGTATGAATAGCATAAAACGGATTCCAGATAATTGCAGCGTATTCCAGCATTGATCGTACAAATGCAGTGAAAAGAAGCTTATACGTGTAAGGGTCCCGAAATTCGGAACTATTACGACGTACCAATGCTAACATTGCATATGCTTTCGGTATTATGTAATTCAGATGATTAACAAATGTTAACTTAGAGTCAAGCAAAAGACCCAGATCCAACATTTCATTTAAAAACTTTAAACGAGAAGTCCCAATAAAAAACAACGATATAATATTGCTGTTTAATTTAGAGAAAGTGACGTGAAAACACTTTTTAACATTTAGAGCTAAACTATTTGTAAGGCACCACGCATTTAACCTATTTAAATCATCTTGTATTAAAAAAGCATTGGTTACACAGTTAGCTTTTAAAAATATTTTGAGGTCATCCGCATATAAAAGATAATTACATTTATGAAAGCATAAACCAATATCATTAATAAAAAGAAGGAAAAATAGCGGCCCAGGAATACTTCCTTGGGGAACACCCGAAGAGGCAACAAAAGATTTAGATTTAGTACCCTCCACAAGAACATGGCAAAGCCTATCGCGCAAGTATGATTCTATCCATTTCAAAAAAGCAGAGTGAAAACCTAGTTTTTTCTATTTTAACACCAGAATTTTATGCGATACTTTATCAAAAGCTTTTGAAAAGTCAGTGTAAACAGTGTCAACTTGGCACCGCTCTTCAAAGGCTGAAAAGCAATACGATGTGAAAGCCATCAAATTTGTAACAGTCGATCACCCAGCAACAAATCCATGCTGCTGGGGAGAAATAATTCTAGCAAGAGGAAAAACCAGACTTTCCTTCACAATAACTTCAAACAGTTTCGATATAGTTGAAAGTTTTGAAATGGGGCGATAATTCGAAAAACCATTTTTTCTACCACTTTCGAATACAGGGGTAATGTGCGCAATCTTCCATCTATCTATAAAGACACCAGCAGACAAAGACAGATTAAAAACATGGCACAATGGATTACAAATTGAAGAAGCACAATTTTTTAAAAACAACGGAGAGAAACCATTACAATTAGCTTTAGCAGACATTTTTAGATTTTGTATGCCTCTCATTGCGTCACTTTCACTAATGTTCAAAGAGCCAAAATCTATAGAGCAAGATATGATAATGCTTGTCGTTTTGTCACTGTTCTTCCTTCTGTAGTAGCTATGCTAAACATGAATTCGTCGGTTTGTATACTCTATTGTAAACCCAGAGTTTTTATCGTCTCTTCCTCTTGAATCAGCAGAACTTCATTTCCACCGGTATTTGGAATGTCAGCGATAATGTCTTCGGTATTAGAACTCCATTTTCTCAAATGGAATCCAAATTTATCCAATTGATGTGATATTTTAATACGAATTTGCCTGCACTCTTCGATGGTATCTGCTCCAGGCATCAGATCGTCCATATAAAAATCTTCCTTGATGATTTTAGCTCTGCATTGTCGCATTGATTTGCTATTGTAGTGTATACATACAAGTCTACATTACCTACCCCTGCATTTCATTAGTACAAATGCACCGACAATGTATCGACATGCTAACGCTGCACTTTTGAGTACGCTGACCCAATATATACAAATGGTTCTGGACGTTGTCAACAACAATTGAGTGTATATTGAAATGCACTCAATTTCGGTGACCGTCCTTCGACACCATTCGTCAAAACCAAATTAGCGTACTCAGGGCAACGGGTGCAAATGAAATGCAGAACATAAGTATAATTATATTATTGTAGTGTAAGTAAGTAAGATAGATTAAGAACTAATGTATAACAGTTTTAAGTAAAGATATAAAAGAGCCGCGTTGGCCACTAATAAAACCAGACTGAATTGGAACTCTGTTCTTTTACTTTCTCATCTAATTGTGGTGCCTAGCGCCAATCCCTTGTATGCTTGAAGAAGCTACATATACACAACACATTACTCTACATGGCGATCTTACCACTCCAACCTTGGAGTTTTACTGAGACGATCCAGCGTAGCGAGTCCATTGTAATGGGCATAGTTAGGTTAGGATAAAAATCATCAACATGGACTATTATTTCACTGAACACGAACCAAGCAAAATGAAAATTTTAGAGTTTAATGATGAACAAGATGCGGCAATGGCAAAGGCCACCATGTCCGTAGCAGAGGAGGTGGCTAACGAACCAAAAGTGGGAAAAGCCAATGAACCGCTACGAAACGGAGAAATCATTCATCTGCTCAGTGACTCGGAAGACGATTCTTACGAAATTCTGGGTTCTATAACGTTGGCATCACCACCGGTGTGCATCTCGAAACCATTTTCTATCTCTGAGCCAGTATCATTGGGAAGCATTGAAACCACAGCGATGCAAAGGGTTGAAGTACCCGTGAACGCCGAGGAAGCACCAACAATTGGCGCCGATCAATTCGATGATGATGATGATTGTCATGATCACTGTATTGATAAGTCAATGATGTTCGCCGAAGCAGTTAGGAGGACACACAATGGCAAAAATGTCTTTTATCATTTTTTTTACGTTCCATATTAAATTGCTTGTTTTGCCATCAACATCCTCTGAAACTACTATCTATTATAAATTTTTTTTATATTTTACAATTTTTACTAAATTTGCATTTCTCAAAATATTTTATTTAAAAAAAAAATTTGTAAATAAACCCGAATTGATTAAATTTTCATTTTTAAAGTTACAATTTCTAAATAAATTTTACGCGCTAAATTAAGTAATAGGCTAATTTAATTGTTAAATAACAAAAAAAATAAAAAGTTAAAGCATTTGAAATATTTACAAAATATTAACTAAATTAATTTTGTTGCAAACAATAAACAAACAAAAAAATATATATATATATATATTACCATATTATTATTGTATATGAAAAATAACAATAACAACAACAGAAACGCTACTCCAATTACACAAACCAAAAGGTACACATCATAAACAATGAAGGAAATGATCAGGGAAACGATCAGGGCTCGGAAAACAAATTTATTCCGGACAGCCAAAACTAAAAATTTATAAAATCTGGGATAACAATTCCAATTTCATAAAAATTAAGTACAAAAACAATTTTATGACTTTTTAATCGACACTGGCGCAGACATTTCACTCTGTAAAATTAATAAACATGTAGATAACGATTTTTATAATCCAGATGAAAAATGCAAATTAACGGGCATTACAAACGAAGAAATTTTTTCACTAGGTAGCATAAGCCTAACACTTAATTTTGGGGAGGAATCTAGCAAACATGAGTTTCAACTGGTCAATTCAAAATTTCCGATTGAAACTGATGGTATATTAGGTAGAGACTTTTTGAAGAAATTTCTTTGCAAAATATATTACGAAACTTTTACAATTTCAGTGTTGATAAACGAATCACTAATAATTTTACCTATGCATTCAAAATCCTTTAATACAATGACAATAAAAGTTCCACCAAGAACTGAAATCGTACAACCAATTCGTATCAAACTAACAGAAGATACAGTTATTCTAAATAAAGAAATACAAGAAGGCATTTTTTTGAGTAATTCAATAGCACCAAAAAACGGCATGACACATATAAAAATTTTAAACTCAACGGATAAGGAAATAATTTTAAATGGTATTCAGTTGGAAACTGATTCTTTGAATAATTACGACATTTTGACCTACGACAACACAAAACCAAAACACTCGCAAAAACGACTGAATAAGATTTTAGAAACATTAAACATACAGTGTAATGACACAAAAATTGAAAACGACTTGACAAACATTTTCCAAAAATACCAGTACGTATTCCACTTGGATAACGAACCCTTGACAACAAATAATTTTTACACTCAAAACATAACGACAACAGACAACACACCAGTTTACATTAAAAACTATAGACTACCACACACACACATTGACGTAATGAATGAACAAGTCAAGAAAATGCTCGAGGACGATATTATTGAACCATCAGTTAGTCCTTACAATGCTCCACTCCTTTTGGTTCCTAAAAAGAACATTGATGACAAAAGAAAATGGAGGCTTGTTGTGGATTACAGAAAACTGAATGATAAAATTGTTAATGAAAAATTTCCTCTAACTCGACTAGAAGACATTCTAGACAAGTTGGGAAGAGCAAAATGGTTCTCAACACTTGATATGACCAGTTCATTTCATCAAATTAAACTTAACAAAAAGTCTCGAAATTTGACAGCTTTCTCTACACCGAACGGACATTTTCACTTCCAACGATTACCTTTCGGACTGAAAATCTCATCAAATAGTTTCCAACGTATGCTTACACTTGCACTTGCAGGTTTAGATTCAAATGCATTTCTTTACGTGGATGACATAATCATCCATGGTTGTAGCATAAATCACCATAATGAAAATTTGATTAAAGTATTAGACAGGCTGCAACGGTATAATTTAAAATTAAATGCTGCCAAATGTTGTTTTTTGCGTCCAGAAGTAGTATATTTGGGACACCTAATTACTGGCGATGGTGTTAAAACTGACCCTGCCAAATATGACACTATAAAAAATTACCCCATCCCGAAAAATGCGGACGAAGTTAGAAGATTTGTTGCATTTTGTAATTACTATAGAAAATTTATTCCAAATTTTGCAGATATTGCGAAAAATTTAAATGCACTTTTGAAGAAATCTTGTAAATTTGTTTGGACAGAAGAATGTCAACATGCTTTTGATACACTAAAAGAAAAATTAATTACTCCGCCTTTGCTACAATATCCAGATCTTAGCAAACCTTTCATTTTAACGACTGATGCTTCAAATTATGCTTTAGGCGCAGTACTGTCACAAGGCGACATAGGCAATGACTTACCTATATCGTATGCAAGTAAATCGCTGCAGAAGCATGATTTGAATAAACCAATAATAGAAAAGGAACTGTTAGCTATTCACTGGGGGATAAATTTTTTCAAACCATACCTATACGGTAGAAAATTTACAGTGGTAACTGACCACAGACCACTAGTCTCATTATTTTCGCACAAAAATCCTTCACCAAAAATGACTAGAATTCGTCTTGATTTGAGTGATTACGACTATGACATAATTTACAAAAAGGGTAGTATGAACACTAATGCCGATGCATTATCCAGAATACAAATTAATTCAGAAATTTTAAAAAATATGATACCGCAAGAAGATGATAAAAATGCGAAGAAAACACTTATAATTACAAGAGGCATGGCAAATAAAGAAGCCATTAAAAACAAACAATGATGAAGAAATCATTGTGGATAGTGACAAAACCCAGAAGTCTGATCAACTTCCGATATGGGATTGCACATCCGTTAGTGACGTCAGGAATATGAAGAATTTAAAATTTTATATGGCCAAAGAAAATAAAATATATATTGAAAATAATATTGTGCACGTGGGATTTAGCGACAATTCAACGAAACCAGTTTCGTATTCGAAGAAGCTAACCCAACAAAATAATTTAAATACGCATGCAAGATACAGTGATAATTCAACGAATCTAGATTCGATTATGAAGAAACTGATATCCAGAATGAAAAATGAGAATATAGAAGAGCTAGCGCTAGCCAACAATGATAAAATATTCCAAAGAATCTCAAAAGAAGAATTTAAAAACATATTTATAAACATACAACAAAGCCCTCAAAATAGAAAAAGTCCTCAACTAAAAATTTTAATTTATGACCCACCAAAAAGAATACAAGATGACATTACGAAATTTAAACTCATTGACGAATACCACACAACAGGACACTTAGGAGTTAGAAGGACAGTGATAAAACTAAAACAAAGGTACGTGTGGAAAAACTTGTACAAAATTGTAAAGAAATTTGTATCGCAATGTGCCATATGCGCGAAAAGTAAACAAACACGCCACATTATTGAACCACTAACGATAACAGACACGCCTAGTAATAGTTTCCAAACATTGTCAATCGACACCGTAGGACCGTTACGTATATCCAATGGATTTCGGTACATACTAACAATGCAATGTGATCTCACAAAATTTGTAATATCATACCCGATGTCAACAAAAGACGCCGACACTGTCGCAAGAACACTCGTAGAACAAATAATTTTAAAGTATGGCCATTTTCAAGTACTAAAATCTGATAATGGTACTGAATTCAAAAATGAGTTAATGCACAGCATATGTGAACTATTAAAAATAAAACAAACATTTTCTACTCCATACCATCATCAAACGATAGGGTCACTTGAAAGGAACCACAGAGTTCTTAATGAATTTCTATTAACATCAACAAATGACCATGAATGGGACAAGTGGATACCGTATTTTACTTTTGCTTACAACACGACTCCACACGTTGACACTGGATACACACCCTTTGAACTTGTATATGGAAAATTACCATGTTTACCCAACCAAATTTTTGAAACTGAAACCAAAACATATGATCTCGACAGCTATCGAAGCGAGATGCGTACGAAACTAAATTTTTCACTAAATAAAGCCAAAGAAATGTTAATTAAGGCTAAAGAGAAACGAACTGACAAAAATTTAAATAATATACAAAAACTTAATATAGAAATAGGAGACCTAGTGTTATTAAAAGTAGAAAATAGAAAGAAACATGAAAAACCATATAAGGGACCATTTATAGTACTAGATAAATTAGGAGTTAATACAAAAATAGAATATAATGGGAAACCAAAAATTATTCATAACAATCAGCTGATACCTTACAAGGCAGCAATATAGCCATAAGAAAATAACTATTAAATTTAAAAACTTTTTACATATATGTTACTATAAATCATACTAGTTTATTTCATAAAAATAATAATTTTACACTTAAAAACAAATTTAAAAAAAAACACAAAAATAAATTTTTATTGTATTTTACTATAAATTATTAATTATAATCATATATTTGCTTATTTAAGAATTTCATAATATAAATCAATATTCTATAAAAATGTTATTTTTAATCATATCACCTAATCATTTTATAACTACAATCTTCTCTGAAAATTCTTTTAAAAATCATTATTCTTCAAATAATTTTCATCTTAAGGGTAAGGGTGTAGTGTATACATACAAGTCTACATTACCTACCCCTGCATTTCATTAGTACAAATGCACCGACAATGTATCGACGTGCTAACGCTGCACTTTTGAGTACGCTGACCCAATATACACAAATGGTTCTGGACGTTGTCAACAACAATTGAGTGTATATTGAAATGCACTCAATTTCGGTGACCGTCCTTCGACACCATTCGTCAAAACCAAATTAGCGTACTCAGGGCAACGGGTGCAAATGAAATGCAGAACATAAGTATAATTATATTATTGTAGTGTAAGTAAGTAGGATAGATTAAGAACTAATGTATAACAGTTTTAAGTAAAGATATAAAAGAGCCGCGTTGGCCACTAATAAAACCAGACTGAATTGGAACTCTGTTCTTTTACTTTCTCATCTAATTGTGGTGCCTAGCGCCAATCCCTTGTATGCTTGAAGAAGCTTAAAATCTTCAAATACACAACACATTACTCTACACTATCTTGTGCAATGTTCTAATGGCAAGGAATGGTGCTAAAGTTGTTCCATAGGTTTTTTTTTTTTTACTTAACATTTGATTTTTTGGATCTTTCTAAATACTTAGTACTAACAATAATTTTTAACGATACAATTTAACAATTTACTTAACATTTAACAATTTAAACAAATGCTTGTTGCCCTAATCCATCGATTTGGACAACGTTATGCAGTACTGGATGATTATGGCGGCATCAAGGTGATGTTGACATCGTAGGATGTTGACATCGACTGTATGCCGACCTTGTTCAACTTGTTCATAAGTGAATTTTTGCTGCGATTTGAATAAATATTTTTAAATAATTAATTATTTTGAAAACCTTTTAAATAAATTAAATAAATTAAATTCTGGCTAAGTGCAATAAGTTTTGTGCAAATAACAAAGTTTTGTGCTATATTTCCGTGAATTCCTGTCAGCTAAGTATCACTACAACAAAAATTGCAAATTTTTTTTGTTTTTGCTTATACTGTCGACTTTGACATTTCTTGTGTCACCAGCTTTATATAGATTCCACATTCTCAGACTGATCATATTTTCAGAGCATACTTTCAGGCACTTGTTTTAATATAATTTGAAAGTTCCTTTTCCCAGTCAACATTTTGTCTCGTTACAATTTACACTTTTTTACACTTTTTGTATTTTATTTTTTATAAATTTTGCATTTAAATATGATTTGCTCTTTCCGTAAGTGTGCCATTAAAGTCGATAATGAACGCATGGTCTCTTGTTGGCTATGTGATATCTTTTATCACGTCAAATGTGCATCTCTTACTGGTAGAGTAGTCGATCTGATCGAGGGTAAAAAAGGTCTTCGTTGGTCCTGCGAAGATTGCCGCGATTAATGATGTATCAAAGGACTTAGCAGCTGCCCAGTCTAAACTGAAGGAGTACGAAATTAACTTTCAGAAGTATAAATGTTTGGATGAAACAGCTCCGAAACAAAATACTTCTGTTGGGCTTTTACCACCTACCCCAAAGCCAATTTCAACTCCGACAACTCCATCCTTTTCCGATATGTTTGCTTCACCAGTTACATTTTATTCTCCTGATCCTGCGGTTTTGGAAACGAGGGTAGATGACGCTCCTTCTAAACTCAATAAAACCGGTAATAATATAAATGCTTTTAAATTCAACTTTTCATACGCTAGAAACATTTCATCTTTCAAATTATCTGTTCCTGCAGAATTGTTTGATGAGATTGTTAATAAAAATTTTTGGCCGGATAAAACTTTAGTTCGTGAATTTGTTTATAAAGAGAAATCAAATCTAGTAAATCCAGTTCAACTTCCTCAAAGAAAATTAAATTCTAATCAAAAAAAATAAATAAAATCCCGAATAATGTTGTTTGTCTTCTGTACCAAAATGTTCGAGGGCTAAATACAAAGTTGAACGATATTTATATTTATATTAAAAGTTTCGATTGTAGTCATAATGTCTTGGTATTTACCGAAACTTGGCTTAAACCAAATATTTTTGATTCAGAAATTCTGTGTGCTGGGTATCAAATTTTTCGGAGGGATCGTAAATGCAGGACTGGTGGTGGAGTCCTCATTGCAGTAAAAAACCTTTTTTCATCTGAGGAAGTCATACTTTCAGATGTCTCTGACTTGGAATTTATTTGTGTACGAATTCGAGTTTTTAGTATCGATATTTTCGTTACTTGCTCGTATATCCCACCGAATTCCGATATTACCGTTTATCTAAGACATGTGTCGCTTATATCATTGGTTTACTCAAATGTTAAACCTGCCGATTCCATTGTTGTTTTTGGAGACTTTAATTTACCGAATATATATTGGAATTTTTGTGGCGATTCAAACCAGTTTCTTCCGTATTCTTCTCGTGACTGTTTAAATGACTTTCTGGATTCATTTTCAGATATGAGTTTACAACAAGTAAACGGGATTGAAAATAAGAATAGTAGAATTTTGGATTTAATTTATGTTGATGACTCTTCGAAGTTTTCAGTGCAAGGCTGTGATGCTTTTGCATGTCCAGAAGATAACCATCACCCAACACTTGAATTATCTTTCGAATTTGTTCAAAACAACTTAGAACCAGTTCCTAAACCGTTGAAGTCATTTTTTTGCTTCAAGAATACAAATTTTGTTAAAATGAACCAACTCTTATCTGAAACTAGTTGGGACATGAACTTTGAAGATGTTGACGACTGTGTATCAATTTTCAATTGTACGCTCAGCAAAATCTTCGAGATATGTGTTCCAAAGAACATTAAAAAGAATTCGAATGAACTTGGTGCTGTATGGTTTACAAAAGAATTGAGGAAACTAAAAACTTCGAAAACTCGGGCATTTAAAACATATAAAAGAACTTTAAACCTTCAGGATTATTCAAAATATTCGCTTCTGAGACATAAATATCAAGTACTTAATAAAAAATGCTATGATGAATATTTGAACGATTTGAAATCCAAAATGAAATACGATTCTAAAACTTTTTATAACTTTGTAAATTCAAAAAGGAAAAACACTGGTTTTCCAACTACAATGAAATGGAATGATCGTGAGTCCAACAATCCTACTGAGATTTCCAATATGTTTGCTGACTTCTTCAAAACGACATATTCTGATAATACTTATGGAAACACATCGTATCCATATAACATCCCCACTTATAATTCCATTCTCAATCCTGTTATAGAATCTGATGATGTCTTACAACACCTAAAATCGTTGAAATATTCATATAGTACTGGTCCAGATAATATTCCTAGCTGTATTTTGAAAGTTTGTGCAGAAAATTTATACATTCCACTTTCAAATATATTTAATGCCTCTATTGAAAGAGGTTATTTTCCGAATTCATGGAAAGAGTCATACATTATTCCTCTTTATAAAAGTGGAACCAAATCAATCGTATCTAACTATGGAGGTATTGCTAAACTTAGCACAATACCAAAGTTATTTGAACAAGTTGTCACAAAGCAATTGGTTCACTCGGTCACAACTTTAATATCTCCTTCACAGCATGGTTTTCTGAGAGGTAGATCAACATCTACAAATTTATTGGAATTTTCTTCATTAACAATAAAGGGATTTTCAAAGAATCTTCAAACAGATGTCATATATACTGATTTTAGTAAAGCTTTTGATAAAGTTAATCATTATTTGTTGATTGAAAAGCTTAAAAGATACGGATTTCCAGATCTTCTTTTAAAATGGGTAGAATCGTATCTGACAAATCGGAAGCAACAGGTGTTATTCGAATCATCAACATCAAAACCTATAAATGTCACCTCTGGAGTTCCTCAAGGAAGTCACTTAGGTCCTATTCTGTTTAATCTTTTTATAAATGACCTTCCTTCTGTCATTAAACATTCGAATGTACAGTTGTATGCTGATGACGTTAAATTGTTTCTATCATATGACATCTTAGAACAACATAAGTTGTTACAATCAGATCTGACCAGTATAGCTATCTGGTGTGATAACAACTTAATGGAACTGAACCTGAAAAAATGTAAATTTATGACATTTGCTAGAAGACACCAACTTTCATCGCTGTATCATATAAATAACTGTAATCTAGAAAAGGTTTTTACTTTTGTGGACCTGGGTGTTACTATGGACCCAAAACTTCGCTTTCATCTACATATTGACTTATGTGTGAATAAGGCGAGGGGTGTTCTAGGTTTCATTAAAAGATGGTCAAAAGAATTTAATGACCCATTCGTTACCAAAAGTCTTTACATATCACTTGTAAGACCAATTTTGGAATATGCATCAGTCTTGTGGAATCCACAATACAACTGCCACTCTGATAGAATTGAATCGGTTCAAAAACAATTTTTATTATTTGCTTTAAGAAACCTTCGCTGGAATCCGAATCAGAACCTACCTCCATACGAAAATCGTTTAAAACTCTTGGACATCCCTACTCTAAAAAATAGAAGAACGATGCTTAATGTAACATTTTTGATTAAATTGATAAATGGCTCTCTGAATTCTACATTTTTGCTTCAAGAAATTGATTTTAATATCCCAACCCGTCGTTCCAGATCTTTCATTCCTTTGATATTAAGTATGTGCCGCTCTAATTACGCGCAGAATGAACCTTTTCGTTGTATTTGTAGCGATTTTAATAGCCTGTATTCTGTCTTTGACCTGTCAGATTCACTTAATAAAACTAAAACTTTTATTTTAAATGCACTTGATCACACTTAAGCCTTTGTTGCTCTTTGAGTTTTTGGACCGCTTAGGGAAATGACAGGGTTGCCAAACTCCACAAAGATCGGCATTGTCGATTTTTTGAAAGTGTTGTATTTTTGTTGTATTTTATATTTATATTCCAGCAGAATTTTGTTTTTTACTGTATATTGTATACAAATAAAACAAAATTTTTAGCTGAATTCACATTCGTTCCGTTACTGTTTACTTAACTGTTTGTATTTGATTTTTTATATTTCGTATAAAAAAACAAAATACTAAAATTAATATTTGTAATCTTTGTCGCGTAAATTAACTGTTTGGATTTTTTGTCTTTGTATTTTTGTTAAGTCTAATATCGTAAAGTAGGCAAAAATTATATTTGATCAAATTCATATTCGTCGCATGAATTCTGATGCTTCATAATATTTTCTTTTATTTCTATTGTTTATTATCACGTTAATCTTATATTATGTTATGTTTGGAAGAATTCTCTATTGCATTCATAACCTAATTCGCGTTTTATTAATATGCGTTTTATCAGCTGATGATTTTAATCTGTAGCTGAAACGAATTTCCAAATATGTTTACCCGCGATCGGTTACACAGCGTAATCCGGATTACGGCTGTTCGGTCACCAAATCCGTGCGTCATGCGGATGTGCCCCTCGGTCGGTTGGGCGGGTTAGTGGGACCGTTGGGATTCGTCGTTAAAAATAATCGGGAAGTCGGAAGCGACGAGGGTTCCGGGGCTATCTATCAAATGCAACAGAATAGGCCTTACCAAATTTCTAGCTAGAATATTTGGATGCAATTTAAGCTTATCTGCATATCTTGTTGTACGTTTAGGGATCTCTTCTGATACTTTCGGTATTTGCAAATCTCTGTGGATGAATGCATTTTTTATGTACCATGGTGCTCCCACGATTTGTCGCAGAATTTTCGACTGCGTTCGTTGCAGTTTCTCAACATTTGACGGTGATGCTGTTCCCCAGAGTTCAATCCCATATGCCCATATGGGTTTGATTACACTTTTGTATAAAAGGATCTTATATGTGGTGTTGAGTCTTGAACGCTTCGAGAGTAGCCAATTGAGTTCGAGTTTTTTTAGTTTGATTTATGTAATTTTAGACTCGGTGTGTTTTTCCAGGTGAGTCTGCGATCGAGATGCATACCACGATATTTAGTTTCGGTACATTGTGGTATAACACTATCATTTATTTTAAGCGTGGGGCAAGTGTCTTTCCTTAAGGTGAAGGTTATATGTGCGCTTTTAGACTCATTGACTTTAATTCTCCACTGTGATAACCAATTTTGCACTGTGTTTAAATCCTGTTGCACGTGTTGTGATGCCATTTTGGGGTCTGAGTGTGAGGACAATATTGCAGTGTGGTCGGCAAATGTTGAGATGAGGGTCTGATCATAAATGGGCATATCAGCTGTATAGAGTATATACAGTAGGATATCAAATCTACTATTATGTTTAACTACAAATTTCTGTGGGTCAAGTAGTTGTCAAGCAAAATGTGCATGCTTGCGGGTAATAGTTTCTGTAGTTTGGATATTAATCCTTTATGCCATACCTTATCAAAGGCTTGGGTGATGTCGAGGAATACTGCTGAGCAGTATTGCTTTTTCTCGAATGTTTTTTTGATCAATTCAACAATGCGATGAACCTGTTCAATCGTGAAGTGCTTTTCTCTAAATCCGAATTGGTGATTGGGTATTTCACCTTTAGCGAGTATTGTGGGTAACATCATTTTTATCAGAATTTTCTCAAAAAGTTTTGATAGGGTAGAGAGTAAGCTTAGTGAGCGATATGAACTCACGTTTGTTGGGTCTTTTCCCGGTTTTGGGATCATCGTGATCTGCGACAGCTTCCAGTCAGTTGGGTAGTGACCTATTTTTAGTATAGCATTGTATATGTGCAGTAAGTGAGTAACAGCAATTGATGGTAGCTCTTCCACCATTTTATTGGTCGTTTTAAATTTTTTGTGGCACGCCAAAGTGAGTAATTTGTTGAGCTCGTTGGTGTAAGCTTTTCCATGAATTGATGCAGATCATTCTCGTTTTTTGCCTTCAGTTCATTTTGGAGTTTTCGTGTAACGAGGGTCAGCTTTTGTTTCAGATAGGGTGATCTGAACTTTTGCCAATCACGCCTTATTGATCTCTTTTCTGATAAGAGCGTAGCTATATTTTGTGGCACAAATTCCTTTTTTTGGGTAGTGTTATTAATAGAAAGGTAAAGTTACGCACTGCCGCATTCAGTTGTTTCTCAGTTTTCACTGACACATGTAGGGTAATGTGTGAACTTATATATTTTCTGAATTTAAGCCAATTTGTATGCATGCTGGTGAGTTTGTCGGGTGGGTTGACTTCTGAATTTGGCGCATATTTTAATGTGATAATAGTGGGTGTGTGATCAGACGAGAGTTCCACTGAAGACTAAATAGTCAGTTGAGTTCGTTTAAGTGTCTTTATTACTGCAATATCAATAACATCATGAATTTTGCGTCTGTCTGATGGCCAATATTGCCGATATTGTCAATCCTTTTATGTACTCATCAAGACAAATACTGGTGGCTTGCAAATATTCGGTGCAAAAATCCTACAGAACGTGGTGTTTGGGTCTGATGAAGGTCACCACAAATAACACAAACACTGGGAAGTGTACAGTATTTTTTCGAATGACCAAATTCTTGTCAGATTTGGCATTGTATTGGGACTCGACGTTTATGCGGCTCCTCAATACTGACTCTACGGTGTAGTAAATATCGCAGATTGTATATAGGGTGGAGTTCACTTTTTTGCAGGGTCTTAGGGTCGAATTCCAATTCGATGCGGAAAAGAGGTTGGGGTAATTTTTCCTTATTTAGAATGTTAGACACAGATCTAACTTGGAATTTTAATGCAATTAATGCCGCTTTCACATCGACACATTCGACAAACGAGTCTACACCTCTTAGAACAACCGATAGACCTTTGCTACTGTTGAGCTGGTATGTGTAATAGCTCCTTTTACACTTATCGAAATGATCCACTACTTTCCGAAAATCTGCCTCATTATAGATTTGTATTTTAGTTTCATGGATGACGCCCTTGAGAAAAGGCATCACATGAAAACTGTTGGAACCTGCAATTTGTGTCATCAGAGTAACAAGGGAATTGGAGTTTTATTCCCTGAGATAAATTGGTGGCGGCTTTGATGTCTTGGGTTTCGGGTCTGAATTATCATCTTCATATAATAGCAGAGACGTTACCAGGATAAAATTTCGGGGGGGGTTTTCATAAAAATTTGTTAAGAATACTGAAGAAAAACCGTAAAATACAAACAAAATCAAAATCAACCACAACATCGTTTTTCTTTTATTCAAAATAAATCTTTCGATTTTTCATTAAAAAAAATAGATAAAAAAATAATAAAAAAAAAAGTATTTTGCAAAGAAACTCCTAAGGGGTGTTTATGAAGAAAAGATTCATTCTTAAATAAACGTATTGTGTTCATACATTTTTGGTTTTATTGCATTTCTAATTACTAAAGAACATTTCTTTAAAACTAAGCCGCTGTATTTACCTATTGTTTTTCAAATAAACCTCAAACTGTATTGAAATATATTTTTCAAATACATGTCTTTTTGGATTGGAGAACGACAGTTGATATCTAATTGAGAAAAAACCTTTTTGAAATGCGTCATATTCTTTTTTGGTACACGAAAGTTTTTAATTAAAAAATACGTTCTGAAGTTTCTCTTCAGCTCAGTTAAATTTCATAAATGTTTGTATTATGAGATTAAGGGGGGTTCGACACGGAAGTTTTTAATAAAATAAAGTATCAAGGAGATTGAATTATGTTAAATTTCATAACAATTCCATACATTTTTCTATTACTTCATTTATTTCGGGGGGGGGGGGGTCGAACACCCCAAACCTCCCCCCTGGTTACGTCCCTGTATAATAGTGAATATCTATTTTGCCCAAGATTTATGGGCTGGATACTCGGCTTTGTCTTTAAAACCTTAGGCGTATTCGTATTTTTGGGAGGAGTAGTTTTACGCTTTTGCAATGAAGGGTCTGGCTTTTGCAGGTAGCGGTGCATGCCTATCTACACTGCCACACGTGGAGTGTTTTTCTCTATAGGGTTTGCGCCAATTGCATTACTCGAATTTGCTGACTGAGGCTTATTTAAAGGGTTTTTGTTCTCACAAAACTTATTAGAAGGGTATTTATTCTCATTAAATTTCTTAATTGAGTCTGTCCTAAGAGTATTAGTAGTAATTGTACTTGCCAAATTTGTTTGTGATGCTAAAAATTCCGTCATATTCGCTGCCTGATGGGTGTTAGGCATAAGGCTGTTACATTGTTTGCTCCATAAGAGAGCGCCCGATGGCGATGCGGGAGAGTTAGCAAAGAGTGCCTCTGACGATCGACTCTTTGCTATAGTTGTTTCTGCAGATGCACTATTGGCGGGGAGGGTAACAATTACAGGTTGCGATGCATTCGCACTGCTCGCACCTGATGGTTGCATGGCAAAAGCTTTTATTTGTGAATTTGCCGTGTTTTCACTAGCACTAGCTGATGCTGATTCAAGCTCTTGCTTTGAGCGGGATGTTGAATTCTCTGTGAGAGAATCCCTGTTTTTTTGGGGAGAATGATTCACTGACATAATTTTTCACACAAATCTTTTTTATTTGTTTAGTTTTTTCGTATTGGCAGTGGTTTCGCCACTTTCGCCACTTTTTTTCCTTGTATTGTTTTAGCGTCTTTTTCGTGTGATTTTTTGAAGGGTTGTTGTTACTATTTCACAAAGTAATTTGATTATTTCTGCGGGACCGATTAAAACACGTCCGTTCGACATAATCTTTCCATAGGTGACAGTTGTTAGTTCATACTGCTTTATCGGTTCCGCCTTATTCTCTATCCAAAGTATGTATTGGTAGCTCTGGTATTCTTTCGCTACTTTTACCTGACGGTACATTTTCTCTACGTCTGCCATCATTATATTTTTCCAAACTCGTTACTTCACTATGATATCAAATATATCTTTCTGTAGCCTTGGCCCCACATGTAACACATCGTTGAGGCTTTTCCCATTTGATGTTTTCGTCGAAGCATCAAAAACAACTCGAACCTTAGTCGTAATACTGCTCTCACGAACCACCGCTTGGTGAGGAAGAAATTATTTTCCACGCAGATTGTCGTTGACTTCTTCCATATGACCGAGGTGTTGGTACTCCCGCATGAATTTAACATATTCCGTTTTTAATGAATTATTTGCCTGTAACTTTTTCTCTAAATTCAGAAATCTCGCCATTGCTTGCTTTCGAGAATCTCCGAGATCGTTATCTTCTTTAAAAGGCAAGTTAACAATGAATCTCGCATCTCTATCTGGTTTCGTTGTAGCTTTGCATTGCCGTAGACATAAATCATCATCATCTGAAGGAATAACCGAATCATTTATCTCCTACAACTCCCAAAATCGCTCTAACCCAATTGTTACGGCTGCTATTAATTATTTACTCCTACTTTCTACGTTGAGTACTCCGGATAATATCCACCCAAGCTTTGTAGATTGACCCAATTTCAATATGCCTTCCTCTAAGATCTCTGGATACAAGCCGCTTGACTTCCAGATGTTCCCTCTTGTGCCCTTCTTGCCGCTGTGTGCTCTTAGCCCCTGCTTCTTGCCGATGACCTTCACTCGAAGGTCGACATCTGCATTTTTTATATGTGTACGAATTCCGTGCACTATTTTTTCAATCTCTTCGAAATATCTGCTCTCGAAATAACTTTCATCTGTTATTCCCATCGACAGCAGTTTCAAGGTGATCCTCTGGAACTCATCTCAGATTTTTTCCAAGTGGGAAGTTGTCTCATCCAACTTAGTTTGACGCAGCTTTTTTGCTGCACCTTATCATTCATGACGACGATCATCTCGCCAATCTCCTTCAGCCGTTCCAACAATTTTCGCTTTCATTCGACATTTTGTATTCGAAAATAAAAACTTGTATTAGTTAACTGTATACAACCGCTGTTTAAGCCTCGGTTACGCTTATCTCACTGTTTAGGCCTTAAGAAACGCCACTTATTTAAAATTTTCGCATTTTAGCGATTTAGACTATTTTAAAAATTTTACAAAGACTGTGTTTCCAATTTCACTAGCTCGTTTCCTCGAAGGACCAATGCACGAATATTAGATCCGCTTGTTTTGAGTATTTGTAAGGTACTGACTTTATTTAAAAAAAACAACTAAATATATAGGCACACTTAAAACTAGACAGAATTAGAATATTATCAGCAGAGGCACGATAAGTGATCCCCGCACAGGCTATAAACTATTTATTACTTGTGTGTGTACTTTTCTTAATAGCGACAATAATAGAATACATTAGAATTGGAAATGGCCACACAGCCTCAACTCAAACTGAGTGTTACTAAACATAGATTATGATGTGTGAGACACATCTTCTGTTTTACACATTTTATCACTAGCGGTAATTATAGATAGTATTAGAAATGTAAATTATCACATGTAAAAGTGTCATATTTGGACAGTCATTTCTACTGCTACCTTTTTTTCTCGGTGTGAGAACACTTAAATAATAGTTTTTATCCATTTTAAAATATATTTTTTAGAGTTTTGTCCGCCTTGAATAGTCTCTCAGACCATATTTACACTTTAGAGTACATCTAAAGTTTTCACACACAACAAAAAAAGTAGGTAAATCTAATCAAAAAAGACGATTAAAAATGCAGCAACCAAAAAACGTGGTAAATGGACCCGACTCAAAGTTGTTCGCGTATCGTAAAAATTTGTTGGCGTACAAAAACAATAGATCGAATTTTACTTTATAGAAGACATAGAAAGAAATAATAAAATTGAGCTAATAAAATAAATAGATACATATTAGAAAAAGAATGCAAGAAAAAGATAGCAGATTTGTTGTATTGAAATATTTATGAATATATGATAAATTAATTTAATGTAATCCCAAGATTTTAAAAACGAGATAATTTGCATTCATTACCCGAAACTAACGCGCTTTCACAAAAAGCAAATATTTCAATATTTCATTAAGTTTACAATTATATTGTACTATTGAAATTAATATTTTCCCGGGATACAACCCGGTACTTTCTTGTGAATACTTCATACTTTTTACGATAATTTTCATACAATTTTGATTTGAAGTAAAATCACTGAGTAAAGGAAATGCACGTAGCGATTTTTTATTACGACCCAACAATTTTCATACACACTTCCCTAAAATGCTACAAATAGTATCGCATACTAATATCAGCAAGAACTTGATGAGTACTGCGAAGCCAAGTGTCGAATATAAGTTATTCATATGTTATTCAGCACTTGTTGCTTTGAGAGCGAAAACGATACAGCCATC
This sequence comes from Heteromyza rotundicornis, assembly GCA_951394025.1. Classification (NCBI taxonomy): domain Eukaryota; kingdom Metazoa; phylum Arthropoda; class Insecta; order Diptera; family Heleomyzidae; genus Heteromyza; species Heteromyza rotundicornis. The sequence goes on along the minus strand of OX596015.1, from coordinate 1,268,400 downwards.
CCAGCACACATTTATTGAAGTATTACGTAAGTGTGTTTAGAAATTAACTTAATTCCAAATCAATTTGTAAACGTTTTACAAATTTTTGGAAATTGTTTGGAATTTAACGTAATTCTAAACAAATTTGTAAACATTTTTTAAATTTTGGAAAATTTGTGGAAATTAACTTAAATTCAAACAAATTTGTAAACATTTTATAAATTTTGGAAAATGTTTGGAAATTAACTTAATTCCAAACAAATTTGTAAACATTTTATAAATTCTTGGAAATCGTTTGGAAAAGGTTTGAAAAATTTATTACTTTGAAAACACTTTTTAGATATTTTTTTTCACTTTGTTTTTTCAATCATATATTAAAAAATATTTTTCATTCTAAAATGTTTGTTGCGGTGCGAAGGCGATTTTTATTTTAATATACGATAATTATAATTAATACTTGTATTTGCTGATAGATATCACAGTCAGTAATTGCAAACTTATTAAATATGTCCAAATCATTGAAAAAGTCCTCCTTTAATTGTAGATGTTCTCGTCAACCATCACCGTGGCAGTGAAGAAGACGAACGTCCAAATCCTTTTTCCAGTTTGCCAAAAACAACGCCCCCAGTCCTCAGAAAAAAGAAATTGTTTAAAATGAATTTATATTTTTTTTAAATATGTTTTCACCACGAACTGCCCTCATCTTTAACTAATTATTGAATTTAATTTATAATAGCCAGCTTATCGCGCTTTTTTATCTAAACTTTAAAAAAAACTAAAATCAATAATCCCCACGCGATAATTAAAATCCCTAATTGCCCGCTAGCTCAATCGCGACTCGTGGGATTAAAGCCGACCCTCGCGGAATGGTATCCCCGACCGAACGAAACACACGAATACGCGAAAACCCGATAACTAAACTTTTCAAATCCTACTCGGAAATATACACGTGTATGGAAACCGCAAATAACCGAAAGTGAAATGGAAACGAAAACCCACTGACACACAAAACGGAAATCTGTCAAACGAGAGTATTTTAGAAAAAAATACTAATGACAAAAATCAAATTCTTATGTGCACCTGGTTCACGGGACCACTCACTGACACACAAAACGGAAATTTGTCAAACGAGAGCATTTTAGAAAAAAAACACTAATGACAAAAATTATGTTTTTATGTGCCTGCCTGAAATCCCTCGCACGATTCTTTAGAGAATCAATTCACAAGCTGGGCTTCAAAAAAAAATAGATGTCCAGCAAAAACTTGGCTCAGGTGCGGGACGCCACAACAAAAATTGGAAGGGAAAGGGGAAACCAGGACCACAAAACCGGCTGAGACGAACTCCACTATAAAATCTCGAAACACCAGTGACCGAGTTGCCACAACCGACTTGCCACAACTTGACAAACTCGATTCACATTTTTTCCTTCCTTTTATACCCTTCGAATAAACTAAATGGCCGACTGCCACAGATAAAAAAAACACCAAAAACACTATTGCCACCCGCTGGTGGAAATAACACTAGCGCGGAAAAATACTCCCTTCGAAAATATCTCCTGCCTCAGCTTCACCATCCGACGAGGTCCTCAGCAACCACAAAAACACAATTTAAAAATCAAATTTAAAAATTAAAAACCACAATCCTTTTTTTTAAACACTACTCTAAATTAAAATTTAAATTCAAAAATCTTAAATCGCCAGTCCACTAAACTGTTCGCACTCTTTTCCCTGCCCAAAAAGAACTAAAAGAATCTTGTCTATATGAACGCATATATGGCGCTCACTTTCCATTTCTCTAACATCTCTAACATTTCCCTTCGGTTTTGTTCACCCGCCGCCCCGAACAAAGGAAAACACAAAACAAGAACAAAAAAACAACAATAACAACAAACAAAATTCTGTCGCGAATTTATACCGCGACAATTTGTTTAGCACTTGTTCAACTATTTATTGAATTTAACCAATGATATCTCCTTTTAACTCTGTAAAAACTGTTTTCTTAATTAAATAAAAATCAACATTAAAAACTATACCGCAGCTTTGTTTATATATGTAAAGTGTAAAAAAAGGATTAATTGGTTTACAAAACATTAAGTAACAACCATTACAAAACATTGTTTTACAAGCCTAAATTGTAAGCTTACAGTCAATGTTTACAAAACATTAATTAACAACCATTACAAAACATTGTTTTACAAACCTGACTGTAAGCTTACAATTTTGGTTTGTAAAACAATGTTTTGTAATGGTTGTTAATTAATGTTTTGTAAACATTGACTGTAAACTTTTGGCAACCCTGTTCAACTTGTTCATAAGTGAATTTTTGCTGCGATTTGAATAAATATTTTTAAATAGTTATACCGTGTTAATTATTTTGAAAACCTTTTAAATAAATTAAATAAATTAAATTCTGGCTAAGTGCAATAAGTTTTGTGCAAATAACAAAGTTTTGTGCTATATTTCCGTGAATTCCTGTCAGCTAAGTATCACTACAACAAAAATTGCAAATTTTTTTTTGTTTTTGCTTATACTGTCCACTTTGACATTTCTTGTGTCACCAGCTTTATATAGATTCCACATTCTCATACTGATCATATTTTCAGAGCATACTTTCAGGCACTTGTTTTAATATAATTTGAAAGTGCCTTTTCCCAGTCAACATTTTGTCTCATTACAATTTACACTTTTTTACACTTTTTGTATTTTATTTTTTATAAATTTTGCATTTAAATATGACTTGCTCTTTCCGTAAGTGTGCCATTAAAGTCGATAATGAACGCATGGTCTCTTGTTGGCTATGTGATATCTTTTATTACGTCAAATGTGCATCCCTTACTGGTAGAGTAGTCGATCTGATCGAGGGTAAAAAAGGTCTTCGTTGGTCCTGCGAAGATTGCCGCGATACAGAGCTGGACATCTGTAAATTGGTACGTCAAGCCCGAAAGGGATTTAATGATGTATCAAAGGACTTAGCAGCTGCCCAGTCTAAACTGAAGGAGTACGAAATTAACTTTCAGAAGTATAAATGTTTGGATGAAACAGCTCCGAAACAAAATACTTCTGTTGGGCTTTTACCACCTACCCCAAAGCCACTTTCAACTCCGACAACTCCATCCTTTTTCGATATGTTTGCTTCACCAGTTACATTTTATTCTCCTGATCCTGCGGTTTTGGAAACGAGGGTAGATGACGCTCCTGAGAAAAATATGAATGGAATCTCAAATATTGATAAAAATGTTTGTCCTTCCATAAATATTATTTCTCCAAAGGATTGTTTGCGGGAAGTATAAGAAACGAGAACCCCAAAAAGGCTTGTTGTTGTACAACCTAAAAAATCTATTTTCGTGTCCAGATTTGCACCAGATACATTAACTGAAGATATTATATTTTATATTGATTCTAAACTCAATAAAACCGGTAATAATATAAATGCTTTTAAATTCAACTTTTCATACGCTAGAAACATTTCATCTTTCAAATTATCTGTTCCTGCAGAATTGTTTGATGAGATTGTTAATAAAAATTTTTGGCCGGATAAAACTTTAGTTCGTGAATTTGTTTATAAAGAGAAATCAAATCTAGTAAATCAAGTTCAACTTCCTCAAAGAAAATTAAATTCTAATCAAAAAAACTAAATAAAATCCCGAATAATGTTGTTTGTCTTCTGTACCAAAATGTTCGAGGGCTAAATACAAAGTTGAACGATATTTATATTAAAAGTTTCGATTGTAGTCATAATGTCTTGGTATTTACCGAAACTTGGCTTAAACCAAATATTTTTGATTCAGAAATTCTGTGTGCTGGGTATAAAATTTTTCAGAGGGATCGTAAATGCAAGACTGGTGGTGGAGTCCTCATTGCAGTAAAAAACCTTTTTTCATCTGAGGAAGTCATACTTTCAGATGTCTCTGACTTGGAATTTATTTGTGTACGAATTCGAGTTTTTAGTATCGATATTTTCGTTACTTGCTCGTATATCCCACCGAATTCCGATATTACCGTTTATCTAAGACATGTGTCGCTTATATCATTGGTTTACTCAAATGTTAAACCTGCCGATTCCATTGTTGTTTTTGGAGACTTTAATTTACCGAATATATATTGGAATTTTTGTGGCGATTCAAACCAGTTTCTTCCGTATTCTTCTCGTGACTGTTTAAATGACTTTCTGGATTCATTTTCAGATATGAGTTTACAACAAGTAAACGGGATTGAAAATAAGAATAGTAGAATTTTGGATTTAATTTATGTTGATGACTCTTCGAAGTTTTCAGTGCAACGCTGTGATGCTTTTGCATGTCCAGAAGATAACCATCACCCAACACTTGAATTATCTTTCGAATTTGTTCAAAACAACTTAGAACCCGTTTCTACACCGTTGAAGTCATTTAAAAACTTCGAAAACTCGGGCATTTAAAACATATAAAAGAACTTTAAACCTTCAAGATTATTCTAAATATTCGCTTCTGAGACATAAATATCAAGTACTTAATAAAAAATGCTATGATGAATATTTGAACGATTTGAAATCCAAAATGAAATACGATTCTAAAACTTTTTATAACTTTGTAAATTCAAAAAGGAAAAACACTGGTTTTCCAACTACAATGAAATGGAATGATCGTGAGTCCAACAATCCTACTGAGATTTCCAATATGTTTGCTGACTTCTTCAAAACGACATATTCTGATAATACTTATGGAAACACATCGTATCCATATAACATCCCCACTTATAATTCCATTCTCAATCCTGTTATAGAATCTGATGATGTCTTACAACACCTAAAATCGTTGAAATATTCATATAGTACTGGTCCAGATAATATTCCTAGCTGTATTTTGAAAGTTTGTGCAGAAAATTTATACATTCCACTTTCAAATATATTTAATGCCTCTATTGAAAGAGGTTATTTTCCGAATTCATGGAAAGAGTCATACATTATTCCTCTTTATAAAAGTGGAACCAAATCATTCGTATCTAACTATAGAGGTATTGCTAAACTTAGCACAATACCAAAGTTATTTGAACAAGTTGTCACAAAGCAATTGGTTCACTCGGTCACAACTTTAATATCTCCTTCACAGCATGGTTTTCTGAGAGGTAGATCAACATCTACAAATTTATTGGAATTTTCTTCATTAACAATAAAGGGATTTTCAAAGAATCTTCAAACAGATGTCATATATACTGATTTTAGTAAAGCTTTTGATAAAGTTAATCATTATTTGTTGATTGAAAAGCTTAAAAGATACGGATTCCCAGATCTTCTTTTAAAATGGGTAGAATCGTATCTGACAAATCGGAAGCAACAGGTGTTATTCGAATCATCAACATCAAAAACTATAAATGTCACTCCAGAGTTCCTCAAGGAAGTCACTTAGGTCCTATTATGTTTAATCTTTTTATAAAAGACCTTCCTTCTGTCATTAAACATTCGAATGTACTGTTGTATGCTGATGACGTTAAATTGTTTCTATCCTATGACATCTTAGATCAACATAAGTTGTTACAATCAGATCTGACCAGTATAGCTATCTGGTGTGATAACAACTTAATGGAACTGAACCTGAAAAAATGTAAATTTACATTTGCTAGAAGACACCAACTTTCATCGCTGTATCATATAAATAACTGTAATCTAGAAAAGGTTTTTACTTTTGTGGACCTGGGTGTTACTATGGACCCAAAACTTCGCTTTCATCTACATATTGACTTATGTGTGAATAAGGCGAGGGGTGTTCTAGGTTTCATTAAAAGATGGTCAAAAGAATTTAATGACCCATTCGTTACCAAAAGACTTTACATATCACTTGTAAGACCAATTTTGGAATATGCATCAGTCTTGTGGAATCCACAATACAACTGCCACTCTGATAGAATTGAATCGGTTCAAAAACAATTTTTATTATTTGCTTTAAGAAACCTTCGCTGGAATCCGAATCAGAACCTACCTCCATACGAAAATCGTTTAAAACTCTTGGACATCCCTACTCTAAAAAATAGAAGAACGATGCTTAATGTAACATTTTTGATTAAATTGATAAATGGCTCTCTGAATTCTACATTTTTGCTTCAAGAAATTAATTTTAATATCCCAACCCGTCGTTCCAGATCTTTCATTCCTTTGATATTAAGTATGTGCCGCTCTAATTACGCGCAGAATGAACCTTTTCGTTGTATTTGTAGCGATTTTAATAGCCTGTATTCTGTCTTTGACCTGTCAGAACACTTAATAAAACTAAAACTTTTATTTTAAATGCACTTGATCACACTTAAGCCTTTGTTGCTCTTTGAGTTTTTGGACCGCTTAGGGAAATGACAGGGTTGCCAAACTCCACAAAGATCGGCATTGTCGATTTTTTGAAAGTGTTGTATTTTTGTTGTATTTTATATTTATATTTCAGCAGAATTTTGTTTTTTACTGTATATTGTATACAAATAAAACAAAATTTTTACCTGAATTCACATTCGTTCCGGTACTGTTTACTTAACTGTTTGTATTTGATTTTTTATATTTCGTATAAAAAAACAAAATACTAAAATTAATATTTGTAATCTTTGTTGCGTAAATTAACTGTTTGGATTTTTTGTCTTTGTATTTTTGTTAAGTCTAATATCGTAAAGTAGGCAAAAATTATATTTGATCAAATTCATATTCGTCGCATGAATTCTGATGCTTCATAATATTTTCTTTTATTTCTATTGTTTATTATCACGTTAATCTTATATTATGTTATGTTTGGAAGAATTCTCTCTTGCATTTATAACCTAATTCGCGTTTTATAAATATGCGTTTTATCAGCTGATGATTTTAATTTGTAGCTGAAACGAATTTCCAAATATGTTTACCCGCGATCGGTTACACAGCGTAATCCGGATTACGGCTGTTCGGTCACCAAATCCGTGCGTCATGCGGATGTGCCCCTCGGTCGGTTGGGCGGGTTAGTGGGACCGTTGGGATTCGTTCAAAAAAAAAAAAAAAAAAAAAAAAAAAAAATTTACAATTTAGGCTTGTTTTGTAATGCTCCTTTTCGCATAGTTTATAATAAAAAATCATTGTTTTGTAACACTTGTTTCCAAACTCGAGTAAGCTTACAAATAACTTATTTCCAAACCAAAATGTTTGCTGGGATATTTCATAATTTTTCTCACTTGTATTAAATGTCATTCTGTTTCAGAATTATGAAATATTGGCAGCATGGTTGCATTTCGGCATTGCGAATCACATAATTGATTGTCGAAATATAGCAACCACATTCAGTTGAGTTTCGAACCGTAGTTCAAATTATTTTTGTTGGTGAACCTGAGATTGTAGTCTAAAATTATTAAACAAATTGTCGACGATTAGATTAATCACAGAAATAGTAATTGTTGTTTGTGATTTCCATAGAAACATCGAAATATTATCAAAACATTTTCGACAATTCTATTACTAGTTTTTCTTCAGTCTGCTTATTCTGTAGTGCGAAAAATCTTACTCCATTTTTGATTAGCAGAAATAATTTCAGCTAATCATTTATATAATTTTTATTAATGATCGGATATACTTGATAATTGCCAGAACTAATGATTTCAAGTCGTTTGTATTCACAGCAAAAACAACATAATAACAAAAAATACACACACATGAATGGTTTTTCCAACTCGAAAGCGAATGATACATAATATAATCTAAATTGGAAGAAAAATATATAAAATGTCAAATAACGTTGAATCGGATGGCGTTTGTCGGAATACACTAAAACATAATGAAGCCTTTGAGATGCCTACGATTATTAATACGGGCGATGGTTTAACAATGACAACAATTACAGCAACTCCACAATCAATGTCAGCGACGACACCAACGTCAGTGATAACGGCGACACACTCCACAACACAACAGGTACTTTTTTTAATGAAACAAATTCCACTGTGTAACGACTCAAAGTCCGGGGTAAATACTCGTCGGATGTCCAGGGCTTCGTACACAGAAATAATTTATATTATACAGAGATTTATATAAAACAGAGACTTTATTCAATAAAAGTTCAGATAGGAGTTACAGATTTAGTTGTGGCGAACAGTGGCCGTAGTAGAGCGTGAGTGGCCAGCAAAACGGGGACAACCAGCCGCTGTTGTCTTCAAGGGTAACACTTCGCAGACCACACTCGCTCGTGGCTAGAAATGTTGCGCGCGTTGATTCCAATGGGGGTGCAACTACACTTAACTGGGCGATACCTTCGTGTATCCTCTGTTGTTGGACTTTCGATGATAAATTGATGGACGTCGCTCGGATGATGCCTTGGTTGTCACGCTCTCTACTATGCCACGCCTTTGCTTGCACGCTGTATTTGATGATTCGCAAAAAGCCTGAAACTGATTCGGACTGATTTCACAATAGCCGTATAATTTTTTTTGAAATATTATTAATTATGTACCTAAAACAATGAATAGTTTGATTAGCGGACAGAATTGAGGATTATTAATTAGAATTTTGGATTAATAATCAATAAAATTTTATCCATAAAAGCCTTTGATAGGCATAAAAGGGGGTTCATTGGCGGGGAAGAGTACCAAAGATTTGCAAATTATTTGAAAGTGGGGTGCTCATGTCCTCCTAACGTAGAAGTCTGACAATGACGAGCCATATTCACGCAGATGGTGCGGCTTGGCACTGTCAGCATTCCATTGACAAAACTCGGGTTTTCCTAGCGGAGAAGTCTGACAATGACGAGCCATATTCACCCAGTGGGTGTGCCTTGGCACTGTCAGCATTCCATGGACAAAACTGCGGTTTTTTCTAGCGTAGAAGTCTGACAATGACGAGCTATATTCAAGCAGATGGTTCGGCTGGGCACTGTCAGCATTCCATGTACAGAAACCGGGGTTTTCCTAGTTGGAAATCTGATGCTAACGAGCTATATTCACGCAGATAGTGCGGCTTGTCATCATCAGCATTCCATTTCTTTGGGACGACTGATCTAAATTACCACCTTCACCACAACTCACCTGATTCGGACTGATTTCACAATAGACCGAATCGGGGCTAAAACACTCGCTTTTATACCAATATTCTCACCAATCCTCGTTGGTGTATTGGAGCAGCTCATTTTGTCGTTCGCCGTGGTGAATTGTAGTAGACGATCATCGGTTGTCCCTCTCCCACTGCTGGTCCTCTTATCGGAATTTCTGTGTCATCGCGTCTTTGTAGTTTTTCTAGTTTGGCCGGGTGGCTGTGGTACTCTTAAATTGTGGGTGGCCGTGCCACTGTTCGCCCTAAATTATATGAGTACTTATTCTACTACAATTTTTATTTATGCTACTAATTTAATTCAACATGATTATTTTACAGTTTTTTTATTATTTTAATCAATGAAATAAACAATGGCAATGATTTAGGTATTCAAATGTGGCGACTCCATTTTATGGGTCGTCACAACTGTGCTACGGAATTCGAAATACAAGAAGTTGGGTTGAGTTATATCAGAGCACTTATATTTATAGAGAAGGTTCATGAGCACTTCTTCTTCCTTTATGCCAACGAAGAGCTCTTGAAGTTGTGGGAATTATACAGACTGTGAAGTTTTTTATGTCTCAATAGCTGGGACCTACCAGCTTTGCTGGGCCTAAAAAACTTTTATAGTTGCATTATTAAACTTATCCTATAATCAAATTTTTTTCCCTGAAACCGAAAGGGGGAGAAATTAAGTCCTAGGTGGCAACCAAGTTGATTGTTTATCATACACACAAAAAAAAGTAGGTAAATCTAACCAAAAAAGTCGATTAAAAGTGCAGCAACCCAAAAACCAAGAAAATTTTTTCGCGTACTAAGAAAATTTGTTCGCCTACTATGAAAAATTGTTTGCGTACCAAGAAGATTTATTTGCGTACAATGAAAAATTGTTCCCGTACGATGTAAAATGGTTCGCGTACCAAGATAATTTGTTCGCGTACCAATTAAAAATGGTTCGCGTTCCTAAAACAGCAAGTTTTGAGTAATAATTAAAACAACGGAAATATTTTTAAATAGCTACATATATTATTACATTTTACACATTTTTACATATCATACATATCTTTCATATAATTTTTTATTTATATTTTATTATATTAAAAAAATGTTGGACGAATGTAAGTATTTCCATTAGAAGAAAGATTTGTATGAAGTGGCGAATTATAGAATTCGGAAATGTCAAAAAGATAAAATTTGTCTGTACTTTCAAAAACCGGCAATGATTGAAAATGGGCTGAAAATAATCCTTTTGTGTGTTCCAAACATACAAAAATGAATCGGTTTCTTTCAAGTAGTATTATGTCTCTTATTTCAAATAAATTCAATGATTTTGAGATCAGTATCTAATTTTGTATAGGGTACCTTTTTTTCAACTTTTTTATAAAATCGTAAGTTCTATTCATTAATAATTCGCAACCAACATAACTTTGATTTAGTTTATTGCAATTATATTTACCATTAAATTGTTCTTTATTTAACCCTTTCGCGAATTTGTTACCATATGGCAACATCACACTTTAAGACTATGTGGACCAGCCTCGGTACAATTTACAAAAAAAAAGTTAATGCCATTTTTTTCTTTGGTTTATTAGAAGTCTTTCTGTATAAACATTTTTTTTTTCGGTTTGTAGAATAGCAACAATTTCCGTTTTTTATTGCACCATATTAACGCGAGAAATTTTTTACCGAAAACATAACTTAAGAAATTTAAATTTAATTGTTTAAAAAAAACTATTTTTAAAAAAGTGTTGATGCAATAATGTAAAGAAATAGTCATACTACATGTTTGCATTTTTAAAAATTCAAAAATTTAATTCTCGTAGCTGTGGCGATTTTTTAAAATGCACGTGTTGCCATTTGGCAACAATTCCATTTAATGGTATATTTTTTTGTACGTGTCTAAATTTGAATTTTGAGACAGTTGCTACACGTTCAATGAAAATATTCATATAATTTTGTTCTCTAATTTTTTATTCAGCATTTTTATATTATATAACTATTATATTATATTATATTATATGTAAAAAAGGTTTATGTTAAAAAAAATGTATTTTGAACTGTCATGAATAAAATTGATGTAAATAAATGCACACTTACAATGAATTTGACTTTGATTAACCCATTAATGACGAGAGCGAAATTTTCGGAATTTTTTCAAGATTTTTTCAGGAATACCTAGAAATGGCCTAAGAAACGAATTTCTAACTTTTTTTTTTTTTGGACCGCTTACCGTTTGCCCAGCCCTGGCCGTTACCATATGGTAACACTCGTCACAACCCAAAATTACCTAATTTAAGATATTATTGTTTATAACTCCTTTTTTTTTAAATTCTTGAAAGTTTGGCAATGTTTTAAGATTTATTTTGTAAAAAAAATTTTTATCGACCAATTTTTTTAAATGTAAAAGATTTTTAAAAAAAAATGTTTTTAAAAAAATTTCTATAAATTCAGGAGCATTTCTGATCACAAAAGTTTCTTCAGCAAAGTAATTTGTTTTTAAAAAACGAACATTTTTGCATCAAAAAAAATTTGTATAGGCTCCCAGGAAAAAAGTTAGAAAAGTAGGTCAGTTTTCAACTAGGATTTTCTTGATAAGTGTCCTGGTAGTCATCATAGAATGGGGTCCAATAGACCTTTTCAATAGTAATCAAGTTGATATTCTTAAAATTTTGGTAGTCGTTCAAAATTACTACAAAAGGCTGGCCTAATTATCTGTCCGCCACTGTATATAATATGTATCTCCACCTACACCAAAATACTGCTGAGACCTGGTCGCCATCTTCCGCTCATTCTACTGACGGTACTCACATGTGCTCCATTTAGTAGTACTTTTTTACGTTCATCAGCCCGGCATGACCTAGACATCTTAGACGTGGATTTTGTATGCGTCATGATGTCATGTCATGATCGGGGTATTGCTCATATAGCTTTTGCGACAAATGTTACCCAATTTCACGGGAATTGTGGTAGGAAATTTCTCCGTAAGATATATTGTCCGCTTTGCGTCGATGGTGAGTGCCGCAAAAGCTATATGAGCAATACCCCGATCATGACATGACATCATGACGCATACAAAATCCACGTCTAAGATGGCTAGGTCATGCCGGGCTGATGAACGTAAAAAAGTACTACTAAATGGAGCACAAGATAGTCCACTCTCTAGTTTTTTTCAAATTTGGATTTTTTATCACTATTAGCATCATTAATAGCTATAATAACCGGATAATAGATTTTTAAGGCTCGAAATGAAAAACATGTAGCGAAAGGGTTAATAATAAACGGTTCGAAAATTTTAGCGTACATTTGATTGCGACTGATAAAGGTGCGTTTCTTCTAGAGGTAATGCAATTGGTATACGTTTTTATTTCCCTATGCTTGGACTCAAATCTGAAACACTATAAATGCTTAAGTGGTCCTACATTTCGTATGATTGTAGCGTAATGAAGAAGGAAGTGGAATTTCGGTTTTAAAGTCTGATAATTTTACGTAAATCGTATGATGTTTCTTAATTTTTAAATTTAATTGACTTAAGGAATCATCATCGAATTCTGTTTTAAAAATTTCGTCTATAATTTCAATTAAGGAACACAAAAGCTTCCAATATTTATTTCGTATTGGTACTAAATCTCCAATTATTATTGGAAGAAAATGACAAAATGTCCACATTTCACGTGCTGACATATTCAGTCTTTGACTTTTCAAATGTAATATTTTTATTCGGGTGATTTATTGCTCAATTCTGTTTCACCGTATTAAAATTTGTTTGTGCGCTCATTTAAAATTTCATTGTAAACAATTTTTCAGTTTCAATAAAATTAAGTAATATTTGTGAAACATAATATCTGCAAACACCCTCAAATATATCGTGCATTATATCTCCGGTGAAATTATTTACAACATAAAATGAGTTAATAGCATTGAAAATGGAATTCTCAGATATACCATTTAATTTTATTCGTTTTGCGGCTAGATTTTCTGCATAATTTAACTCATTCCGAAGGCTGCCTTCTATTTCTTTTACAGCCTTCGAAGTCTCTGTTTTATTACATAAACCGAGATCTAGATCTGGATCAAATTTTATACACAAAACAAAAACAACGATTGATCCAGATAGAGAGCTGGATCAAAAAATTGGATTTAATTTCAGCCGTTTGCAATTGTTTACTACTTTACAATAGATGGCGGCACTTCTTTCCAATATGTAGCGTTTATCTTGGCTACCTATTTTAAATAAATGCTCGCACTCAAAGAATTATTATGTTTGGAGAACGTTTGCTGCAAATATACTACTTTTGAATACAAACTTAAAAGAAAAAACAAACAAAAAACATTTGCTCCAAATTAAGTCGTTTTGCCGCAAATAATAAATAAATTTGCAACAATTTAAAAACGTTTCCAATAAAAGTTTTGCAATTTACTTTTATTGGAAACGTTTTTAAATTGCTGCAAATTAAAAACTAATTTCTAATAAACGTTCAAACGAATTCGATATAAGCTTTGTTTTTATCGACCAGAACGAAAGTAGCTCAGTGGCACAGCGTGTATGTGCGTAACTTAAAAACCTTACGTCCCGCGTTCGAATCCTGGCTGACCTAAACATTTTTTTTTCGTTACTTAAACGTTGGTTGCAAACGAAATGTGTTTGTCTAATTTTTCGTTTCTTACGAACGAAAGAATTCTTTGAGTGCGACGTATCAATATGTTTGGTAATTTTATTTAATAACATTAAAGTCACAATTAGTTTGTTGCGCAGTACAATTGACGAGTGTCAGAAAACGTGCGTTGAATTAGTGATGTGTAAAAGTACCCATCATTAAAAAGGAAAGATTTTTTAATGAAGTTGGTTGTGATTGTTCATGAGCTGCCTGTGACTCCTAGATGGAGCTGTCATCAACTCCAAGTTCCCACAGTACTCCCCTCCAGTGACGAAGCTATCGCTGAGTGGCGAAATGTACCCGTCTCACTGCTGAATATGTCCTGAGAGGAACTTGTAGAACTGCAGGATCAGATGGTGCTGCTTGCAGTGACGATGAGTCCGGATCTGTCCTGATTGGTAACGTGTCGCTCGATAAATGCTGGTTTAAGTCGCTCTGTAGTAATAGTAACCGGAGTACCTTCAACATTGACTTTAAAAACATAGTCTGATATGCGCTCGATTACTTCAAAAGGTCCATCATAAGGTCGTTGACAAGGTTTTTTAACTGCATCTACTCGTACAAAAACATGCGAGCAAGTGTATAAAGTTTTATGCGCAAATGCTTTGCGTTTGTTGTGATGCGCCGAAGGTGCTGATCGAATTTGACGCATCTGCTCGCGAAGTTTTTCCAAAAAAAATGTAGGTTCTGATGTAGTTTCTTCGTCTATGAAAAACTCACCTGGTATACGGAGTGCAGTTCCATATACGAGCTCTGCTGCAGAAGCTTTGATGTCTTCTTTATGGCTCACCCGAAGCCCAAACATAACTTCTACCCAGTTTGGTGAATCATGGCACATGATGGCTGCCTTTAGGGATCGATGCCAACGTTCAACCATCCCATTTGCGGCAGGATGGTATGCTGTTGTTCGTATTCTGTTGCTGCCAATAAGTTTTGCGAGCGCGTCGAAAAGCTGCGACTCGAATTGAGAACCTCTGTCGGACGTTATTGTGGTCGGCACTCCTAATCGTGCTACCCAGCAGGCGTAAAAGTTGACGGCTATAGTGTTACCAGTGATGTCCTTCAGTGGCACAGCCTCTGGCCAGCGTGAGAAACGGTCGATCATAGTAAGCGCATACCTATACCCATTGCATGGTTGCATGATTATGATATCGATATGCACATGACGCTCACTAGGCGTTGCAATGTGTTGTGGAGAGTTTTTAACGTGACGACCCACTTTGCTTTGTTGACATGATAGGCATATTTGGCCAGACAAAACTCCTGCTGACCAGGCGTTTGGTTGCCCGACCGCTCGGATGCGCCATGTTATGTACGTTGTCGAAAATGCGTCTTCGAAGCGATTTTGGTGCGTAAGGTCGGATACTAGGGCCAGAAACATCGCAATATATAAGTACGTCAGTTCCATCGACCCGCAAACTGCGTAACTGAAGTGATGTTATACTCGGATTTGCGATTAGATGTTGAAGTTCGTCATCAGCCTGCTGGGCTTCGCTCAACTCCCGCGTGCTGACAATAACAGGTGTATCGATTGTATGAATTCGGGTGAGAGAGTCAGCCACCACATTCTCTTGGCCGGAAATGTGAACGATGCGTGTAGAATACTGACCAATTTCCTCCAGCGCAACACTAGGGGCAGGTCGGCCCTAGGGTGAGCAAGTTGAACCGATTCTTGCAGTGTTCTTTTGCACTCTTCGAATGCCCTGTCTGAACAGTCAGTCCATTGCACTGGTCTTTTGTCCTTTTTCTTCGCCCCCAATGTAAGCTCAATGAGTGGCGCTTGCACTTGCGCAGCGTTGGGTATACAGGTTCGGTAAAAATTCCAGGCACCGAGAAATTTTCGTAACTTGTCGACGGTTTCTGGTTTTGGGTAATCTCTGATGGCCTGGACGCGATCTGCTGGTGGTCGAATACCATTTCGGTTAAGGGTATAACCCAGATATCGAACTTCCTGCAGGCCAAAAATGCATTTTGCGATGTTGAGAACCAGTCCGAATTTGTTGAGTCGTTCAAGCACCATGAGCAGATGCTGCTTATGTTCGCTTTTGTCTCGCGAGGCAATTAGAATGTCATCTATATAGCAATGACAGAAATCAAACTCATGTAGAACCATATCCATGAATCGTTGCATGCTCTGTGCGGCATTGCACAAACCGAATGTCATTACATTGAATTCGAAAAGGCCAAAAGGTGTAATGACAGCCGTTTTCGGACGATCCTCAGGTGCTAGCGGAATTTGGTGGTACGCACGGGTTGTGAACACCGTGCAACCAGTTAGTCGGTGAGTAAAGTCGTGAAGGTGTGGAATTGGGTATCTGTCGTGTGTTGTAATGGCCTTGTCGTTAAACCAGGGTGCGGCAAAACTCGCCAACGATCGATTCAAAATTCAATCTTCTCGCGATCAATTCATTTTGCGTTGATAAATTGACGTGATAAATTCACTAGCGTCTATCCGCGAACGAACACATTTGTACGCTCGCTCGTTAAAAATGTGTATACGTGCAATTTTTTTGTGAACGCTCGTTTTCTAATGAATTTATCACGTCAAATTATCATTGCAAAATGAATTGATCGCGAGAAGATTGAATTTTGAATCGATCGTGAGCTTATTTTTAAAAGTTCGTGGGTTAAGCGCTGGTGTAAAAAGTAAACAACAATTTAATCGAAAAAGTAAATTTTTTAATTGAAAACCCTTTTCTTGTTATTGTTTAAACTTTTATCCTTAATTTTAAGTAATTTTTTTTTATTATGGAATTTTTTTATTGTTTAACAATAAACATTTTATTTTATTAATAAAAATAATATTATAAAAACCCTCAAGTGTCGTTATAACTTGCCTGCTTTGAAAACAAGTCGTTGAGGATACAAAATATTTACTGCAAAAATACGCTCGCGATTAATTCGCGAATAAATCATTACCATACAAATGAACGAATCAACGAGTGAATCAATCGCCGACGCTTGCAGTGAAGATTTTTCGTTCGTGATATATACGAGCTTTTCTTTCGGTTGCGAGCGATCGTAAATGCTTTTGTTCGCTGCGTAACTTTTTCACTCATGAGTTATTGAAAACAACGAATTATTGGTGCGATTAATTGTGAGAACAATTGTATTTTGATCGTTCTCCGCACCCTGCGTTAAACGCTTCACTGAATCAGATGTCAATTAAACACAGCTCAACTCAATTTCGACAATTCTTCTCTTCTACATTTTCGGGAGTTAGATTTTAGCACTCGGCGAAAGAACATCAATTTTGTAACAACCCCCTGCCAAACTTAGACATTGAATTACAAATAAAGTCAATTAAATATTAAAGCGATCGAGGTTTTGTTTTTCAATAGTATTCAGTCGACATAAAGTTTACAAAATTGTTCTGGAAACGAGGGCAACCGACGCCGCATATTTTCTCGCAAATTGCTGCCTGTGTCATCTGAAAGCCGTCGCCATTTTCTTTCAGACGGTTTTGCGAAATTTCCACGAATTTCGGTGAAAAATCCACTTTGAGCTTGACCGACAACCGCCATCTTTGCTTGGTTAAAAAACACAGCGAATAAATGTAATGCGGACAAGATCAAAAACTAAAAAACAAAATATGAGCAACGAGAATAAAGGGGAAAATTCGGATCCCGATTTGGACGAGACGAACGAAGAAATGGAGGCAGTAGATCCTGATGAAACAATGGTTGCTCAGAGTCAACCAAAAATAACAAATGAACAATTTACGCAGTTAATCGCCACCATCAATCTACTGCGAGAAGGCGTTACCGAACTACGTAATGAAACAAATCGTAGTCAAGTGGAAGTCCAACAACTGCGCCAAAAGGTGGAAGCGAATTCTGCTAGCCTTCTTGAAAATGAATCTAATCAGTCGAAGTCGCTATTAGAGCATTTGCAGAAATCACAAATCGGAGCGCCATTGCTTCCACAATCACAGCCGTCAACGACAATTCAGCCGTCATCGACAATCCAGCCGTTATCAACAGTTCAGCCGTCATCTTCTGTACATTTTCAACCATCGCAAAATGCACCTTCGTATCGTTATCTGTCTCTGCCGCCGTCATCGACAGTTCAGTCGTCAAATTCTGCGCATTATCAACTGTCGCAAAATGCAGCTTACACCGTTCCGCTGTCAAACTCTGCGCATTTTCAACCGTCGCAAAATGCAGCTTACTCCGTTCAGCAGTCAAATTCTGCGCAGTGTCAGCCGTCGCAAAATGCAACTTCGTATCTTCATCTGTCGCAGCCGCCGTCATCGACAGGTCAGCCGTCATCTTCTGTGCATTGTCAGCCGTCGCAAAATGCCTCTTTGTATCCGCCGCCGCATACATCAACGCCGCAGCTTCAACAGCCATACCAATCATCAACAACATACAATGTTGTGCCATCCTTTATGGAAAATTTCACCAACAAATTGTATCCATTGCCGACCTTTGATGGAAACCCTGAAGATTGGCCTCTATTTCTGGCGAATTACAGAGACACCACCAACGATTTCAACTACAGCAATCGACAGAATCTAATGCGATTGCACAGAGCTTTGCAGGGAAATGCCAGACATGCGGCCACATCTCTTACCATATACCCTGACGACGTTCCAAACATTATAAAGGAATTGGAATTCAATTTTGGACGACCAGATTTACTAAGAAGGTCGCAGTTGCAGAAGGTTCAACAATTCCCTATAATTCACGAAAACCGATTGGATCAAATTTTGAGCTTTTCCAATCGAGAACGCAACATCGCCGCCTTCTTTAAATCTGCCAATTGTGAGTAGCATCTAATGAATCCCACATTGCTGGACCAGCTTATTGGAAAATTGCCAGCATCAAAACAGTATGAGTGGAGTAAGTACACAGCCAATATTTCTGCGTTTCCTAGTGTGGGAATATTTTCCGAATGGCTTAGTAACTCGCCAAAGTCGTAGCGCTTATGCCTGGAGTTGCAGATTCTTCTTTGCGTTACAATCAACCTATGCCTCATCGTCAGAATACACAATTAATCAACGTCAATCGTCAGACTACGCCTAGTGGAGGTACCACACGTCGAATTTTATATAATAAAGAAGTGCAAGTCTGCGAGCAACAACAACAACCGTCTTCGCAACAACTGTCGTCGCAACAACAGTCGTCGCAACAACAACCGTCTTCGCAACAACCGTCGTCGCAACAACAGTCGTCGCAACATCAACCGTCGCCACAACAACAACAGCCGCAACAAATGTCATGTGTACAATGCAGCCAAGCTCACAAGTTGAACGAATGCCGCCAATTCAAATCGCTCAGCACTAACGACAAATGGTTGACAATCAAGCGACATCGACTATGTTTTGGATGTCTGTCAAATTATGACAATTTGACAAATTGTCGCCAAAAGAAATCATGTGGTGTCAACGATTGCGGACGAATGCACCATCCACTTTTGCACCAAGAATTCCAGCCGTCAGCGCTAGTAGCAGCACCTGAAGAAACATCTGAACATATTCTGAATTGTCGACAAAAGAATCAGTCCAGCCTGTTTAAAATATTGCCGGTGAATTTATCTGGTCCGTATGGCAGCTTGCCGATATATGCCATGTTCGATGAAGGTTCTTCGATTTCACTACTAGAAGAGGACGTCGCCGTCAAGTTGGGCCTGAAAGGACAGTCCATGCCACTTACTTTGCAGTGGTATGGCCAGAATAAAACCACGGAGAATTCCAGGAAGGTTGCATTTGACATCAGAAGGGACAATGAAAGCCTTAAGAGGAAACTCTTAAAGATGTACGCACTATAAAATATTTAAATTTGCCAACTCAATCATTCTGCAAAGAAAGATACAGCCATTTGAAGAATGTTCCAATTAAGAATTACACCGACGTCAAACCTGTGCTTCTAATTGGATTGGACAATTGCATATTGAGTATGCCAAATGAAATAGTCGACGCCGGGCTAAATCAGCCAATAGCCGCTAAATCAAAATTGGGCTGGGTGGCATTTGGGCCACTTCACGCTGAATCTAATATTACTCCGAAAGTTCTGCACGTACGCGAAGTACCTGCATTAAAACAATTGAGTAAGCTAGTCGAAGAGTATTTCTCGGTCGAAAATTTTGGAGTACGAAATACAAACGTCATTTCAGAGTCTGATGAAAATATTCGAACCAGGACAATACTGTCAGAAACAACGAAATACATCGATGCCAGATATGAAGTTGGCCTACTTTGGCGCGAAGATAATGTGACTCTGCCAAGAAGTTACACCATGGCTAAGCAGCGTTTAATGAATATTGAGAACAGAATGGCCAAGGATTCTACGTACGCCACCAACTATAAAAGAGAAATTAATAAATATATTGATAAAGGTTACGCTAAACAACTGACGCCGGAGGAAGCAGATAGAGATGCCCCAACTACGTGGTATCTCCCGCATTTTGGGGTGGTAAATCCACACAAGCCGCAAAAATTGCGTATTGTCTTTGATACAGCTGCCGCCATATCGAACGTGTCTTAAAATTCTGCCTTACTGAAAGGACCTGAGCACGCACAATCGTTGATTGCCATCATCCATAAATTTCGTCAAGGATTCGTTGCAGTCGCCGGCGATATACAGGAAATGTTTTCACAAGTGCGCATCAGAGCTGCCGATCGAGGTTCGCAACGATTTTTATGGAGATATGGTAATGCTGTCGAGCCAATCTGTGTCTATGAAATGTCCTCTATGGTATTTGGTGCAATTTGTTCACCGTGCTGCGTGGAATATGTAAAGAACATGAACGCCTCAAAGATTAAATCGATCATGCCCAGAGGGACAAGAGCAGTCATCGAAAATACGTACATTGACGATTTGGTTATTAGCTTTGACAATGTAGAGGAAGCGGAAGAAGTCACAATCGAAGTCATAAAAATAAATGCTGCTGCTGGTTTCAATGTGAGGAATTTTGTATCAAACTCCAAATACCTTCAAGTCAAGTTAAATACAGATGGTAATACGAAATCAGCATGGAGCGCCAGGCCAGCACTGACAAAATACTCGGCATGTACTGGAACACTAGTGACGACAATTTCGAATTTTGTTTTAAGTTTCACAAAATTGCAAAAGACGTTCTGCAGTGCAAGCGGCCGCCAACCAAAAGAGAGTTATTGGGAATCGCCATGCAATATACGATCCTTTTAGTCTATTGGCTAATATCACGATTTTTATAAAATTATTGTTGCAAGTATTGTGGAGACAACAAATACAGTGGGACGAACAGTTACCCCATCAACTATACGTACAATGGGTGTCGTGGTGGAGAAAATTTGAGGACGTGAAATACTTTTCGATTCCACGATGCTACTCAACATTATTGTCGACTGCTGACGAAATTCAACTGCACATCTTTGTAGATGCAAGCTCCTCTGCTTATGCTGCTGTGGCTTATTTACGAATTAAAAAAGTGAACGAGGTTGATGTCGCGCTAGTTGCTGCTAAAGCAAGGTGTGCCCCTTTGAAAGGAATGACTGTGCCACGTTTGGAGCTACAAGCCGCAGTTCTGGGATGCCGATTGAGAACGTCAATTGAAGAATGTCACGATCTTAAAATCGATAAAACAACGTTCTGGAGTGATTCCAAAACCGTATTACTCTGGATACGGTCAACCACTCGTGAGTATAAACAATTTGTTGCGTGTAGAATCTCGGAGATATTGGCCACAACATCGCCCTCACAATGGTGTTGGATACCAACTAATCTAAACGTCGCGGATGATGCTACACGTGCCAAATCATCGCCTGAATTTGAGTCTAAGCCACGGTGGGTTTTAGGACCAGATTTTTTACAACAAGAAGAGGAGTGTTGGCCTCAAGAAGCATCACAATTGCTCTCGGAACATTGTGCCACAGAAGAGTATACAAAACGCGTTTTGCTGTTGACAAGCAACAAGGCGTGCCCTATCGATTTTAATAAATTTTCGTCTTACTTGAGGCTGATTCGAGTTGTTGCCTGGTTGTTTCGATTCATCAACAATTTGAAGAGAGGTGAACAGCAAGTCGATGAACTAAAAGCAACTGAACTGACCTACGCGGAGAAGTTTGTATGTCGCCAAATACAGAGTGAGGTATATGTGTAAGAAATCAATGCACTGCGGTCCAACAAAAGGCTGCCAAAAACGAGTAGTTTACATCAACTCACGCCATTTCTCGACACAGACGGAGTGCTGAAGATCAACGGAAGAATTGATTCTGCTTATTGCCTTCCGTTGGATGCACGACGCCCAACAATCTTACCCCAAAATGATTATGTGACTCGACTAATAATGGAACGATATCATCAGAAAAGACGCCATCAAAACGATGCTTTGATAATAAACGAAATGCGACAAAAATTTTGTGTGCCTCATGCTCGTGCGTGTAGTTGACCCATCAGTGGTACGGCAGGCTTGGCATTATTGGCAACACATACAGGACATCTCTTCTTAACGGACTTCAAAGAAGAGATGTCCTGTATGTATTGCCAATAATGCCAAGCCTGCCGTACCACTGATGGGTCAACTATTTGTTCGCCCGTTCAGCTACATGGGAATGGATTATTGTGGTCCTTTTCTGGTAGCAATTGGTCGTAGGCGAGATAAACGCTGGGTCGCGTTGTTCACGTGCTTAACAACTCGAGCGATACATTTGGAAATCGCGGAAGACTTATCGACCGATGCTTTTCTAATCTGTTTGAGGAACTTTGTGAACCGCCGTGGTGTGCCAACAAGAATTCGTAGCGATAATGGCACGAATTTTATTGGTGCTCAAAAGGAGATGAAAAAAGAGGACCGGATATTCGATTTCAACCGGATGGAACAAGAAATATCGAAAGAAAACATTGAGTGGAAATTTAACTGCCCTTCCAACCCCAACGCTGGAGGCTGCTGGGAACGTATTGTACAATGCGTAAAGCGCTTATTACACCGAGTCTTAAAAGATGACGCCCCCCGATTGGAGACATTTCGGAGCGTTTTGATTGAAGCGGAAAACATAATCAACAGTCGTCCATTAACTGACATACCCATCACGCCGGAAGAAGAAGAACCACTCACGCCTAACCATTTTCTGATTGGTTGCCTGAATACCACGCAGACACCGATTGTAAATGAAGAAGAACACCCGTGTCTTCGCAAACAATGGAAGATAGCGCAAAACTTGAAAGACAGATTATGGAAAAGGTGGACAATTGAATATCTACCACAACTTTTGCGACGCTCAAAATGGAGAGAGGAGGTCCCGCCGTTACAGCCCGGCCAGCTAGTTATCATATGTGATCCTGGTTTGCCGAGAAGTCAACGGGAGAAAGGAAGAGTCTCTAAAGTTTTCACCGCAAAAGATGGTTAAGTAAGAAGTGCTGCAGTGCGAACCAATTGTGGCTTTTTTCGACGACCAGTCAGCAAGCTAGCCGCTTTGACGTTTTGTGAATCCTCATAGGGATTCACCGTGAGGTGGGATGTCGTTAAACGCTTCTCATCACTGAATCAGATGTCAATTAAACACAGCTCAACTCAATTTCGACAATTCTTCTCTTCTACATTTTCTGGAGTTAGATTTTAGCACTCGGCGAAAGAACATCAATTTTGTAACAACCCCCTGCCAAACTTAGACATTGAATTACAAATAAAGTCAATTAAATATTAAAGCGATCCAGGTTTTGTTTTTCAATAGTATTCAGTCGACAGGCGTTGAGGCGACGGTAGTCACCACACGGTCTCCAACCACCTGAGCTTTTCGCCACCATGTGCAGCGGTGAGGCCCATTCGCTTTTTGATTGTTGGCAGATACCCTGCTGCATCATGAATTTGAACTCCTCGCGGGCCGCTTTAAGTTTGTCGCCTGCAAGTCGTCGTGCACGCTCGGCCACCGGATGGCCATTTGTGATAACGTGGTGCTGCACGGAGTGCCCAGCAATGTTGCGATTCGATTCGGTGGTCAACGAAGGAAATTTTTGTAAAATATTAGCATTTCAATTGCATGGAGCGCGACACTTGCGAGCGTCTGTGCCGAACCTTGCATGATAAAAACACAACCCGCCAGTACTAATACCCTCTGAAGCAGGCGAGCGGGCACGAGAGGCGACACGAGAGCCACCCGAGCGGCTGTTGCTACGGCTCCGATGATTGTGAGCGAGTTGGTTCACTTGCTTGGTAAGCTTTTCGATAGCCACTAACAAAGGCCCCATTGCGTTGTTTGGCTCAGCTTGCTCAGCCAGTTTCGCTAAGTTTGTCAGCTCGCTAATGGCCAACACACCGCGGACGCTCTCGGGCAGCTGCTCAAGGAAAAGGCTGCGCAACACATTTTCATTGCACTGGCCCGCAGACAAATTTCGATGACGTTGCAGCAGCAGTGAGGGTTTTTCCTCGCCCAGAGATTGACCCCGAAGCAAGCGACGAAGTTTTGTTTCTTGAGACTCTGACAGACTGCTGATGATGCGATGCTTAAGTGCATCATATTTGCCTTGAGCCGGTGGATTGTCGAAGTATCGGCACATTACTACGCAATGTTTCGACTCGTAGGAAACAATGCGGTGTATTTCAAATTTCATTTCAGCGGCAGTGAAAAATCTGGTTGGATTGTCGCGCCAGAACGGGCTGGGAAGTTTAACCACAGTAACTGCATTTACTCCAACAGCACCCTGATCAATCGCTGAA
Source organism: Heteromyza rotundicornis (assembly GCA_951394025.1). Lineage (NCBI taxonomy): Eukaryota > Metazoa > Arthropoda > Insecta > Diptera > Heleomyzidae > Heteromyza > Heteromyza rotundicornis. The sequence goes on along the minus strand of OX596015.1, from coordinate 1,244,130 downwards.
GAGCCCATTGATGCAAACTGTTCGCTGGAATTCTCATCGTCGTCTTGCTTCGGAGTAGACGTACCAGCGTCCAACGACATTACTCAAAATAGTTTGCACGAATTCGATAATTTAAAAAACGATGTAAAGGGATTTCAATCGACGCCGGCAGCGACCGCAACTCCGCAGTCAATTGAATTCGGTGAAAAATGGTTTTTCTTTCTGTGATACGATGATCACGTCGGTGTCATCAATTTGTAGCGTTTATCTTGGCTACCTATTTTAAATAAATGCTCGACGTATCAATATGTTTGGTAATTTTATTTAATAACATTAAAGTCACAATTAGTTTGTTGCGCAGTACAATTGACGAGTGTCAGAAAACGTGCGTTGAATTAATGATGTGGAAAAGTACCCATCATAAAAAAGGAAAGATTTTTTAATGAAGTTGGTTGGTATTGTTCATGAGCTGCCTGTGACTCTTAGATGGAGCTGTCATCAACTCCAAGTTCCCACAAATAGCACTGTGGTGTTACCATTCTACTACGAATGGCAATTTAAAGAAGAAGAAGATTGTATTAGAAAAGTATTTGACGAGTACTTTTTAGTACATAAAGTACATAAAGTCTGGTGTACTTTCATAGTCAGGTTCGTTTGTAACGGATTCGTCAAATGGAATAGCGTCGTTGCTATCAATGCAAATGTTGTGTAAACCCTGCCATAACAAGATTTACAATCCTATTTAAATTTTGCTGCTCCAGGAAAAATTTAAGCCTTCGGAACCTGACTTTTAATAATCCAAATGCATGCTCAACTGGAATTCGTGTGAAGGAATGTAAATAGTTGAATTTCTTTTAAATTTGTGTTACATCCTCCATTATTTAAAAATTTCTTTTTGTATTGGTCAGATTGGACATATGCATCTATTAAGAATTTGAAACATTTCAAATCCAATAAACCAGATTAAGCTATTAATTATTACCTATTAAGACATAGGCCGTAGACCGGTTGACTCTGAAATTTTCTTTGAAGTCGTTATCGCTGTAACTTGCAACAGTTTCCATAAATGTGTTTATTTTTACATGTTTTTCCATTTGTTATTCACTATCACTCTCACTAAACAAAGAGGAACTAGACTCGGATGTTTCCGTAGATGAATTTAATATAAATTCAATTGTATTAAATATTTCCTCGTTCATATTTTTAAATGTAGTTATTTCAACAGAAAAATGAAAAGAATGAAATCCGTCAATAAATTTTGACATTTTGTATTGCGCCATCTATTGTTAAGTAGATTTAGGTTCAATTGATCCAGGACGTTTTTTTCAGAATTGATTTGATCTGATCGGATCAAGTATGGAAAAAACGCGGCTAATATCGACAAAAGTAATTAGAAGAGAAACTTTTAGTGTAACCCAGAATACTATTTAAGCCTAAATTATCACCCACAATTAAAGCTAACACAAAATAAATTTTCCTTGTAGTATTTTCAATGGTAATATCGAATCCCTCTTCTTCCAGAAATTTTATTTGCTCTACCAGCAATTTTAAAGAAGCGTCATTCTAAAGAAAAGGGCTGGGAATATATTTTCCAGTCGAGATTGGTAGTGCTGCGGTAGAGTGGGGAAACTGTAATAAAAAGCAGCTATTGATTGTATGCCTCTATGAGAACCCAAAGGATTATTGATTTCAAAATCGTCAAAATAAACAATGTAAGGAATTACGGTTTTGTTATTAAAAAAGTTCATTTTGGATTTCCATAACTTTCCATTAACAATATTTTTTAATTTATTGTCATTTTCAAGAAATTTTGTATTTTCGAGGGTATCTTTTAATACATTCGGAAGTTGGAAAAATTTTTGGATTTGAAATCTTAAAGGCATAAGGACACCCTACTGCGTTTTTCTGTTAACACGATTTCGTTATGATTAACAAAAGGGCCAATTCTATTGTCTATGTCAAATTCTTGTGGGTAATCAACACGATTTGTCATTTTCAGTTCCTTTAAAAATTTGTAAAATGTTTTGTATTTACCAAAAGGATTTAAAAAAAAAAAATTTTCAGCTACACTTTATGTTGTTCTGCGAATATGTTATTTCCTATAAATTCTGTCATTGATAATAGTAATTCATTTGTTATATTATCAATAAGCCGTTCTACATCCGATCTTGTAAAATTTTATTGACTGTGTAATTTACTTATAAATTGTAGGGCAATATTTTGAAACTTATCACGATGAAATTCAAATATTTCGTGACGGTTTTCGATTGCTGTTGAATTGATTGCAATGGAAAACTATTATTTTCAGATTCAGCCAAACACTGAACATTTGGACTTAAATTCGAAATGCATGAAATGTTTTTTTAAATGGCTTTTAAAAGTTCGTAGACATTGATAATAATGACAACAGTGCACACAGTAAAATGTACTGGATGCTGTTAAATTATGAAACCATTTTAGATGAATTACAAGTTTATCAATGTCTTCAAAACTTGTTGACCCTCTTTGGTTACATATGAATACTTATCGGTGTATTTTTGGATTACTTTAAGTCACGCAACAAACAGAGGACATTGGCGAAGTTTTATCTTCAGTTAATTTAATTGTGTAAAAATAACGTTGGACAAATGTCCAAAACTCTACGCTATCTCGCGGATACTTGAGGTGTAATACATGGTATGTCTTAAAGCATATGTCTAAAGCACTTAAAAATGAGGGAAGCTCATACTTAATATCGGCATAATACACATAAAATTTTGAATTACTCAAATCAATTCCACACTGAAAAAAAAGTGTACTCCAGTTAAGGAAAAATGCCTTAATCCAAAGAAAAAAGGGGAATGAAACAGCACTAAAGTCATGATAGCTTTGAAATTAGGGAACACTTTTACTTAAGATGAGTATATATTTTGACTTTAAATTTAATACTTATTTCTTTCATAACAGAAATATTTCTTTGAATTTAGTAAAAAGTTCTTTAATTCTAAGTTTTTAAGACAAAAATTTCTCCAAACATTTTTTTTTTTATTGTATTTGTTCATTTTTTTATATTTTTTTTTATTTTTATTTTATATTAGCAGGGCTCGGTCCGCTTTGCTGGCCCTAAAAAAGTGGTTTTTGCCTTTGGTCTTAATAAATGAATGAAAACAATTATCAAATATTTTTATTGGAAGCCCAAGTGTAGCATTTTGAAATTTTGAATTGTAAGAAAAGTGCCACGCACGCTGTCCAATTCCGACCATATGTAACATTGAACTTAGAATTTAAAGAATAAAACCATGTCCCGTTGAAAAAGGTTCCTTGGGAGCCCAAGTGTAACATTTTTTAAAATATTGAATTGTATGGGAAGTGCCACGCCCCGCTGTCCAATTCCAATATGTTGCATTGAAGGCATATAACCATTCCCCGTTTAAGAAAATTCAATGGGAGCCCAAGAATGGCACTTTGAAGTATTGAATTGTATGGGCGGTGCCACACCCCTTTGTCCAATTACGCCGATATGTTGCATTTAGCTTAGAGTTGAAACCATTAAGCCATTTGCCAAATTTCGTTGGAAAACATTGTGTGGGAGCGCTATTACAGCATTTTCAAATATTGACTTGTATGGGCGGTGCCACGCCCCATTGTCTGATCCCGACCATTTGTAGCCCAGATTAGGGCTGGGGTCTTATAGTATGTTCATGGCAAATTTTATTTTCTTGTGATCAAAAACGTCTGAGATATAGCAGTTTTTACTAACTTGTGGGCGGTAAAAGTGGGCGTGTCAAAACCTATCCTATGTCACGACTCACGACCCCTAGAACACATATATAAATTTTGGTGAGAATCGGTGCTGTAGTTTTCGCGTCTACTGGTGACAAACATACACGTCTCTTTTATATATATAGATTTTTGAAAATCATATTTCATTTTATTAACTTAAATTAAATTTACAATTTATAGTGATAACAAATATGTACTTTCACTTCGGTGGGATTCTAACCTGCGACTTTTGGCGTTATGCCAAGACCAATCAACAGACTGTGCTATAGACAGCATAATTGCGCTGGCGTCTAATTTTCACTACGTTTCACACCAGCGGCGGCCGTGGTGCAGTGGCTAGGACCTTTGCTTCCCGATCAAAAGGTATCAGGTTCGACTCTCGCCTGGGACAAGCAGAAATTTATATTCATGCCAAATATTTTTTTTAATTTATATCAATTCTATTTCTAGAAATTTCTAAAAATTTTGGAAAACTACGTTAGACGTATACGAAACAATTTTTGTTCCTTGTATTAAAACCGAACTTCTTTAAATAAAGTTAAAATTTACTAAAAATTAGTAAAATCAGACATATCAGCAGCTGCTGTGGTGCAGTGGTTAAGACCTCCGCTTCACTATCAAAAGGTATCGGGTTCAACTCCCGCACGGTATTCAAAAATTTATATTTATACGAAATATTTGTTTTTTATTATTTAAATCAATTCTATTTTTAGTAATTTCTATTTTGAAATACTCACTTTTTAAAAAAAACCTGAATCTTACTTTCAATTTATAAAAATATCTTTCTTAAAAACAAAGATTTTTACTAAAAGTAAGTACAATTTTCTTTGAATTTAAAATAGGAAAATATTTATTAAAATTGAGGAATCAATACTAGAATTGAGGACACGTATACTAAAAAAAAAATTTTTCCCATATATTAAAAACGAATTTCTTTAAATAAAGTTCAAATTTACTCACAATTTATAAAATCAGCTGTCTTTAAAATAAAGAAAAATGTAAATTTGTTTTAAAGAGGCGGTGATTTCCGTTTTAAGGTACTTTTACTTAAATTCAAGAATAATTCCTTAAAATTAGGAAAAATTCCTTAAGTTAAGGGAAAAATTTGTCCTTTAATCAAGCACCAAATTTACTTGGTTTTAAAGCTGTCTTTTTTTCAGTGCAACTGCTATAATTAGCGGTTGCAATTTGGACATCATTCAAAGTATTAACCGGTAACAAAAACGATAATTGAGAATCCTTAAAAACGGTGTTGTCATCTTTCATTTTATATTTGGTCGTAGTATGACGTGGAGAAGTAATGCTATAAGTTGATCTGAACCTTTAATTGAATAAATTTTAAAATAATGAAGAATTATTAAATTTAATTGATGTATGAACAATACCTTCATCAAGTTGATTAATTTTTTTCTAGTGATGCTGAATCTGGTTGTCCTTAAGTCGGTTATTTAAAATAGGTACAATTTTGGTTTTGAAATCTACCCACTGTTCAGTTAACCGTGATCAACGTACATATATATCGTTCAAATCACTAGCAATCTGTAAAAAATGTATTGAAAGCATTTGTCATGGTATTTTTTAAGAGTAAATTTTATAGCCGCACGAATGGGAAAAAAGTTTCCAGCTTTTTAAAACGTTCGCTGTTGTGTTCGGGTTTAAAATTTCTTCTCGTCGCTTTTTAAATGATATTTTTAAATTTTTTGTAACTTTACTCCACAGCGAATCAAAAAGTTTGAGCCATTCACTGGCAGCTGCAGAGTCTACACCGAGAAACGAAAAGAAAATCATAATAAGGAGAAACTATTGATTGGTAGAAAATACCTGTTTCTTCATTAACATCAAAAATAAATGGATCAGTTTGTGATGTCCCAGGAGTTGCACTATCGGTGTCCTCCAACTGGCCGGTTTTTCGCAAGCGTTTCAATGTGTTGTTGTACTTGTCGTACAAACGGCCTCCTGGCCGTGAGGAAACAGGATCTTTGTAATAGTAAATAGACTGAAAAATTTTGCAAATTTTGTGTTTATGAATCTCACTTGATTCAATGATAATGTCAAAATTTTGGAAATATACTTTATCATCATTGAACCATTTCGCTATTTCAAGCGCAGCAGCTTCAAACGTATGTCTTGATATTTTTATTTTTCGCTTAATGTACCACGACACAGTTGCATCAATGACGACTTTTCTCCCAGGGTCATCTATTTTTTTCATCCGCAGAACATACTCGCCAGTTGGATGGGTTTTCAAGATTTCTTGAACCTCCTGGAAAATTGCAATTATTTACGATTCACTTTGGGCAAATTCACATACAAAAACATTTGACAAACTCGCAATTGGTGATTGTGATCCGGATCCAGATGAAGATACGATCAGTGTTGCCAGTAACAGGGGATTCCCCCGTTTTCCGGGGAAATTCAGCCCAAAAGGGAAAAAGGGAAAAATCATTTTAAAAACGGAGAAAATTTTTAATGAAAAAACGGGGAAAATTGACTTCAACAAATATCTTTGCGATAAACACTTTTTCTAAAATCGGTTACTTTTCTGTTTTTTGAAAACAGTGTCAATAAAAAAGAATGTGTGGTGTATATGCATATACTACAGTGTAGCGCACCAGCCCACAAGAGTACACAAACGAAAAAGTACCGCTAGCAGCGAACACTTGAAACTGCATTAATAGCATACGCTGCTGCCCTGAATAGGAGCGCAGCATAATAGTACGTAAACCAACGTTTGTTTGCTTTTGTCACTTTTCCCTTCGCTTGCATTTCTGTCAGCGCGAGGCAGAATGAAATTTGAATCCTGGCTTTGGCAATAAATGCGATCGGCCAATGCCCTTCTGGCAGTAGATGTAAGCATATTTTTTAGGAATTGAATGTAATTGAAAGAAAATTGAAAAGAAATTGAAAGGGTCGCCAGGGTATAAAAGCCATGGCGATTCAGAAATAAATCAGAGATACTTTTTGGCTTTTAAACCGAAAACTTCTTTCATTTGACTACTTTAAACATCCAAACAATAGAGTAGGGACTACTGACCAAAACAGATTTTACATAAATATTATATGGCGATCTTGCCAATTTCCAACCTTGGAATTGTTCTTTTGACAAACCGAAATTCAAATTGCGCTATGAGAATAAATACAGGCAGAATTTCATGTAACCAAATACATTTCTTCCAAGGAACTGATTTCGAGTCTGCTAAGCATAACTTTTAATTTGATAAATTCGACAACTATCGTTCAAAGCTGCACCGGTTGCATGATAAAACCCGTCGTCATCGCCCAAACATTGCGCCTTCTCCAATCCTTCGGTACCGAAAGTCCACCATTGGCATACTTCATGAAATTTCAGAGGCCTATTTAATCAATCTATTTGCGGACACCAATTTGTGCGCCATTCATCCATAGCAATAGACGACAACCAAGCAAACAAAAGACAAAAGGAAGCAGAATGGAAAAGCAACAAAGCAAGCCGCAGCTTCAGGAGACTGTAATAAATAACAACAATTCAGAGACGATGACATCAACAGCAATCCCGGAGTACGCGATAACGCTGATTATAATAATTATTTTTTTAATAGTAGCTATGTCTATGCGTTATTTAAGTAAGGCCTACTAAGCATAACGTTAGTAGGCCTTACGTCACAAACGTATAATTAAATAAAAATTATTTTTCTTTTAAATAAACCACAATATAAATGGAGAAATTAGTTCAGGAAATAGATAAGATTTCAAGTAATCTAAAAAAGAGTTCAAAAAGAGGTTACAAAGAAGCAACATTGCTGTCAAAATTGGTAGAAATAAATGAAATAAAAAATCAATTCGACCTTTTAGCTAGCGAAAACGAACAGGACGAAAAAGTAATTTCCCTAAAAATAGAATTCAACTCTTCTTACAAAAATTTAAAAAAACTAATAAATGAACAAATTGACTTAGCTAAGAGTAAAGACGACAGGGAGGAACCAGAAGAAGAAAAAGACGAACTTTTCGAGCTTTTAGAAGTTTTAGATCAAGGTACATCAAGTATATATTCGAAAATGTCTGCATTTAATATGGAAACTGCCATAAAGGCAATCCCTTTGTTTGATGGCAACAAGAAAGAGCTTGAGGCATTTTTGAAAATTGTTGAAATCATGAATAGCACTTTGTCAACTGAAGCAAGAGAACAACTTATAGATTTCGTTTACTACGTGAAATGCAGTGCATCTGTTAGGACAACCTTGGGCGCGGTATCGGTACCAAAAGGTTTTGAGACGCTTAAGAAAAGGCTGTCTTGGCGTATAAGAAAATTGTGACTATACAGCAGTTACACACTTCTTTGTCTGGCTTGACACAGAGAAGATTGTCAATTACTAACTTTAAGGCTAAGTTGTTAGGACTTATTAATGACTTAAATGAATTGCAAATAAGTAATATAGGGGTGAACCCAACGGAAGCTCAGCGATTAACGATAGTGAGCTCAAATGATGAGTATGCACTATCTGTTTTTAAAAATGGGTTAGACGAAAATTATAAACAAACAATTTTTGCGGCACAACCAGATTCTTTAATTAAGGCTATAAACTTATGATTGGAGTTAGAACAGAGCAGGCAAACTGAGCAGGTCTTGATGATGAATAGGAACAACAACCATTTTAATAATAACAACAATTTTAGGAACAATAACAATGGTTACAGAAACAATAACAATTTTAGGAATTATAATAACAACAACCATTTCAATAACAACAATAATTTAGGGAACAATAATAATGGTTACATAAACCATAACAACTTTAGAAATTACAATAATAACAATACTTTCAGAAATAATTACAATTTTAGAGGCAACAACTACAGAAATTATAACAATCAAAATAGGAATCAAAATGATAGTTATAATAGAAACCAAAACGATAACAGAAACCGGGGATACGCAAGGGTGAATGTGTTAAGCAACCAGGGAAACGAAGTCAACCCGGGGGACAGTCAGCAAGGACCTTCGGGGGAAAAACAATAAAAAACTGAATTTTTAAAATCTCGGATAATTTGACCAATTATGTCACACTAAAATGTGCTCAATTTGGTCGTACGCGTACATTTTTAATAGACACGGGAGCAGATATATCCATCTGCAAAACATCATCTGAGATAGATTTGAATATTAATAGTAATAACAAATGTAAACTGACAGGCATTACTAAAGAAGAAATATCTTCGTTGGGTTCTGTGAATTTATCATTATGTTTTGGGAAAGATAGAGCGCACCATGAATTCCATCTGGTGGAAGAGGATTTTCCAATTTTAACTGACGGAATTTTAGGCAGGGATTTTCTAATTCGATTCATGTGTAAAATTGATTACGAGACTTTTACGATGTCGGTAATGTTTATTGAAGATGAATATATAGTCCCAGTGGCTATTAAAATTCCTACACAACATTGCTATATAATTCCACCTCGGTCTGAAATGATTGTGCCCATAAAGTTGCATTTGGAGGAGGATAGTGTTATTCTGAACCAAGAATTGGCAGAGGGGGTGTTTTTGGCAAATTCTATAGCACCAGCTAAGGGCGTCTGTCACGTAAAAGTAATTAATGTAAATGATAAAGAAGTTACACTGAAAGAAATTTTACCTAAAACAGAATGTTTGAGTGAATATAAAATTTTGAGAGAACCCATGATGAAGGACGTTTTAAGAATTTATTAGCAGAGTTGAAATTAGAAGACTTGGATGTGCAATCTGCAAAAGAATTAGAAACGATTGTTAGAAATTATCAATACGTATTCCATCTTGAGGGTGAAAATTTGTCTGTTAATAATTTTTATACTCAGAATTTGAGGTTGGATGATGATACTCCTGTATATATTAAAAATTATAGACTACCGCATTCACAGAATGAGGAAATTGACAAACAAGTAAAGAAATTAATTGACGAGGATTTGATAGAGCCATCTGTTAGTGCGTACAATTCACCACTGTTAATAGTACCAAAAAAGAGTGAGGATGGTGAGAAGAAATGGAGGCTAGTTGTTGATTACAGACAGTTAAATAAGAAACTAATTAACGATAAATTTCCGTTGACAAGGTTGGAAGACGTTTTGGACCAATTAGGTAGAGCGAAGTATTTTTCCACTTTGGACATGACTAGTTCCTTTCATCAGATTGGTCTAGATGAAGAATCAAGACCACTGACGGCGTTTTCAGCGTCGAGGGGGCATTTCCAATTTAAAAGATTACCATTTGGGTTGAAAATATCTTCCAATAGCTTTCAACGCATGTTAACTATTGCATTAAGTGGTTTGAGCTCAGGCGCATTTTTGTACGTTGATGATATCATCATTTTTGGGTGTAGTTTGCAACACCACAATAGTAATTTGGTAAAGGTTTTTGACAGACTGAGTAAATACAACCTGAAGTTGAATCCAAAAAAATGTTGTTTTTTGAAACCAGAAGTCATTTACCTTGGTCACCAGATTACTAGTGAGGGTTTTAATGAGGAGTAAAAGCGTCAAAAGCCTAAGTCAGTGTGAGACTTCAACTCACTAAATATCTCCTCTCGCGTACGGGTGGGTCCTCCCGGTACCACCGTCTGGTATTTCGTCGGAAGGCCGTAGGAGCTTTATTGCTCAATCGTCAGTTTTGGGTCATCAGTCCACAGTTCTCGTTGCATCGGGAGTGTTGCCTGCGTGGCGTGAACGTGTTCGTTCAGTATGTCTACTGCGTTCAATGCGTCGAAGCTCGATCATGATTTTCGCTGCTGCTTCCTTGAAGGATTCCCATTTTTGTGATGTTTCGCAAATATGGGACACCGTATTCGTTATTGTCGGGACCTCGCCGAATGCCACCGTCAAATCTGATCTCTCCTTACAGAAGCGTGGACAATACAGCAGGATGTGCCTGGCATCTTCAATCTCATTGGGACAGTTGGTACAAAACGGGTCATCTTCATTCTTGAAGCGATGAAGATATTGCTTGTACAAGATATTACTAGTGAGGGTGTAAAAACCGATCCGAATAAACATAAAGCGATACACTCGTATCCTGTACCCAAGAATGCTGATGATGTACGTAGATTCGTCGCTTTCTGCAATTATTACAGAAAGTTCATACGAAATTTCGCGGAAATAGCAAAATGCTTAAATAACCTCCTTAAGAAAAACCAACCCTTTATTTGGACAGATGAATGTCAATTAGCTTTTGAACTTTTGAAAGAAAAATTAATAAACCCACCAATTTTAAAATATCCTGACTTTGACAAACCGTTTGTGTTGACAACAGACGCATCTGATTATGCGTTAGGTGCTGTACTTTCTCAAGGAGAAATCGGAGAAGATTTACCAATTTCATATGCCAGCAAATCTTTGAATAAGCATGAATTAAATAAGCCAGTTATTGAAAAGGAACTTTTGGCGATACATTGGGGGATTAATTTCTTTAGACCATATTTATTTGGGCGCAAATTTATTGTGGTTACTGATCACCGACCATTAGTTTCTTTATTCTCGAATCCATCTTCAAAGCTGACGAGAATACGAGTAGATCTGTCTGACTATGATTATGAAATTGTTTACAAACAGGGAAAGATCAATACAAACGCTGACGCATTGTCAAGGATAAAAATAGACTCAGATTTGTTAAGAACAATGATTCCGAAAACGGAAGATAAGTCCGCGAAGAAAACATTAGTAATGACAAGGGGCATGACTGCAAAGGACATTGCAGAGAAGAACGTAGATAAGGAGAAATGCGAGTCTCAATCGAAGTGTGATCAACTTCATTGTTGGGACTGCACGTCCATTTCTGACGTTAAAAATGTGAAAAAGTTGAAATTTATTATAGAGAGCGATTTGAATATTAGGGGTCCCCAAAGAATTGAAATATTAAATAATTTAATACTGGTACGATGTAGTGATACTCTGAACAAATTCGATTTGTCTTCAGAGAAGCTATCATCGAGGATGAATACAGTAAATATTAAAGAGCTAGCGCTAGACGAAAATGACATGATATTTCGGTATATGTCAAAGGAAAAGTTTAAGAATTTATATAATGTGTTGCAACACGATAGATTAAAGAATAAACGCTCAGGAGTCAAGATATTAATATATAAAAGTCCCCAAAGAATAGAAGATGAAGTAACAAAAAATAAATTGATAGAAGAATATCACAATTCGCCTTGCGGAGGGCATTTCGGAATCAGAAAAACCATTGTAAAACTAAAACAAAGATTTGTTTGGAAGAATATGAGCAGAATGGTAAAAAATTTTGTGTCAAGTTGCACAAAGTGTGCGTTGAATAAACAAATAAGACATACAAAGGAACAGTTGATAGTCACAAAGACGCCAAGCACAAGTTTTGAAATCGTTCAAATTGATACTGTGGGACCATTGATAATTTCTAATGGTTATCGCTATATTTTGACAGCCCAATGTGAATTAACAAAATTCGTTCTGGCATTTCCCATGGAAACCAAAGATGCAGACACTGTAGCACACACTCTCGTAAATCAATTTATTCTCAAGTACGGTTGTTTTAAAGTGCTAAAGTCCGACAAAGGAACCGAATTTGTAAATGAGCTCATGGGCAACATTTGTAAACATTTAAAAATGCAACAAGTATTTTCGGCACCATATCATCATGAAACTATCGGTGGTGTAGAAAGAAACCACAGGGTACTTAACGAATATATGCTTGCATTTGCCGATGACCAAGAATGGGACAAGTGGGTTTCATTTTACACTTTTGCGTATAACACTACTCCAAATGTTGATACGGAGTACACGCCGTTTGAATTAGTTTTTGGTAAATTACCGTATTTGCCGAGTGATGACATTATGAAAAGTGAGCCTGTGTATAACATGGAAAATTACGCGAATGAAGTTAGTTTCAGGCTGAAGGCATCTATAGAAAAGGCAAAAGAAATCATTAATAGAGTTAAATTGAAAAGAAGAAATGACAGCGAAACAAAAATAAATCCATTAGTCGTAGATGTAGGAGATTTAGTTATAGTAAAGTTAGGTGGTAGAAGGAAAAACCAGAGTCCTTACCATGGACCTTATAAAGTAGTAGAACAAGATGGGGTAAATTGCCTTGTATAGATTAAGGGACATTATAAGAAAATTCATAAAAATAACTTGAAAAAATATATCGTAGAAACATAGACTTATATATACATGTATTAATTATTAAATTTTTTTTTAATTTTAAAGACTATATTTAACAATATTAAATTTTTAACATTATTTATAATTTTTAAACCAAATATTATATATCATTATTTTTACAATACTTTTAATTATTCCTAGATGTTCATTTTAACTGAATTGATGTTATTAAAATTAAGATTTCAAATTTGCAATATTTTTAAGGAATTCATTTATTCTTAAAATCAATTTTGTTAATTTTAATTAAATTAGTGTTAACATTTACATTACATATTTTTAAATTTCTTATCATATCAATTAATTCAATCATACTAATATTTTATTTTATAACTTTTCTTATTTTTTTTTGAAAATTATTTCTACACAACTAAAATTTCATTTTTCGTTTTTCCAAATAATTTTCATCTAAAGGGTAAGGGTGTGGTGTATATGCATATACTACAGTGTAGCGCACCAGCCCACAAGAGTACACAAACGAAAAAGTACCGCTAGCAGCGAACACTTGAAACTGCATTAATAGCATACGCTGCTGCCCTGAATAGGAGCGCAGCATAAAAGTACGTAAACCAACGTTTGTTTGCTTTTGTCACTTTTCCCTTCGCTTGCATTTCTGTCAGCGCGAGGCAGAATGAAATTTGAATCCTGGCTTTGGCAATAAATGCGATCGGCCAATGCCCTTCTGGCAGTAGATGTAAGCATATTTTTTAGGAATTGAATGTAATTGAAAGAAAATTGAAAAGAAATTGAAAGGGTCGCCAGGGTATAAAAGCCATGGCGATTCAGAAATAAATCAGAGATACTTTTTGGCTTTTAAACCGAAAACTTCTTTCATTTGACTAATTGCGGCGACTTCGCCAAGCATAACTGTCAGCGGAGGACCGCTTTAAACATCCAAACAATAGAGTAGGGACTACTGACCAAAACAGATTTTACATAAATATTATAAATGTAAAAAAATATATCAGGTGCTTCAAAAACCCACCACAATTCTTTATTTTGATTTTATAAATTTCTTCTTACCAGTTTTTAATAAACTAAATTTACAAATGCAATCGGAAGACGTTACAATCCACATCTTATATGAACAAATTTTAAATTTTTAAATTTTAAATTTTTTACTTTCAAAACTATTTCCGATTTAAAAAAAAAAAAAAATCGTATAATGAGACACTAGATTCTATTTTTGACATATATTTGGAAAACACAACCAACTTTCTACCTTTGAGATAAACGATAAACTTACAGCTTCTGAAACAGAAGACAATGTTCTTTGCTTTAAAGAAAATTGTAGACATTTTTTTATTACTGCTTGCAAACAGATTGTAGAAAGCGTTGATTTTTCCGGTGATGCCGGCGGGTTTAAGCACTTTAAAAAATAAAACATTTCCTACGCTGTGTTCATATTTTCCTCATGTAGTACCAAAATCTGAAATAAATGATCTCGATCTTGAATATAGATTACTTAGAAATATTAATTTATCAAACACATCATAATTTCAACCTAAAATTTGGAGGTGGCAATGAAATGTTCCCAACAATTAAGAAACTGGTATCTTTTATTTTTTCTCTTCCGCATAGTGGTGCATGTGCAGAGAGGGCTTTTTCTGCCATAAATTTAAATAAGACTAAAATTAGAAATAAAATTTGTTTAAAATGTACAACTAAAATGTACAATTACCAACAAAAAAAAAGGGGGAAAAAACTGGGTAATTTAAAAAAAAACGGGGAAAATTAGTGAAAAAGGGTAGAAAAAAAGGGGAAAACTATTGCCAAAGACCTGGCAACACTGGATGCGATATCAATGTTGCGTCCTTTCCACTGCTGCATAAACTCAATTAGCTCCGAGTTTTCCGATGCCGTATCGCACGTCGAAACTTTGCCGTAACCCTGAATATATGTTTAACATTGTAAGGGGTTATATTGTTAAATTAAAAGTGAACATTTGCAAAAAATTAACAGGTTTACTAGTCGGCTGGAACCCAACTTTTGAAACTATTTGGAAGTGGTAGTTTACCTCCTCAAACAAAATCCGCAATAATTTTTCACAGCTCGCTTATAGTTTGCGTGATACTACTAACTAACTAACTAACTAAGTCCTTATATTCTGATTTTTTCGTCCCTATGCCTAGATTTTAAAATCTTTTTTTGCGACTTATCCTCTATGCAATGAACCCAAAAACATTCCAATCCGACCATTTTTAGTCGAGTGATTTGCAATATCCTCAAAAAAGCAAAATGTTTGTCTATCAGAAAAAACTAAGTCCTTTTATATCGATTTCTGCGTCCCTGGGCCCATTCTTATAACGAAATCTTGTCAATCAGATTTACCTAAGTCCATTTGTCCTATTTTCTTCGACCCAGCGCATCAATTATTATTGCTCAAGGGTTCTTGTATACATTGAGCGTAAAAACATTGATATCCAACCATTTTTGGATTTTTAGAGCGCATTTTTGTCTCTAACGCAAATATCTCAAAACTATAAATTTGACTTAGTTATTTTTATTAGGACGACGACGATATAAACGAGCAAAATCGAGTGAAATCGACGGAAGTTGATATGATTTTAACCGACTCAGATTTTTTTTTCGCATTTTTTAAGATTTGCATAATTTACTAGAATACGCAAATTTAAAAAAATTGAATTAAGGACCAAACCATTTTAGAATTAACTAATATAATATAATAAATTTTTAGCAAAATCAAACATTCTTCAACAAAGATGTGTCGGTTAAAATTATCACAACTTCCGTTGTGCTCCTTTATATCATGTTGGAAAGGTAAAACACTAAACTAAAACACGAAGTTTGATGTCCACTGGCTAGTATTTCTCATACTCGGGCTGAAATTTTGAGGCATTGATTTTCTCATCCAGAGTACTTCTAGTGATTGTGAGCAACAAACTTCGAAATTTCAAAAAGCCATTGTCAGTCTAATGCACTAGCTTGAGTAGCGATAATATTCACACTCCAAATGACGAATGCTAAGTTAAGCCTGGGGTAGAATGATGTGAGAGAGCGATTTGAGAATTCGAATACGATTCGCAAATCAATTTCATAACACACAATTCAATGCGGTAATGTACAACACTTCGTGATTAGGGCTGGCCAAATGGGGCAAAAGAATATATTGTTGCACAATCGATTTTGCAAAAACCAATGGTGAACTAATCGAATATCAATGCACATTTCAATTTATTTTTTCAATTTATTTTAATATATACTTAGTACAATAAGACAATGAATATTTTATAGCACAATTAGGAGGAAAGTATATATCAACAACAGACTTAATTAAATACAAATAAAGTAGAAATTAAAGATAATAAAAATAAAGAAAAATTAATGAAAAATTACAGAAAAAAAGATTAGGAAATAGAAAAAAAAGATGCTTGGTCTTAGTTAAGTAAGATCTGTGAGGGCTACCTATCTTTTAATTTGCCACCCCCAAATGCGTTCGAATAGTTTCGAATTAACAAAAGTCTCAACATTTCATAAAAAAAAAAAATTAAAGACATTTTTACAAAAAAAAAAAATAAAACCGCGTGTTCCAGAAGTTGGTGGGCACTTAGTTGCTCCAACCAATTAATTAAAATCATTTCCGACGGATTATTGACGCTCCTCCATTAAAGGAGCGACGAAAATTGGGGGTTGAAATTCCGCAACTCATTAGAGCGGAGGCCCACTCGTGGTTTACTCGACTGAATCAAGCTTCTATCATCTACAGTGCACCCAGAGTCCGAAATCATCCTCTGCAGCCCAGCGAATCGCCATATAAAACGCTTACCAGCCACCAAACAGTGATTTTTGTGATACGCTTGAACAAAAATAAGATTTGCATAAATCTAAATTGAAATTTCTGTTTCTAAAACATAAAATAACAAAAAAAAGAAGAAAATTATAAAAAAATACAAAAATCCAATTAGAAATTTCCTACCAATATCTAGAATTAAAATAATTAAAATATCTTCTACCTACACCTATTTAACGTAAAAAGTTACATAAATTAAAAAAGAAAATTGCTTATTCCTACTTATATATATACCGCTAACTAAGTGATCCACTTAAAATTACTTTTTCCTACATATATAAATCTACAATTAAATAATTAAATTAAGTAAAATAAAATTTTCCTATATCTACGGTTAAATAATGAAATAAAGTAAAATTTAATTTTCCTACAATAAAATACCTAAAGGAAATAAATATAAAATAATAATTATCTAAATAAATTAAATATATAATTTTTTTTGCTTGCACCGCCACTGCCTATTATTGCATATAATCGAGGGAGGGAGGGTAAGCAGCGAGCAAAAGAAAAAAAAAAGAAAGCTAAAGTGAGAATTTTTGTTTGGTAAAAGCGATCATACTTAACATTTAATCATCAGGCCTGCTGACATCGAAGGAGAATAGAAAACGTAAGTCGAATATCTCATAATTTCTAATTTGTTGTTTAATATGATCGCACATTTGGTTTCATTAAGTATGAAAATAGGGGTACTAAGGAACATTTAGCTCTCTTGTTTGTCTAAAGGGATTGGTTGTTTGACTCACTCAAACGAAAATTAAATTTGGAGTGCTTCAACCAACCAGGAGTAAATAGAGTTGCCAACTTCCCACCATTACCCTCCCCCCCCCCCGTAACCAATATTTAAGGTTAAATACTTAGATTTTTTTTGTATGTTATTTTTGAATGACGGCATGCAAACAAAATAAATATGAGTAAAGGAAATTTTAAACTTGTTTGATTAAAAAAAAATTAGAAAAAAATATTAAACCTAATAAATGGATAGAGTACAAAAAGAACTACTTGAAGAAAATATACTTCATAATGAACTAAAAATTTTTTTGAAACATTTGTATAGTTTTAAGTTCCTACCTTTAATGCATAATTAAATACATACTTACTTATTTCCTATATTTTTTTTTGAATCTTTTCCTTGTTGTAATGCAAGTAAAATGAATAATTCTTTACACCTATTCTAAAGCCAAGTTATATTTCTTAATATCGAAACATGTTAATAAAATCGTGAAAACGCTAAATGAAATTATATGAATTTTGATCATCCTTGAAATGGAATAAACAAATATTTTTTTTCGCACACTTAGGGCTTTGTTAAGCACACCGTAGACAAAAGTGGGCTAAATGATCAATTCAGCTCCCTTTTAGCAGGTTGGGCGGGTATAGAGTGAAGAAGACATAACATCATCCCCTTTTCCTTTGTGTCGTGGTCGTTTCTCAAATAGATTTCTAGGCTTTCCGTGGTCCGTTCGGTCATGATATTGTTACTTGTTTTTGCAACCCTGTTTCCGACAAATCTCTGCTTTAAGTTTATTTAAGTAGCCCGACGTATAGGTTATTCAAGAGCAACAACCCACCCCATTTTCCCTGATCATGGCTGATTATATAAAAAGCATAGTAAGCTCTTGTGATCCTCAAGTCTTGTCGGTGCGTTACAGATCATATTGTAGAAAAATATTCAATTATGGAATGCTTAAAGTTATTGGCTTTAAATTCCAAAGTTTAATGGCATTGACAAAGAAAAATCTTTGTAGAATTAAGATATTTGAATCTCAGTATAATATTCTTTTAGAAACAGCTTAACATAAAGGTAAGAGATTACAAGTTATCAACCAGTGCAGAAAAATACAGTTTCTTGCGTTCAAATAACCAAGAAAGCTACAACCTTAGCAAAAATTAACAAAAATTAGCTTTTATCAGAAACATGGTCAAAACGTCTCAGATCAAAAGCAAATCTCACCGCATTATTAAATGCAACCTGTAATTTGTGTGAAGAATGGGAATCAAGATTACTGTAAATTAGTTCAGAGTATGTAATCAATGGAACAACTAATTGAATGACAGGTCTTTTCTTTATATCAACGGCAGTATATTTCTCAAATAAAGAAAAAACGTAAAGAAAAAATATTTTTTAAATTATATTATTAAAATGTACATGTAAGACTAGAATTCAAATGAAACCCTAAGTTTTTCACTTTGGTCACAATTTCTAATTTCTAGATTACCATTTAAATATATGGGAGGGATTATTTTATGGTACAGTTTATACTTAGAAATAGGCAGAATGTAAGACTTATTGTCATTTAAGCAATGATCATTGTCCCAGGCCTACTTGGAAAAAGCCATCAAGTATTCATTTAATCTGAAGCTAAGATCTTCAATTAAACCGGTTAGAAAAATATAGTTGAATATCATCAGCATAGTCATCATCATATTATTGCACACAGTAAAAACATCATTTATAAATAAACTGAAGAGCAGAGGCCCAAGGATAGAACCCTGGGTACCCCCACATAATATCACAGTAATTTGACAAAACATTGCCCACCTTGACTCTCTGCATTCTGCCGTTCAGATAGTTAGCAATTAAACCAGTAGAACTATCGCTCGTCAAGTCCTATGCCAGCAGATGCATTGCATAGGACTTGATAAAATATGATCAACAAAAACCAAACGGGTAGGAACCAAAACTAGCCAACCGATTTTCATAACTTCCTTTTTAAAACATCATATCTGTGCCAAGGAAGAGAATAGGATAACTTTTTTTGATTTTCGAAAGGTTAATATCTTAATTTTCGGTATTAAGTTTTCTTGAACATTCAATTGCATGATTAGAGATTTCAGTTCGATTGCATTGACATAGTCTGTGCTTGCAAAACATTATTAAGGGAGTTCACAAGTAATCATAAAGTCATGTTGTCATATAATCATATTGGAAAAAAATACGATAGTTGTGAGCGCACTCATTTCAAAATAAACTCTCTTACATTACAAATTTCGAACCTAACCTAATTCGTTGGCCCCAGGATGAACGCCACCGATCGCGGAGATGGTGATGCAACCCTGTTCAACTTGTTCATAAGTGAATTTTTGCTGCGATTTGAATAAATATTTTTAAATAGTTATACCGTGTTAATTATTTTGAAAACCTTTTAAATAAATTAAATAAATTAAATTCTGGCTAAGTACAATAAGTTTTGTGCAAATAACAAAGTTTTGTGCTATATTTCCGTGAATTCCTGTCAGCTAAGTATCACTACAACAAAAATTGCAAATTTTTTTTGTTTTTGCTTATACTGTCCACTTTGACATTTCTTGTGTCACCAGCTTTATATAGATTCCACATTCTCAGACTGATCATATTTTCAGAGCATACTTTCAGGCACTTGTTTTAATATAATTTGAAAGTGCCTTTTCCCAGTCAACATTTTGTCTCGTTACAATTTACACTTTTTTACACTTTTTGTATTTTATTTTTTATAAATTTTGCATTTAAATATGACTTGCTCTTTCCGTAAGTGTGCCATTAAAGTCGACAATGAACGCATGGTCTCTTGTTGGCTATGTGATATCTTTTATCACGTCAAATGTGCATCCCTTACTGGTAGAGTAGTCAATCTGATCGAGGGTAAAAAAGGTCTTCGTTGGTCCTGCGAAGATTGCCGCGATACAGAGCTGGACATCTGTAAATTGGTACGTCAAGCCCGAAAGGGATTTAATGATGTATCAAAGGACTTAGCAGCTGCCCAGTCTAAACTGAAGGAGTACGAAATTAACTTTCAGAAGTATAAATGTTTGGATGAAACAGCTCCGAAACAAAATACTTCTGTTGGCTTTTACCACCTACCCCAAAGCCAATTTCAACTCCGACAACTCCATCCTTTTCCGATATGTTTGCTTCACCAGTTACATTTTATTCTCCTGATCCTGCGGTTTTGGAAACGAGGGTAGATGACGCTCCTGAGAAAAATATGAACGGAATCTCAAATATTGATAAAAATGTTTGTCCTTCCATAAATATTATTTCTCCAAAGGATTGTTTGCCGGAAGTACAAGAAACGATAACCCCAAAAAGGCTTGTTGTTGTGCAACCTAAAAAATCTATTTTCGTGTCCAGATTAGCACCAGACACATTAACTGAAGATATTATATTTTATATTGATTCTAAACTCAATAAAACCGGTAATAATATAAATGCTTTTAAATTCAACTTTTCATACGCTAGAAACATTTCATCTTTCAAATTATATGTTCCTGCAGAATTGTTTGATGAGATTGTTAATAAAAATTTTTGGCCGGATAAAACTTTAGTTGGTGATTTTGTTTATAAAGAGAAATCAAATCTAGTAAATCCAGTTCAACTTCCTCAAAGAAAATTAAATTCTAATCAAAAAAACTAAATAAAATCCCGAATAATGTTGTTTGTCTTCTGTACCAAAATGTTCGAGGGCTAAATACAAAGTTGAACGATATTTATATTAAAAGTTTCGATTGTAGTCATAATGTCTTGGTATTTACCGAAACTTGGCTTAAACCAAATATTTTTGATTCAGAAATTCTGTGTGCTGGGTATAAAATTTTTCAGAGGGATCGTAAATGCAAGACTGGTGGTGGAGTCCTCATTGCAGTAAAAAACCTTTTTTCATCTGAGGAAGTCATACTTTCAGATGTCTCTGACTTGGAATTTATTTGTATACGAATTCGAGTTTTTAGTATCGATATTTTCGTTACTTGCTCGTATATCCCACCGAATTCAGATATTACCGTTTATCTAAGACATGTGTCGCTTATATCATTGGTTTAATCAAATGTTAAACCTGCCGATTCCATTGTTGTTTTTGGAGACTTTAATTTACCGAATATATCTTGGAATTTTTGTGGCGATTCAAACCAGTTTCTTCCGTATTCTTCTCGTGACTGTTTAAACGACTTTCTGGATTCATTTTCAGATATGAGTTTACAACAAGTAAACGGGATTGAAAATAAGAATAGTAGAATTTTAGATTTAATTTATGTTGATGACTCTACGAAGTTTTCAGTGCAACGCTGTGATGCTTTTGCATGTCCAGAAGATAACCATCACCCAACACTTCAATTATCTTTCGAATTTGTTCAAAACAACTTAGAACCAGTTTCTACACCGTTGAAGTCATTTTTTTGCTTCAAGAATACAAATTTTGTTAAAATGAACCAACTCTTATCTGAAACTAGTTGGGACATGAACTTTGAAGATGTTGACGACTGTGTATCAATTTTCAATTGTACGGTCAGCAAAATCTTCGAGATATGTGTTCCAAAGAACATTAAAAAGAATTCGAATGAACTTGGTGCTGTATGGTTTACAAAAGAATTGAGGAAACTAAAAACTTCGAAAACTCGGGCATTTAAAACATATAAAAGAACTTTAAACCTTCAAGATTATTCTAAATATTCGCTTCTGAGACATAAATATCAAGTACTTAATAAAAAAATGCTATGATGAATATTTGAACGATTTGAAATCCAAAATGAAATACGATTCTAAAACTTTTTATAACTTTGTAAATTCAAAAAGGAAAAACACTGGTTTTCCAACTACAATGAAATGGAATGATCGTGAGTCCAACAATCCTACTGAGATTTCCAATATGTTTGCTGACTTCTTCAAAACGACATATTCTGATAATACTTATGGCAACACATCGTATCCATATAACATCCCCACTTATAATTCCATTCTCAATCCTGTTATAGAATCTGATGATGTCTTACACCTAAAATCGTTGAAATATTCATATAGTACTGGTCCAGATAATATTCACAGCTGTATTTTGAAAGTTTGTGCAGAAAATTTATACATTCCACTTTCAAATATATTTAATGCCTCTATTGAAAGAGCTTATTTTCCGAATTCATGGAAAGAGTCATACATTATTCCTCTTTATAAAAGTGGAACCAAATCATTCGTATCTAACTATAGAGGTATTGCTAAACTTAGCACAATACCAAAGTTATTTGAACAAGTTGTTACAAAGCAATTGGTTCACTCGGTCACAACTTAAATATCTCCTTCACAGCATGGTTTTCTGAGAGGTAGATCAACATCTACAAATTTATTGGAATTTTCTTCATTAACAATAAAGGGATTTTCAAAGAATCTTCAAACAGATGTCATATATACTGATTTTAGTAAAGCTTTTGATAAAGTTAATCATTATTTGTTGATTGAAAAGCTTAAAAGATACGGATTCCCAGATCTTCTTTTAAAATGGGTGGAATCGTATCTGACAAATCGGAAGCAACAGGTGTTATTCGAATCATCAACATCAAAAACTATAGATGTCACCTCTGGAGTTCCTCAAGGAAGTCACTTAGGTCCTATTCTGTTTAATCTTTTTATAAATGACCTTCCTTCTGTCATTAAACATTCGAATGTACTGTTGTATGCTGATGACGTTAAATTGTTTCTATCCTATGACATCTTAGATCAACATAAGTTGTTACAATCAGATCTGACCAGTATAGCTATCTGGTGTGATAATAACTTAATGGAACTGAACCTGAAAAAATGTAAATTTATGACATTTGCTAGAAGACACCAACTTTCATCGCTGTATCATATAAATAACTGTAATCTAGTAAAAAATTCAGATTTTTATTGAGCTTTTCATAATTTATGTATTAATTATGGGTTTTAGCTCATTTTCCAAAAAATTCATTTTGGAAAGAGGAGTACAACAACTAAGCAAGTTGTTTTTGTATTTTATGGCAAGTGAATTGTTGTGTATGTATCAGAGCACACACAATGTAAAAATTCATTTGCCATGCAACTTGCTTGCTGGGACTTTGAGGAAATTCTTCAACCAGGCATAGTAGTAGGTTGCTATACAACAACAAGTAAAAATTCAGTTTGCTGCATTTTACCATTCGCTGCTTCAGTGAGTTGGCGTGTGATGCAAAGGAGAAACAATTCTCTTGTGCGTCATACCAATACTTACTTATAGCGTCGCTTGGATAAAATAAAATGCATAAAGAGTGCTGACGAGGATCCGTGGCTGGATCCGAAACAGCTGTACACTCTGCCAGACTGAGTTTTTGCTTAGTTGTTGTACTCCTCTTTCCAAAATGAATTTTTTGGAAAATGAGCTAAAACCCATAATTAATACATAAATAACTGTAATCTAGAAAAGGTTTTTACTTTTGTGGACCTGGGTGTTACTATGGATCCAAAACTTCGCTTTCATCTACATATTGACTTATGTGTGAATAAGGCGAGGGGTGTTCTTGGTTTTATTAAAAGATGGTCAAAAGAATTTAATGACCCATTCGTTACCAAAAGTCTTTACATATCACTTGTAAGACCAATTTTGGAATATGCATCAGTCTTGTGGAATCCACAATACAACTGCCACTCTGATAGAATTGAATCGGTTCAAAAACAATTTTTATTATTTGCTTTAAGAAACCTTCGCTGGAATCCGAATCAGAACCTACCTCCATACGAAAATCGTTTAAAACTCTTGGACATCCCTACTCTAAAAAATAGAAGAACGATGCTTAATGTAACATTTTTGATTAAATTGATAAATGGCTCTCTGAATTCTACATTTTTGCTTCAAGAAATTGATTTTAATATTCCAAGCCGTCGTTCCAGATCTTTCATTCCTTTGATATTAAGTATGTGCCGCTCTAATTACGCGCAGAATGAACCTTTTCGTTGTATTTGTAGCGATTTTAATAGCCTGTATTCTGTCGTTGACCTGTCAGATTCACTTAATAAAACAAAAACTTGTATTTTAAATGCACTTGATCACACTTAAGCCTTTGTTGCTCTTTGAGTTTTTGGACCGCTTAGGGTCTAACGAAATGACACAAAGATCGGCATTGTCGATTTTTTGAAAGTGTTGTATTTTTGTTGTATTTTATATTTATATTTCAGCAGAATTTTGTTTTTTTCTGTATATTGTATACAAATAAAACAAAATTTTTAGCTGAATTCACATTCGTTCCGTTACTGTTTACTTAACTGTTCTATTTGTATTTGATTTTTTATATTTCGTATAAAAAAACAAAATACTAAAATTAATATTTGTAATCTTTGTCGCATAAATTAACTGTTTGGATTGTTTTGTCTTTCTATTTTTGTTAAGTCTAATATCGTAAAGTAGACAAAAATTATATTTGATCAAATTCATATTCGTAGCATGAATTCTGATGCTTCATAATATTTTCTTTTAATTCTATTGTTTATTATCACGTTAATCTTATATTATGTTATGTTTGGAAGAATTCTCTATTGCATTCATAACCTAATTCGCGTTTTATTAATATGCGTTTTATCAGCTGATGATTTTAATCTGTAGCTGAAACGAATTTCCAAATATGTTTACCCGCGATCGGTTACACAGCGTAATCCGGATTACGGCTGTTCGGTCACCAAATCCGTGCGTCATGCGGATGTGCCCCTCGGTCGGTTGGGCGGGTTAGTGGGACCGTTGGGATTCGTCGTTAAAAAAAAAATTTAAAAAAAAAAAAAAAAACCCATATCAGCGGTCGGAAGTAATTCTGTGGTTCACGTGAGCTTAGTTTCAATATTTTCAACCAGTCGCACATGTTTAATGCGTTCAAAATGCTTCCAAAATCCTCTGGGCCCGGTATTTGTGTGCCCGGTGGTGCAAGTGGCCGTCTGTCCAAAGTTGATAGTCGGAAGAGTTTTGGTGGTCTCCACGATCTTTGTTGCAATATTTTCGGCAAGTCGTGCATGTTTTATGCATTACAAATGGCCCCAAATTTGTTTGACAACAACTTTCAAATGAGAGGAATTGTGAGTATGAGAATCGAAAAACACAGCTTGCTGAGTTGTATTGGTCCTAAAATTGTTTGTATAGCAAAAAGCAACAACATTTTTATGACTATTGTATATTTATACACCAATATGACTTTATGACCAATATGAGACCTTTCTGAACTCCCTTATTGTATATTGCTTTCCACTCTGCGTATAGATTGCTGAAAACGGAGAGATATTTTTTTAATATGGTGCTTTTGTGCTCTCTCTCTCTTTTTGTTCACCATGATCAGGGATGTTAGATTGTGGGGAATTAACCATTTTGTAGGGAATTTCGAGCTCCCATTTATGGTCAGACCCTCATCTTAACATTTGCCGACGACACCGCAATATTGTGCTCACACTCAGACCCCAAAATGGCATCACAACACGTGCAACAGCATTAAAACACATTGCAAAATTAGTTATCACAGTGGAGAATTAAAGTCAATGAGTCTAAAAGCTCATATATAACCTTCACCCTAGGTTAGGTTAGGTTAAGGTGGCTGCCGGAACACCGACACACGTAGACCAAATAAGGTCCATTGTGATACCACATGCTTCTTGCTGCAATTATCATGGGCAAGTATATGATAATTGCAGGGACCTAAAGTTTAAGCATTGGCAAGTTATACTCTCGTAAGTTTTGCCAATGTTTACGAGAGGTGACGGTCTATACAGAAAAACATGTCACACAAATTAATTCTGTATCTTGCCCCGGGTGGGGATTGAACCTCATCCCTTCCGGTGACGGTCTTTCCAGAAAAACATGTCACACACACTTTTCCTTGAACTGCCCCGAATAGGGATTGAACCTCATCCCTTCCGATCCTGACACAGCAGAACCCTTTAACCAACTGCACTACGGCCGCCACTAACCTTCACCCTAACGCTTAAAATAAATGATAGTGTTATACCACAATGTACCGAAACTAAATATCTTGGTATGTATCTCGATCGCAGGCTTACCTGGAAAAAGCACATCGAGACTAAAATTACACAAATCAAACTAAAAAAATCGAACTCAATTGGCTAGTATCGAAGCAATCTAGGATCAACACCGCATATAAAAACCTTTTGTACAAAAGTATAATTAACCCATATGGGCATATGGGATTGAACTCTGGGGAACAGAATCTCCGTCAAATGTCGAAAATTCTGCGACAAATCGTGTGGTGCTCCCACGATTTGTACATAAAAATGCACTCATCCACAGAGATTTGCAAATTCCGAAAATATCCAAAGAAATCCCTAACGTATAACAAAGTATGCAGATAAGCTTAAATTGCATCCAAATTTTCTAGCTAGAAATTTGGTTATACCCACCCGACCTGGGTTAGGGCAACAAGCATTTGTATAAATTGTTAAATGTTAATTAAATTGTTAAATTCCATCGTTAAAAATAATTGTTAGTTCTAAGTATTTAGAAAGATTCAATAAAACAAAATATGAAGTTATAAAAAAAAAACTTTCGTGACTAAACATTATTTGTTCGACATGCGACGCTCGATCATGTACCAATACATGTACGCGATAGCATGATGTGTTCCATTTTTAGATTTACCAGAATTTAGATTTAACAGACTGAGAATAATACATTTAGACGCTTGTCCAATAATGTTAGCGCTAGCTCAAACTGATAAGGGCTTAGAGTTCACTGCAAACTCTAACTTCTAATTTCGGAATAAGTAAGTTAAAGTAAATAAAAAGTTATTACAAATTATTATAAACAAAAAGAGTAAAAAAACACAAATATATAAAAAAATAAAACAAATAAAAAACAAAAAAAATTTTAAGCTTCTTTTGATTATTAAATTAACATTTTCACAATTTAGCAATAGCAAAACTTTTGAATCAAGAGCTGGTTATTTAAAAAACAACAAAAGTTTTTGATACAACAACGTTGATTGTTGGGCATGAAATGACCAACATTAATAATCTGAATATATTAACGCTAATGAAATGTTTTGTTACAGGAAAGCCTTTTATATTCTAAATAATTATCTTTTCTTTCAATAATAAACATTTTATTTTTATTTTTGTTGTTTATTATGCCTTTTAACACTGACCATTAAATATTTAAAAATTTAAACTAAAGTAAGGGAATGTCGCCAAGGTTGGGACGGCTTTCGTTTTTGGTGTGTAACTTTGGAACGAATACTAATAAGGTCAGACCGATTTGAAGCTGCAGTCATTGACTTTGCCATATAAAGCTTTTTGATATCGTGACCAAGCCAAAAGTTACAATCAATAAATGAAGGCTCATTTTTTGACGAAAAAAAAGTTCGTATAATACCTACTTATAATCTGCATATTATTATTAAGATTTGGTGCTCAGAAATAGGTTAAGTATAACATAAGAACAAATTACAATAAAAAAAAGTGGTGTTTCAACTTATACGACATGAAATAAATTTATTTTAATGTAAAAAAAAATTACGGAATATTTTGAATCTATATATATATATAAAAGAGACGTGTATGTTTGTCACCAGTAGACGCGAAAACTACAGCACCGATTCTCACCAAAATTTTTATATGTAAGTGGGGTCGTGAGTCGTGACATAGGATAGGTTATGACACGCCCACTTTTACCGCCCACAAGTTAGTAAAAACTGCTATATCTCAGACGTTTTTGATCACAAGAAAATGAAATTTGCCATGAACATACTATAAGACCCAAGCCATAATCTGGGCTACAAATGGCCAGGATTATACAATGGGGCGTGGCACAGCCCATAGAAGTCAATATTTGGAAATGCCGTAATAGCGCTCCCACTAGTCCCGAAAATCCCGGGATTCGCACTGACTAATCCTGGGATTTTCGGGACAAGTTTTATAAGCAATTTTTTCAAAGATATGCTGTCTCTAATCGCAAAAAATTTAATTCTATTTATTTATAAATTCAGGAACTTTTTATATCATGACCAATTCCTTTGTGAATGGTTTAGTTTTAGCAAGGACCATAATTTTTCATCCAAAAAATGTTGATAAGCATTCAGAAAACAAGCTGTTCAGAAATTTATTGAAGGAAAATGTCAGATTTCGTGTGCTTGTGTTTTATTTGATTTCATTGGTTTGGAAAAATTATTCATTTGGTTTTAATGAAAAAATTTAAATAAAATGAGCTAAAGGTTAATTGATATACAAGTACATAAACTATATGAGTTATATAAAAATATACAGATAGCATCAACGCATGAAGGAAATTAAAGACATCATTACATCAACAAATTTAGGGCAAAAAAAGTTTTAAACTATTTGCAAATTAGTAGACTATAAAGCGCTCAAATCCATTTTGTTTTGATGGAAATCAAAAAATTTTAATGGGATCATAAAATAACTCGAACTTTGTTCGGGACATGAAATACAAGTTCCAGTTCCATATATTAAAATGTATGATAAAATATTCCATTCCAGAGTTGGTCAAAAAATATGGACAAACGAAAAATTTTTAAAATAATTTTATTCTGACCGGAAACCCAAGATTCCAAAGACCAAATCGATTCCAATCAGTATTTTATTTTACACATTTTAAAGTAATTTAAACTTTGCTCTAATATTCCAAATCAGAGGTGTGAAAAATTCAATTTCAAAAATATCCAATAAAAACCTTAAATATTGTTAGATTATTTGCACAATTTCAAAAATATTATAGTATGGGTATATTAAATGCTATTCAATTCGATGTAATATAACATTTTTATACTAATTTTTGGGCTGAATTGAAAAAATCCAAATCCCGAGACTAATCCCGGGATCCCGGGATTGCATTTTTAAATCCCGAAAATCCCGGGATTGGCAAAGGTCTCGAAAATTGGGGCTCCAACGAAATTTGGAAAATGGCTTCATGGTTTCAACTCTAAGCTAAATGCAACATATCGGCGTAATTACAATTACATAACAAAGGGGCGTGGTACCGCCCATACAAACCAATATTTTAAATTGCTGTAACTGGCCTGCCATTTAATGATTTCCAACCAAATTTGGCAAATGGTTTCATGGTTTCAACTCTAAGCTAAATGCAACAAATCGGCGTAATTGGACAAAGGGGCGTGGCAACGCCCTTACAATTCAATACTTCAAAGTGCCATTCTTGGTCTCACCATGAACATTTTTCAACGGGACATGGTTTTATGCTTTCAATTCTAACTTCAATGCTAAATATGGTCGGAATTGGACAGCGGGGCGTGGCACTTTTCATACAATTCAATATTTCAAAAAGCTACACTTGAGCTCCCAATAAAAATATTTGACAATTGTTTTCATTAATTTATTATGACCTTAAAGGCAAAAAAATTTTTTTAGGGCCAGCAAAGCGGACCGGGCCCTGCTAGTACAAAATAAATAATAATTCCAATAAAATTTATTAAGTCCAGAACTTTTTCTTGAAGAAAAAAAATTACTTTATAAAAATAATTAAGTTAAACTGGAAGCTTATTTCACAAATTTTACTTAAGCATATTAAATAGGCGCAGGCCTTGTTCCTCTGCAAACTCTTCGATAGCTTTCGAAATCGATTTCAAAAAAGATAAAAAACAGAATATTTTATCATATATTTTCCTCGGAAAATCTTACCGGCTTTTCTTGGCTGCTGCTGCATCGTATGGTATTCGAGAGAGAGTGTTAATTAAGTTTTTAAAAAGCAAAAAAGCCGTCGGCAAAACCGAGATCGCCATACTTGAAAGCAGATTTCGCCACAGACAACAGCGCCCCTACATTTAACAAATTTATATAAGGTAGCGTTCATATTTACGCGGTTGGCGTGAACACATATTTTAATTTGAATTTTGTCTTTTCTAGAGAAACGGCAACTCAACTACTGAAGATGAATTAATTGAATTAATTTAATTCATTCATTTGCACCTTTATTAAATTGAAATTAATGTCTATGGTCTTTTATTTAAGCAAAAACTATATTTTTTAACATTAAAACTTGTAAACAATTTTTTTTAAATTTTATATTTAACGAGCTCATTTTTGTTAATAATGATTTTGTATAGTCGGGTTCAAGCTCAAGTGCAGCTTAAATCAAATTAAGAATGCGATTTTTATACAACAACAAATTGTAGTGCCAGCAGGTATGAGCATTTCGTTCCCACTAAGAAACTTGAATTTTGAAAAAGTAACGAATCCCGAAAAATCCCGGGATTGCAATTTTCGGTCCCGAAAATCCCGGGATTGCGAAAAGGCTTCGGAATCGAAGGCCCTAGTATACACATATTCAGTAGGAGTTCTTCGATCTAATTCTCATGGAACGTGACCGTATAAACAGGAGTAACATCGTCAGTTAAAACATAGGCGTTGCCAGTACGGAAATTCATCTTATACGGCGTCTCAGCTTAAACGACATTCCCTTACTGATTAATCAAAAGTTAATTTCTTGCGAATGCCGAATCAGTTTCAGAAATATCGAACTAATTAGAGGCTCAGCAAAGGTTATGGAAATTAGCGAGCGAGTAAACCACCAGGGCAAGCACGTCACACATTTTTCGAGTCAAAGTTACCAGTCGGCACAGCGAGTACCCCATCAAGTCAAGTTTTTACGTATCCTTCGGAAGCAGAGTGCAAGACGGCACCCTTCCTGAAGTTACACATTGTACGACGCACCGATTCCACGATATAGCGGTTGAATTTCGCATCACGAGCGCAATGACTACGCATCCACGCAGTATCAGCCAAGGCCTATCGCCCACCATTACGCTTCGTTTCTACGCCAGCACCGATCGCTATTGCCCACGTTACGCATCGTTTCATCAGTATTCGAAGACCAATTCAACGACGTGGCTACCGATCATTATTAAATAAAATTTATGTTTGAATTTAAAGAAAAGCCCTGTGTACGAAGCCCTGATGAGTCTTTACCTCAGCATAAGCAACGTTATACGTTTATACTTCTAACATTTAATACTTGAATTAAAAACGCTCTGAAATACAAGTAATAGAGTAAATATCAATTTAAGCATTATCATGAATGCCCATAGTTATCATTAAGACATTTATAAGCTAACATTTAATTTAATTTTAGTCATTAAGCCATCGAGAACCTAAACCACTTTTAAGATTCACCAAACAATCATTGCGACAAATGTTATGGTTTGGCATACAGCGCCGAGGACACTAGTATAGCGAACGGTCACAAACTTCACTCAGTGTGGCAACTTAATATTTTAATCGGCGCAGGAGTCTGCGAAATGGTCTGAAGATCGGCCAGAGGAATATAATTAGTTGGTTTTTGGATGTCGAGTGGATCACACCAAAATAGTATGTATCTCGCTTCTGGCTGTCGCGGAGATTACACCAGAAGTTGAGTTCGCGCATAATCGTTCGCGAGTACGGTCGACAGCAGCAATAGTGTAAAAAAAATAGTAGGAAATAGTTCCGGTAGTAAATAGGTATAGGCAGATTTCGCCTTGTAGGTAGAACAGGGATGATATTTGGGTTGTTCCATTTTGTACAAAAAGGCAGACAAAGTAGTACCAAATATGTCGAAAAAGTACCAACACTTCAATGTTAAAATTTTATAATTAAAAATAGTTTGTAATATCGATACCTTAAAGCACAACCATACTATGTCCATTTCCATTAAAATCGAGTTTTTGTCATTTTTGCGGGAATTGTGATGAAAGTAATTGAAAATAAGGAAATGATACAAAACATACCCATTTTGATACAAACATACCAATTTAAAAACTTGTTTTTGATTTACTAGAGTTTTGAAAAAATGTATGGTTGTGCTTTTAGGTATCGATATGAACAGAAAAGTTATTAATATTCAAACACGTAAACAAGTTTAATATATATAAGCATACTTTAATTCATAAAGCTTTTAACAAAGAAGTTTTAATAATAAAAACTAAAATTACACTAAATGAAGTTACTTTTAACGTAACATTAATGAAAAGTTGAGATTCGTTTCCAGCTCTAAGAAACGACTCAAGAAAAATGTTGTCAAGTTTCTTATGCAGCAAAATTGTATTAGATCAGAATTTTTTTACCTTTTGGATCATTTTCGCTGTTTTTCATTTCCTTTTGCTTTCTATTTTGGTTAGTGAATTGACAGCTGATAATGTCAACTTTTCTAAAGAAATTGGAAACAATTCCAAATTTCTGAAGAGGGCACAGAGTGGCCGTGTCGCATTTCGTTAAAAAATGGTACAAAAATTCTACCGAAGTGGATACGAGTGAAAGAAGATTTACTCATCTATTTCTTAGCTTTTCGAAAAGATGTTAGACAAGTACTCTAGAGCTGGAAACAAACCTTAAACAACAAAAATATTTGAGAACAAATATTTTAAAATAAGTTTATTATTAATCTGATATCTTCGCATATATTGTACCAAAAATGTCAATGTAGTACCAATGTACTTTTGACTTTGAAATTGTACCAAAAAAGTACAATTGTATCAAAAAAATCATCCCTGAGGTAGAATATTCGCCAGCAATCGTGTGGCGTGATTTTTTCACTCTTTATCTTAATCCCGTAGAATTTCGCCAGCAATCGTGTGGTGTGTTTTCTCTCTCTTTCCCCCCTATAGAATCTTCTCCAGCAATCGTGTGGCGTGATTCTTCACTCTTTTCCTTAATCCCGTAGAATATTCGCCAGCAATAGTGTGACGTGACTCCTTGCTCTTTCCCCATAATCCCATATAATTCTTCGCCAACAATCGTGTGGCGTGATTTCTCACCCTTTCCCCGAATCAGGTAGAATAATCGCCAGCAACCGTGTGGTGTGATTTCTCACTCTTTCCCTAATCCCTCAGAATCTTCGCCAGCAATCGTGTGGCGTAATTCCTTGCTCTTTCCCCTTAATCCTATAAAATCTTCGCCAGCAATCGTGTGGGGTGATTCCTTACTCTTTCCCCTAATCCTATCGAATCTTACCCTAATTTTATAGAATCTCTTCCAGCAACCTGGTGTTATGATTCACCCCTCTTTCCGCCACATTTGTAGAATACCACCAGCACACGCTTGGCTGTAGTCCTCTCACCCTAACTGTCAGCACCCGCATGGCTCGTACGTTCCCACTCTCTTGTGAAAAGTTAGGTTAGTTAATTTAGTTAAGCTCATAGCACCGACCTTTGAAAATTCATTGCATGAATGAAGATGCGACAGAAAATGCTAGTGTCCCGGTAACAAACGGGAAATATAGACAATAAAAAAAATAATATTGTAAAGAAGGATATAAAATAATAAAACATACGAAATTTGAAGAATAACGAAACCCCCCTTTGAAAACAATCTGCACATGGTTTCAAACTATACATTTTTGCAACGAACCCTGGACACCGACGGCTTCACATCGGCATTCGAGGGCATAGAACGTCCCATACAATTCAATATTTCAAAATCATATAACTTGGATCCTATTAAATATCATATCAATATTTCAAAAAACTATAACTTGGCACTCACCACAAAATTTTTCGATAGTTATACAAATTTTTGTATGCAAACTTTTTTTGTTTCTGTACAAAAAAATGTTTTGTACAAAAAAACGTTTTGTACAAAAAAAATTTTCCTGATTTAAAAATATGTTTTTTCAGTTTGATTTTTTTTAAATTGTTTAACATTAACATACTACAAAAGAAAAATGCATTCTTTAAATGTACGAAACAACCAGACAATTTGTCCAACAACATAAAAAATAAATTGTTATTACAAAAGCAGACAAATTAAACACAACTTTTATAATGTACAAAACAGATTACATAGAAAAAATTAAAGAATTACTTGAAGATAAACACACTTACAAAATAACAAGAGCAGATCCAACTTTAAAATTACAAAAAAAACAATATCCTAGTAAATGATCGATATAAACAAAAATACATAGGCCTAAAACTTAAATTCAAACTTTACTGCCCAGCTGCAACAGCACCTCGATTGTATGGACTACCAAAAATTCACAAATCACACCTTCCGTTACTACCAATCTCATCGTCGATGAAAGTATCATGTAATAGATTATCAAAACATGTTGGTGAAATTTTGAACTACATGGTATCAGAAGATTACAACATAAAAACTCATTTCGATTAAAAGAAAAACTTAGGAAGGGGAAGTTTTAATTTCGCTAGATGTAATATCACTATTCAAAAATATTCCAACCAATTTAGCAATCCAAATAATAATGCAACAATGGACCACAATAAATAAACATACTTCAATACCCAAACAATAATTTTTAAAAATTTCAGAATTTTGTCTTATAAACAACAATTATTTAAATTTTGGCAACAAAATATACAACCAAACGTATGGCATGCCAATGGGTAATCAACTTTTGCAGATATTGTATTAGACAGTCTGTTAGACACCGCGATTGAAAAACTTCTAACAAACAACATAAAAATAAAATTCATCACAAAATATGTAGATGACATATTTGCAATTATATGTTTGAAAGACAAAGATGAAATTCTAAAGACATTCAACACGTACCACCCTAAACTTCAATTAACAGTAGAAATAGAGAATAACAATAGCCTACCATTCTTGGACATGAAAATACAGAGAGTAGATAGCACAACTATAACCGATTGGTATGCATAACCAACATCCTCTGGAAGAATCATGAATTTTAACTCCACACAACCATTAAAACAAAAAATAAATACAGCTAACATTTTATAAATAAAATCTTAATTCTAAGCGACCCTCGATTTCATAAAGAAAAGACAAAAAAGATCATGCGAATATTAAAAATGAATGACTACTCAACATATATGATTAACAATTTAATAGAAGCACAAACTCACAAAATCCAATACAAAATTAACACAAACCCAATTCTAGAATAATCTGGCAACACCAAACGATTCTACAGCATTACGTACGTACCGTATCGAACTGACAAACGGCTACACACAATTATAAGGGAAGAGAATGTCACATTCTCGCTAAAATCGAACACTACACTCAATAAAATATTCACAAAAACAAAAGCACCGATAAAAACACAAAAACAACACAACGTAGTCTACGAAATAGCATGCAATGGGAACGGAGAAGAGAAATGCGATCAAATTTCTATTGGAACAACAAAGAGACATCTTGGAGTCAGACTAGCAGAGCACGAAGCAGACACATAGAGAGGGAAAACGGCACCAGCATTAGGACAACACATATCGGAAAGCGGACATCAGATGGACTTCGATGGAGCGCGCATATTGAATATCGAGAAGAGAGAAAGAAGGAGATACACACCAGAAAGCTTAAGAACACAGGAGAAATGGACAAACACAATGATCTTTAAAGAAGACACAGATAACATTAAACAATCGTACGCAGTGGTGATCGATGGTAACCAAAAATAGTTACCAAATACAATATATTTTTAGTGATGTAAATTAATGTAAGTGCAATATTAAAAAGAATAAACAAGTGTAATTGAGTTATTGTCCTTTTTTGTTTATATAAAGTATTATTGTTATTTTAGCTTTAATAAAGAAGAAGATGCCAATAAAGCATCGAAACGTTGGTTAAAATAATGAATTAAATATTTTAAATTGCATATGCATCTGCGACCAATAAGCCCAAATTGAAAACAAAATATGGTTGCCAAAATATTAAGGGTTAAAAAATTTTACAAAAGCCTAACCATTTTTGTCCTGCTCTGCAAAAATTACTACCTAGGGTAATAAGGGTCGTCTAAATTCAAATCCGTTGACAACATTTGTCTACCTGTGATAGTTTCGGCAGACTGTTCGATTAGTCGAACAATGGCCGTTGGTCACAACTCAATTTATATGTACTTTAGCTTATCATCCGCGAAATCAACGAAATATTTTCTGAAATTCAATGGAAACAAGAATTCATTTTTTATATGAATTAAATTAACTCATTCACGACGAGTGTTACCATATGGTAACGCTGATAGCGTTCCACGGTATATTCAATTAAAAAAATATTTGAACAAATATTACTAATCTGTTTTTTGATTTTAATAAATCTTTCTTTTGATATATAACTCTAAGCAATCGCACCTCATTAGCGACCGTGGCGGATGATTGAAAAGTAGTATTTTCAAAAAGTGTAAAAAAACAGCGAAAAGGCGTGACTATTCCGCTAAGAATATTTTTCAGTGTTACAAAAAGTTATATATCTATCTATTGTCCGCTTTGCGTCGGTGGTGAGTGCCGCAAAAGCTATATGAGCAATACAGAGATGGCTAGGTCATGCCGAGCTTATGAATGTAAAAAATGCTACATCTAAAAAAGAGGAGCACATAGTTCTGTGAGTAAGCGGAAGATGGCGACAAGGTATCAGATGGAAAGGTGTACGGCATATATAGATTGACTTCGACCGGCTGAAACTTACTCACTTGTTTTTTTTAGCAAATTTACATTACGATGAAAACATTTTGGCGAGCACAATTTTCCTCGATTTATCCGGCTGGAGAAGAAGATTTGGAGGAAGATGACGGAGGTACTGCCGATGGTCTTCATCGAAAACCTCTTTTACAGCCATGTAAATTGTGTATGTCAAATGATGGCGAGGACCTTTCTTTCTCACCCTTTTCCCGAATCCCGTAGAATAATCGCCAGCAACCGCGTGGTGGGATTTCTCACTCTTCTCCTAATTTCTTGCTCTTTTGCCTAATCCTATAGAATTCTTCGCCAGCAACCGTGTGGCGTGATTCCCCTCTCTGTCCCTACTTACAGAATCCTCGCCAGCAATCGCGTGGCAGGACTTCTTGATATTCACCAGAATCCCGCAGAATCTTCGCCAGCAATCGTGATTCTTCGCTCTTTCCCCTTAATTTTATAGAATCTCTGCCAGCAACCGTGTGGCG
Organism: Heteromyza rotundicornis; assembly: GCA_951394025.1. Taxonomy (NCBI): domain Eukaryota; kingdom Metazoa; phylum Arthropoda; class Insecta; order Diptera; family Heleomyzidae; genus Heteromyza; species Heteromyza rotundicornis. The sequence goes on along the minus strand of OX596015.1, from coordinate 1,206,844 downwards.
TGATTCCCCTCTCTGTCATTACTTACAGAATCCTCACCAGCAATCGCGTGGCAGGACTTCTTGATCTTCTCGCGAATCCCGCAGAATCTACGCCAGCAATCGTGTGGCTCTTTCCCCTTAATTTTATAGACTCTCTGCCAGCAACCATGTGTGATTCACCTCTCTGTCCCAACTCGTAGAACCTCGTTAGAAGACGCGTGGCTGTAGTCCCCTCACAAGAACTGTAGGTGATCGCCAGCACCCGCGTGGCTCGTACGTTCCCACTCCCTTGTGAAAGCTAGGTTTTGATAGTTTAGTTCAGCTCATAGTACCGGCCTACGAAAATCCATTTCCAGAGCAGTTTCCTGGTATTTCCTACTCGCGCAACGAAACCACTCAGACGCACGCTCTGAGTGAAGACACCACGCTAGTGTCCCGATAATCAACTATAGACAATAAGCAAACAAATCTTGTACAGAAATATGATAAAACAGTGAATAATAAAAACATACAAATTTAAAGAATAACCCAAAACCCGTGTGAAAACATTTATACACTTAGGAATTTGTGTGCACAAGGTTTCAATCAATAAATTTTTGCAACGAACCCTGGACACCGACGGCTTCACCTCGGCTTCAAAAAAGTTCGTTACGCAATTGTCAAATATATTTACTTCATCTTCTAATCAAATTGAATTTCAGCGGCATTGTGAACCATATGCCGCTGAAAAATTGATAAAGCGTGTGGGAGGAGTTTTGGAACAAAAAAAGCAAATCATTTTATAATAGTAACTAGGTGGTATATACCCGGCGTTGCACGGTTTGCACAAAAATATATATTAATATTTGTCCAGGTCTGTCTGTCTGTCTTTCTGTCTGCATTTCTGTCTGTCTTTCTGTCTGTCTTTCTGTCTGTGTTTCTGTATGTCTTTCTGTATGTCTTTCTGTCTGTCTATCTGTCCCTAACGCTAACCGATTCAAAATTTACAACTTCACTTAAACAATTTTTTTAAGTTATTTTTTTTTTAAACGTTAGTTCTTCTTGTGGTTTGTCCACACGACGCTGCGGTTGTTAGAAGGAACCAGAGTCACTTACAATATATTCACACATATATTTTTTATAAATGTTATTCGCCCTGGTGAGGAATCGAACCCACAACGCAGCGATTGTAAGTAAGATGAAGTATCCAACCAAACGCTTACTCACCAAAGCCACTTTGACTTATACAATACCTTTATCGATTAACTTCGGCAAGCTGTATGCAAAACGCTTTCATGTATATACACGCACAAAAAATCATGTTTCACATATAAACAAAAATAGCTTCGACCTAAAGCTGCCACCTTTAAGAAAATAACACTGCCACAAGACTACCGTTGCCAACTAACACTATTTTCACCTATTACGGTGGTGTATTGGATTTTCATATTACACTTTCCTATTACATTACATTTCATATTTGCATATATTCCCAGTACAACATTAAGGTCCGCAACGCGAAATACCGCAGCGAAACTTACTCAAAAATGTTTCCTGCAAATGCTATATTCGAAGAAAAATATTGTTGTTGTTGTTATTGAAATTTCATAAAAATAAATAAAAATGTAAATCATTTATAAATAAAAATTCCCGAAAAAAAAATACTACAAAATAAACACCTTTCTTAGAAGTCTCTCAAGAAATTGTAAAAGGGGAAATCACAACTTAAAAACATGTATATCTCGGAAAGCAGATTTTTGCTACAAAACAATATTCGGTTTTAGTACGTCAAAATACATAATACGAAAATAAAAATTGAAAACATCCAATGATCAAATCGCTTTGCAATAAAAATAATCGACAATCGGAAATAATGTTTAGCCGAAACAGGTGAAAACAATGTTAGGTGGCAACGCTAGCCTTGTGGCAGTATTATTTGCTTATGTTCGAGGTACTTCTTCCTACTATGTGGGGGTATTTCAGCTTCGGCATAGCCGAAGATAGTCCACTCTCTAGTTTTAATTCCATTGCTTCATATGTTATTCTTTTTTAATTCTTTTTTAATGTAACAGTTCAACTTTACACATTAGGCGACAATTACATCATCAAACAAAAATTAATAAAAATACACATATTTCCTAAATATCTATAAAAAAAAATTAAATATAAAAACGTAGAAAATATTTATCTAATTCTCTAAATATACACAATATATTTAGTAAACATTTAATTTTTCAAATTAGTGTTTTATTTTCCCGTGCATATTCCAAATTCAGTAGAAATAGTACGGAATATGTCACGCCCCTTTATCCATCTGCAATCCCAGTACATGTTGATACCTATAGAATTTATCCTCAAAGTTTCAAGAGAATCGGTTCAGCCGTTTAGCCTTGATGATAGGACAAATATGCGACATAGACGTGGCTTGTCCAACTTCTACTTACGCACTAAAGTTTTAGAGCGAAACTGGTAGACGCTGACGCAAAAACACATTGCAAGCAGCGAGAGATAATAATTTGTTTTTTTCTTGCTTTTGATTTTCATGTTTTCTATCTCTTTCTAACGCATTAGCAGCTATGGTAATTTTAATGTCCTATATATAGGGTAACCAGATTCTCTACACACAGAGAAAAAACCGCGGTCAAAACAAATACTTCAAGCTCTTGAAAAATTGTAGTGAAAAAGCATTTCCCCCAACAATGATATCTTTGTATTAAGATTAATTACTTTAATGCAAATACTTTTTCCAAATACTGCGCTCTTCACACAAAAGTTGAGAAACTTTTAAACTGAAAACTAGAATATAATTTTTAACTCAAAGTTAAAATTGTTGCCATAAGAATATTATTCTTGACAATCTAAATTGAGAGAATTTGACAACTTATCGTTCCGTCAAGTGCGAAAAACTGTCATCAAAACTATTTTCGTTGTTGATTATTCATTCATATCATGAGTCGAAGAGACGTGACCCTGCTTCTGTGACTTCACTTTCGTGACTGAACATTATTCTATCGACATGCGACGCTCGATCATGCACCAATACATGTATTGCGTCACAGAAGCAGGGTCAGGTCTCTTCTATGATGTGTTCTATTTTTAGATTTAACAGAACTCAGATTTAACAGACTGTACAGAGTATACAACATTTAGACGCTCGTTCAATAATGTTAGAGATAGCTCAAACTGCTAAGGGCTTAGAGCGCACTGCAGCAACTCCAGAGGTCCAGGTTCGAATTCCGGAATAAGTAAGTTGTGAAGTTTTAATTAAATAAAAAGTTATTAAAAATTGTTATAAACAAAAAGAGTAAGAAAATATAAAATACAAATACATAAATAAATAAAATGTAATAACAAAAAAAAGTGTTTTTTTGGCTTTTTATTGATTATTAAATTAACAATTTCACAATTTGCGCCAAATAGAAAAACTGTTGAACCAAAAGGGGAAAAACTTGAAAAGACAACAACTTTTATGTTTTTGATACAACAATGTTGAGTTGTTGGGCATGAAATGACCAACAGAAGTTGTTGAGATTAAGTATAAAATTGTTGGCACTACGACTTTTTTCTCTGTGTGTATAGTAAAAAATAGTACAGAGTTGCAGGGGGTCCCAAACTCCACATATTTTTATAAAACAAAAAAAAAATTATTCAAAAGAGTTCTAGAATCCAACTTTTGTAAACAGGAGTTTAGATTACACCCCAAAATTGTCGGTGTTGCCCTATTTTTATAACCCTTATATTAACTTGCTTTGGGCGAACTATATATATATTTATATATATATATATAATCTGCGGCGAGCTTTTTCATACACTTCCACATGAGCTAGAGAGCTGAAATTTGGAACACTGATAGAACTCCGGTGACAATGCATTCTATTAAATCCATCAGAGGCGTAGGGGGCCGTGGGGGGACTCAAACCTTTTTTTTTAAACATGGCATTGATGAAATTTGGTAGGTGAGTTCTTACTGACAAAATGAAATTTTGTACCCTTTGGAAAGGGGGATGTGGGGGCAAAGGGGAGCGGGATGGAGCCAATTTTAAGTTCAAACAATCGTATTTTGTAAGCTACAAGGCTGAATTTTTTTACTTAGGTTCGCATTTGGGAAAAAGAGTAAAAAAAAGGGGAAAAAGAGAGGGAAAAAAATTTTAAAAAAAGAAGAAAATAAAAAAAGAGTAAAAAACAAGTTTTTTAAAATATAACCCTTTAACCGACTCAAAAGCTGAAAATAACTTTCCTTGAAATTAATTTCAGCAATTTCGATTAAAAATTAAGGGTTTTTGGCGACTTCAAAATCTGCAATGATATTAGGAATAATGTAGCCAAAAACCCTTAATTTTAAATCGAAATTGCTGAAATTAATTTCAAGGAAAGTTATTTTCAGCTTTTTAGTCGGTTAAAGGGTTATATTTATCTTTTTTTATGATAACTTTGGAAGCGTAAGATTAAAAGAATAGAAACAGACGCTTCAATCGGTGTATAATTTTCATATGTATCATGAAAAACCCAGATGTTATTACTGTAAACATCGCGCAGACACCATTGTTCAGAATGGCTATTGAGGGGTTAAAGTCAAATAATCACTCTTTATAGGGCACCAACACTTTTTAGAATCGTTCCATAAGTTTCGAAGTAATGGGACTTTTCAAAAAAGGTGTCCCAGCTACCCCAGCTTACCCTACTTCTTCCTACTATGTGGGGTATAGCCGAAGATAGTCCACTCTCTAGTTTTTGTACACTTCATAGCTGGTTCATCTTTTAAGATGCTAAAAAGGAGAAGTAAAAGGTATACAAAAGTAGTTAGCTTAAAAAAATCCAAGTTTTAAAAAAAATCGAAAAAACTAGAGAGTGGACTATATTCGGCTATGCCGAAGCTGAAATACCCCCACACAGTAGGAAGAAGTACCTCGAACATAAAACTATGTGGTCTCAAGACCTCATTTTGATCCACCTATAAATAGTTTTGAAACCCAAACCATGTCCAAAATCCGTTTCTAAAAAATTAAATCGACCAAAAAAAAATTGGTCTCAAGACCCCATTTTGACCCTTATATATGTGGCTTCAGAACCTCGGACCATGTCAGAAATACGTTTCTAAACATTTCCAATCGAATGCAGCAATAAGAAAAACTTGAAAAATGTTGAAATGTATGGGAGCCACGCCCAGTTTTTGTCCGATTTGGCTGATTCTCGAAAGATGCTTCACTAACAAACATAATACATAATTGATAGGTTTTTTTTAAATTCTGACGAATAGTAAAAATAGGTAACCTTACTGAGCCGAATCATTCAGTTATTATATGGTAAAGTCACAGAAATTATAAAAAGAGTACTTAATAGTACTTTCGGGAAAAAATTAAAGTAAAAAAGAGAAAGGGCTAAAAAAGAGTACTGTACTCTTTAAAATAATACGTCTGGTAACCCTACCTATATATCCTTTCCTATGGCATTTTTGAATTTTCTTACCAATCTTATGACAATGTCCTGCCCATAAGGAACATACTGTGAAAATTGGGGCTAAATCGGATAACGCGTGTGGGAAGCAAATCATTTTATATTAGTAATATAGATAGATTATTGACATATTTTTTTCCATTTTCGACTTTTTTTTAAATTTTGATTTGTTTTGGCTAAATACTTTACTATACCTTTCGACGACGTGAAAGGTAATAGCATCTTAAAAGAAAAACCAGCGATGAAGTTTACAAAAAAATAAAATTTTTAGATATTTTGTACCCAAATCAGAAAAAATGCTCCAGCGTAATATAAAATAATTAGAGCCCGACCGATAAGCATTTTCAGGCCGAAGCCGATGTCGAAGGTCAAAGCCGAAGCCGATACTTCTAAAAGGAGATTTTTTTAAAATCATTTTTAAAAATTTGGAGTAAAGCTTAAAATAATGGGAATTTAGTAGAAAAGGTAGAGAATTCTTCAAAGAATAAATCCATCTAAGTAGCTGTTTTTTAAGGACTCCTCAAATCCGTCAGGTGATGGGCAAAGGATGTTCTAGTTGATGGTAAATACCACCTGGGAAGCTTTGAACTTTAAATGTAAAATTTTACCAAAATCGGTCCCGGATTTGAGCACCAGAACTACTTTTCATATATGCTGGCGCAGCAATTTGGGCTACATTTCTAAAAGGTAGAATCCTTCCGTGAGCCTCCTACCCCAATATTTGAAATTTCATACAGTTTACCAGGACTTCTTTTAACATAGACATCAGGGCGAATATTAAGCTTACAAATCTATATTTAAAATTCAGTAATCCACTCAGAAAATGTCCAAGGATGTACTTTGTGGCAGCTGTAACCCAGTGCCACGCAATTTGAGGCGAGATTCACTCAATATTCGATGATTACTAAGTTAAATTTTAATCATATTTTTTGTTTTGTGGGTCTCTTATGTCCCATTGGAAATTCCAATGGCTTTCGGTGTCGTAAAAATAAGAAAAAAAATTTTAAAAAGCTTCGGCCATTTTTTAGAAAAACCTAAGCCAAATGTGCATTTTCGGCCGATAACGGCCGAAGCCGATGCTGAAACCGATTAATCGGTCGGGCTCTAAAAATAATACAGTAAATTTTGAACGGATTTCAATCAGTATCGGCTCGTTTAAAGCGGAATTAAATGTATTTTTAAATGTTGCATAAAAAATGAGTACGGTGTTATATAAAAAAAACTCTTTAAAAAATCGTGAAAAAAGTGTCAAAAAAATGTTGCCTGCGCGCAGTGTTCCAGGTGATGTTGACAGAAAAACTTCAATTTGGCTTTAAAAAAACGTCATTTGGGTCTAAAAAACCTCAGAATGGTTAAATGCTAGATTTGTGAAGAAAAAATGGTTAGGGTATCATAAAAAGAACAAAATTTGTATTATTTGTTAACTCAAATGTATTTTAATAGAGTAATGAGTCCTTTGTGTGGTCTTATACTCATTTTATGAGTTTAGTACCATATTTTATTAATATAAAAAATAATTAATATCAAAACAAAAAATATAGTAATTATTCTTTAAAGTTTCACATTGCATACACATATATATTTATTTTTCCAAATCTTACCTTTTGTAACCAAATAACACTTTTAATTTATTCACTTACAATTTTTGCTAACACACACCTTTTTTACTGTCCAGCTCCATTTGAAGACTGAGCGAATAAACAAGGCGCAATATTTACGAACAATACTTTTATGGCGGGGATTCCCCTATTTCATTTTAAAACAGTGATACCACACTTTCATATTATTTGTTTTTTATTGTAGAACATACTGTGTAATTTTTATAGGTACAAATTTTGGTTGTCACACCTTTGTATATATATATTGTCCATCTGTGTATATATAGAGAGAGATCAAAAGTTAAATATAAAATAAATTGATACTGCATAAACCAAACGTAGGCATCAAGGACTTAAAAATTGGTCGAATTAGCAATATGTAGTTATTTCTTTTTAATTCAATAATGCAGTTATTTCTTTTTAATTCAATAGACTTATTTTGCAGATGGTCATACGTTGACACCTCGTAACTAATATCAAAGAAAAAAAATTCTTTTACGTATCAACTTATTTTTTTTAAATTTATTATTATTTGTTTATTTTGAAATCCTAGTGTTACAAGAATGAATTCTTAAATATTACTAACACTAGTCACACAATGAATAATTAATTTAGCGTTTATATTAATATAAAAAATTAAATTGCAAAAAATCTAAAATAAAAACAAAAAAAAAAATTACAAATTTAACACATAAACAAACACAATTAACAAATCAGCATATATAGATTCCACATGTTTTGACTAACCACTTTATACCCCTGACCAGCAGGAGAGAGATTACACAAGACATTTAGACTCTATTACATAGGTGCGTCATTGTTATCACAGAATTAAATTAAATTAAATATTTTTCTTTGTAGAATTTTATGACACCATTTTCAAATTGTATTGCGTTGCTAATTGATTGCAAATGGGTTGGCAGTGAGTTCCAAAGACGAATTGAATTTATAAAAAATTAAATTGCAAAAAATCTAAAATAAAAACAAAAAAAAAATAAAATTACAAATTTAACACATAAACAAACACAATTAACAAATCAGCATATATAGATTCCACATGTTTTGACTAACCACTTTATACCCCTGACCAGCAGGAGAGAGATTACACAAGACATTTAGACTCTATTACATAGGTGCGTCATTGTTATCACAGAATTAAATTAAATTAAATATTTTTCTTTGTAGAATTTTATGACACCATTTTCAAATTGTATTGCGTTGCTAATTGATTGCAAATGGGTTGGCAGTGAGTTCCAAAGACGAATTGAATTTACAAAAAATTGTCTTTCCGATGTCAGGTAAAAGTGTCTTATTTGTATGATCTTATGAACACAACTTGAACGCAAACGAATTAATTTGGTGTATAGGTAATGCGGTTCCTTTGTATAAATTATTTTATGTAACTGCAGTAAAACTTTAAAATTTTAAATGTCGTTAAATGGTATGGTTTAAATTTGATTAGCAAAGTATGAAACGCTATCATATCGTTCTACAGGAGTAGTCGCAATTGGCATATATTTAACAGCCATAGATTAATGTTCTTATAAGACGTTTTGGATAGTAAAACCCTAATTTTGTACGGAGTAAAGTATTGAGTTACCCACAGTACTCGAAGCATTCCGCAAACTTTGCCTATTGCAGTGTAAATGTGATCATTCCATGTTAATGTGCTATTAAAGGTAACACCTAAATTTTTAGCTTTGGTTACAATATTTATTTCAGAACCGTTCAGCGTTATTTTTGTCATATTGGAAAGATCAATGCTTTTTCTGTAAATAGCAATACTTTTCGATTTTTTGGATTTAGACATAAACTATTGTTGTGTGCCCATTTTCCTATATTCTCTAAGTCTTCATTCAATCTAGCAACACATGAGTTAAGGAATTCTGGTTTACAGCTTAGATAGAGTTGTACGTCACCTGTATAAATATGAACATTGCAAAACTTTAGGCAAATCATTGATGTACATTATGAACAGGAGTGGGCCTAATATAGATCCTTGAGGTACACCTCTCTGTACTGCAAGGAAAATTGATATCAAATTACCTATACAGGCAGCTTGTGATCGATCAGACAGATAAGATTTTATAAGTTTAACTGCTGTTGATGAAAAATTTTAAATGTTTTTTAATTTAAGAAGTAAAGTCTCGTGATTCACTTAGTCAAAGGCTTTGGAATGGTCTAAAAGTGTAAGCAGAGTAATTTTTTTTTATCATTTTCATAAAATTTTCAAAAATGTTTATTTAAACAACTTTTACTTCTTTTATTACTTTAGCTTTCAGATGTTTGAATTGTTCATATAAAACTGCTGTTCTGTAGCGTTTCCATTTATTGTAAACACCATTTCGCTTGCAAACCTATTTATGACATTGAACCATGGTTGTTGTTTACAGTTTACACACAGTTGTTTTTGGCAATTTTAGTACTTTCGCTATCTTATTTCCCGACCAAGATGCATTTTTCACGAATTTGTTCACAATTAATTTTCTACTAGCAAGCTCCATCGCGAATAAAATGGACAACTGACAATCAAATCATGCCAAATTTTGATCATATAACGGTACAAGCATTGTCTATAGAAATAAACTAAGCAATTTTAGTATACACAAAAATGGCCCGGCAGGAATAACTAGAGTGTGTACCAATTTTGTGTGAACAGTTCTTTAACTGAAAATTATAAGTTATTTATTATTTATTTTTGGGTTATAGCTCATTTTTACCAAAAAATTATTTGGCAAAATAGGTTGTTACAACAACCTTGCTTGTTTTGCTTGTTGTTGTAACAACCTATTTTGCCAAATAATTTTTTGGTAAAAATGAGCTATAACCCAAAAATAAATAATAAATAATTTATTTGGAGCTCGATAAAATCTGAATTTAACGAAAATTATAAGTTTAAAAAATGAGATCGTGTTAAGAAAAAACTGGTGCAGAGATTTGGTCATAAAGTAGGATATGACGAGCGTTACTTACAAAAAATAAATCCAATAATGTGCTATTTGTCTTTGTATAGTGGGTAGGAGTAACACAATTTGCTGGATAAAGACCAATTGTCAGCATTCTGTCAACTAAATGGTTTTCCAACAAAACATTACTATTAAAATCTCCTGTTAAAATAATGTTAGAAAAGGGCAAAGATACATTTTGAATTATTTGTATAAGTGGCTCGATATCTACGTTGCGATTTGGTCTATATACGCAACCGACAAGAACTTTGTCGGTGTGGTTACAAATTTCAACAAACATATACTCAATTTTACTATTAGACGACGATTTAAAACAAAATTTGCATGTTATACCTTCTCTCACATATATCGCTACCCCGCCGGCATGACTTACCCTATCAGCGCCAAAAATCTTATACCCATTTGCCTTAAATAGATCATCATTTAAACATTGTACAAACCAAGTTTCAGATACACAAACAACATCTACGCCAGAACATTCAAACAACAATCGGAATTCGTCAATTTTTTTGTTTAAGCTCTGCGCATTAATGTGACATATTTTTAGTCCAATATATTGTTTACACAATATGCGAATCATATCATATGAGCAATCTTTGGAACTACTAGTATCAATATTTGGACTCATAAAAGAAAGTTTTTGGCTTAGCAACGCAATCAATAGGTATATGAATATAATATAATATAGGTTTTAATAATAGTGAAATAATGATTTTAATTGAAATTTTTAAAATGATAACAATAAGAACAAAAAACAGAAATAAATTGTAATCACTGCGTTTAGTTGCGATTTGGAGATTGTAGCAGAGAGGGATCGTTGTTGTTGTTATTTTCGGGGCCACGAAAAAAATTGCAATTCTCTTGACCACCCTCGTTCGCTACCTGAGTTGCGTTTGGTGGGCCTCTGTTTTGTGCACATGCCAGCTGATTCAGTGTTCCAATTGACTCGATGCATGTAGGTGCTTCGTCGGAGTAGCGCTTGACGAAAACAAGTCCACGACGAGTAAATGCAGAATGCAATTGTTTTTGTTTTTTTTTAGGTGATCGCCTTCTTCAAAATGTTGCGGTTTTCTTTTGTTAAGCTTTCGTTTACATAAATGGAATCCAGCATGATGAAGACGAAGGAGGTCATTAGAAGATCGCTTAAAATCCGCGATTGTTCGTAGTAAAAAATTCTTGTCATATGGTGACGTCAATTTTATGATTATAGCTGCATCAGTGAATTTGGCTTTATTGCAAGTGTTGCTATTGTTCATTCGATAGATGTTTTTTATAGCCAGTTGTGGAGCATTTAGAGTTGTGCACAAGGTGTTAAATTGTGCAGGTAGATTTTCGTTGGTTTCGAAAGGAATACCATGCAAGCGCAGATCACAAGCCACAGCAATGTTGTCTTGCTTTGCCAGTTGTGATTTTAAGATGGCGACATCGGCTTTCTGCACATCAACTTCGGATGCAACAGATTCCAAGACAGCCACTCTTTGGGTGACAGCTCCCAGATCGCGTTGCAAGTTTGCGACAGGGTTGCCAATCCGACCAACTTATACAAAGTATTTTTTAACTTGAAAGTAATTCTACTTTATTATATTTTTCAATCTTCAAACATGTAAAAACGTCATTTTGAAACCGTCAAAAAGTCTTGAAAAACGTAATTTAGGCGAAAAAACGTCATTTGGGTCGAAATCGTCAAAATTATGTCAAAGACATCTACCTGGCATCACTGCCTGCGCGATGTTTACAGTAATAACTTCTTTGGTTTTCATCATACACACGAAAGTTATAAAACGATTAAAGCGTTTGTTTTTCTTCTTTTCAACAAGTTATAGTTTTTGCACATCGAAAGTAGGGTAACACCGACAAAAATTAGGTTTTCTCTCTGAACTCCAGATTTTGGGGGTGTAATCAAAATTCCTAGTATGCAGTTGTCATTTTTTTGAGCAGACCTCATCATAAGTTCTGCGTTTTTTTTTTGTAACGTGATATTCGATCAATTTATTTTCTGACTAAATTTAGTGAATTGATCAAAAATGTTTAAAATATTTGTGCTCCAACAAATGCAATTTTTCACGATTCACAGAAGAGCGAAACAAAAACACAGGTAATCTCAATTGAGTATTAATATTCGAAAACAAAAAAAAAATTGCCGGAACTCGACATCTTAAAATTTGAATTAAATCCCGCTAGCTTGCGCAGTTCTCCCACCGTGCGCCATCTTGAACTTAAAAATTTCCACATAAAGTTTTTAATACCAACTCCTTCGAGGACCAAAAAAGGACAAATCCAAAGTTTTTGCCCTCTAGCTTTCTTCTAGCTCCTGCAATAGTGTTTACTAGGACGGACAGACGCACAGTGATTTGTCCCATAGACAAAATTCAGAAAGTTTGATGTCATCAATTATATAAAATATGGTATTTTTTAAAAGGTAATACATTGACTAAAAAGAATATGAAGTTTTTTATTTGATTAAAATTTTTTTGACGTCCGTGGATTTTTTTCAAATTAGGGAAATTTAATAACAAATGCTGGAACAAAAAAATTTATTTTTGATAACTTGGCAAAAGGCATTTTTGGCAAGAATTATACAAACTTGCCTTTTTTATAAATGTTATTGTTGTATTAAAAAATGAAAAATAAAATAGTTGTCATTAAACTTCGATGTAAAAATTTGTGAGTACCATGAAAAAAAAAGTTTTTCAAGTAAAAAACAAAAAAAAAACCCAAAAAATTATGGATTGTAAAAAAAAAATGCGTAAAAGTTAGTGAACATTTTTTTTTTGTTTTAAAGTTCAACGTGTTTTCTTTCAGAAAAAAAAAAGAAATTCACCATTTTTTACCAACTTTTTGAAAAAAATGTTATTTTGTAAATGCCTAAAATTACGATTTTATACCCAAAAAACTTTTCAAAAAGTTCATAATGTAAATAAAATGGTAAAATATGATGAATGCATTTTACTCTTCTCTCTTCTTCCTATTGACTAAGGCGGTCAATACCGAATGGTTTTTGCAATCCCGGGTTCTCCAGACTTTTCAGGATTTCTTGGGGTTTGTTACTTTACCAAGCAATGCACATGTTAAACAAATGTGCCAGAATTATTAAAATTGAGAATACAGGTAAAATTTATGGTAAAAGTGAATACGTCACTTCGACAAAAGTACACTATCAAGCACACCAATCCGTGAATACCCCTAATAGTAGAATATACATAATATAATATAGTATAATATACATTTTTCTTTACAAAGTATTCAAGATTATAAAAATGTATTGATCTTTTCAATAGTTATAATATTAAATTTATTTAAAAGATTTGTTAATGTTTTTGCATGAATGTACCTGCTAAACTACAACTGCTAGCCAAAAACGGTTACCAAATTTGAAATCAGCTAATCAAGAACCACTAGAATCCGTTATTAAAGCTAAGAAACCTTTTTCGAAATATAATTGTAGAGTTGTATTATATGCATAATAATTAAATAAGACAATCAAGCATACAATTCTGGATTTATTCAAAAACTATAAGCGTTACAGAAAAACCGATTACATTTTTGAAATCAGCGGGCCAATTAATTCAGAATACTCCTTCGATTTTTGTCCCAAGCTCATATGGAGACAAATCACTGTGAGACGGTCGGACGGACAGTTGATTTACCTATATCAACTCAAAAGGTGACGCTGATCAAGAATATATATATTTTCTCCATACGTGGAACCGTTTATGGTGTTTTAAGCGGTCAACCTCAAAATATTTTGTAAAGGGTTTTTTAAATTGATCTCATGCATATTTGCATGAAGGTAAAATGTAGTGCTTATTATCATTTAATAGAACATTGAAGCTCTCCTTTAATCACCAGTGAACGAAGGAAGCTGTAACTTAACATATATAGTCTTGTAAAGAATGGCAAGAGATTTACGCTTTTGATTTTTAAAGAGGGCGTGGCAGCTCATAATATGTGCAGTACCTTAAGTTTGGTCCAAAAAGTGTTTATTGGGGTCCAAGTGTTGCAAGTTCGTAATTTTTTTGGTTTCATTTTTTTTAAATTTTTTTTATAGTAATTTTATTCAATTGAATTACCTAATAATAACTTAGGTCTAACAATGATTTTTCAAAAATTCAGAAATTCAGCTTATTTTTATAATATTCAGATTAAAACTATTTGCCCTATATCCATTGATTTAGGCAATGTAGAGTTATCGTAACTAATATATGGGGAATATATTAGTTTCGTTTGAGACGTGAGGGATTCAGAGGTCTCAGTAAATTTCTAGCTAGAATGTTTCGGTGAAACATGAGCTTCTGCTTGTACTTCGAAGTAAATTTCTGAATTTCGTCTTTTACTGCAGGTATATTCAGGTCTCTGTGGATGTTAGTATTTTTTATATACCAAGGGGCTCTGGCAATTTGTCTCAGGATTTTAGATTGGACTCTCTGGAGTTTTTCCACGTTCGAGGGAGAGGCAGTGCCCCAGAGTTCAATTCAATATGTCCATATGGGTTTTATTATACTTTTGTATATTTGGACTTTGTATGTGAGATTTAGCTTTGATGCCCTTGAGATTAGCCAATTTAGTTCCAATTGCTTTAATTTGATCTGAGTGATTTTGGATTCAATATGTTTATGCCATGTGAGTCGGCGATCGAGATGCATTCCAAGATACTTGGTTTCGGAACTTTCAGGGACGACTTGGCCGTTTATCTTCAGAGCAGGACACGTGCCCCTTCTTAGAGTGAAGGTTAAGTGACAGCTTTTGGATTCATTGACCTTGATTTTCCATCGATGTAGCCAATTACTTAGAGCGTCCAAGTGTTTTTGCACGTATAGAGATGCCATGTCTGGGTTTGAGTGAGAGCACATGATAGCAGTGTCATCAGCAAAAGCCGATATGAGAGTTCTATCACTTTTGGGCATATCTGCAGTATAGAGAATATATAGTAGGGGCGCGAGGACACTGCCTTGTGGTACTCCGGCCAGTATTTCTTATTTTCGGGAGACAAAGCTTTTGTATTTTACTACAAATTTTCTATTCGTGAGGTAGTTTTTGAGTAGACAGTGTATATTAGCGGGAAGAATATGCTGTAGTTTGTAAATAAGTCCTTCGTGCCTGACTTTTTTTTTAATCGCGATTGTACAAGAGGTATTATGTGGGATTAATGTTGGTATTGGGATATCACCAGCTGTCGTGTTCGGGGTGAACACGGTTTTTAGGTGGTTGGCAAAAGCTGCACCCTTTTCTGCATCGCTTCTGGCCCAGTTTCCATTTGGCAGCCTTAGAGGGGGTTCTGTCAGTATTGGTTTTTTCATATTGCAGCTCGCCAGAGCGAGTAGTTTGTTGATTTTGTGGGTGCGAGATGTTCAACAAATAGCTGTAATTCTCTTTCGGATTTCCTCTCAAGCTGCTTTTTTAGAATTCGAGAGACATCATTAAGCTGTTTTTTCAAATTTGGGGATCTGTTGTTTTGCCAATCGCGACGTATTTTCCTTTTATTTTTTATTAACTGCTCTATGTCCTTTGGAGTACACTTTGCATAGCTGCGAGTTGAGCTTTTTGGGATTTGGGCGGGAGTGGCCGCTGCAGCTGCTTGGGAAAGCAAGAGTGTGAAATTACTAACAGCTGTGTGTATTTCAACTTTCGTTTTTAGTGACACATTAGGGATAATGTGGGAGCTTATATACTTTCGATATTTGAGCCAGTTTGTGAGTTTGCTGGTCAGTTTATCTGGTGGATTGGCCTCAGAACTTGTCGCATACTTTATTGTGATAATAGTAGGCGTATGATCTGATGAGAGATCTAGAGGGGATTCAATAAACAATTGGCTCCTTTTTACAGTTTTGAAGACTGCAAAGTCAATGACATCGGGGGTTTTGCGACTGTCAGTTGGCGAGTAAGTTGGCGTGCCAGAAGAGATCACGTCAAGACCGAATCTGTTGACAGTGTTCAACAGGAGCCTGCCCTTTGGCGATATAAGGCGAGAGCCCCAATATGTATGTTTGGCGTTGAAATCGCCGGCAACGAGATACTTTTGTCCAAGAGAATGGAAAAAAGTCTGGAATTGTTGCTCAGATATTTTGTGTCTGGGCGGGCAGTATATAGCTGTTAATGTTAGGCCTTTTAAGTATTCATCGAGAGAAATACTTGTCGCTTGAATATATTCTGTGCAATAATTCTGGAGAGCGTAATGTTTTATACGACTTTTAATGAGAATGGCGGTTCCACCTCTAGCGTTTCCGCTTGGATGCTTTGTGTCATAGAGTCTGTATCCTTGTAAATTGAAAAAGTGTTTTTCAGTGAAGTGTATTTCAGAAATTAGCATAACGTCTATGCTGGACTCTTTCAAGAACTCGAGAAGTTCTAGTTTGTGATGACACAGGCCGTTTGCATTCCAGAATGATATTTTTAAACCATCCATGGCTTAGACATGAGATGTTGTAGTAAAAGACTTTGATTCTTTATCATTTCTTGCATCATATTTTGCATACCAGACATAAATTGAGACATATTTTGCATGAATATTTGTAGAGTTTGTTCAAGGCTACTACTAGGAGGAGCAGGTTGCGCGTGCACAGTGGCAGAGTGACTGCTTTTTAAGGCACTGGCGTAGGAAACGCCTTGTTTTGTAAGTGGGTTTGCGAAGGATTGTGCAGCGGATAGTGGAGGAAATTTTTGGGTTTTCCATGTTTCATGTTTTTGCGTCACATTTTCCGTCTTTTTTATGAAGCTTTGTTAGACTGCACAGCCTCTATAGTTAACAGTGTGATTGCCACCGCAATTACTACATTTTTTAATAGTGGAATCCTCTTTTGTTTTTGTGCACGAACCTGTTTCACAAATTACGCACAAGCTGGGAAGAGTGCAGTAAGACTTTGTGTGGCCGTATTCTTGGCAGTTATGACACTGAATCGGTCTACTGCGCTTGTGAGGCACTTCAATTGTGATTTTGCGATGTAGCAGATATCTGAGCGAGTATATCGGGTGGGGTTCACCTTTTTTGAGCAATTTTGAGTCGAACTCTAGTTCCACACGAAAAAGGGGTTGTGGGATTTTTTTTTGATTCTGGATATTGAATACGGACCTTATTTGGAAGCCTTCATCGCTTAGTGCAGTTTTGATTTCGTCGCATTCTACGAAAGGCTCGATACCTTTCAGTACGACTGAGAGGCCTTTGGAACTTTTGAGCTGGTAGGTGTAGTAGCTCTCTTTGAGTTTATCAAAGAGATTGACAATTTTTCTATAATTGGATTCGCTGTAAATTTGGATTTTTGTTTCGTGTACTTGTCCCCTGAGAATAGAAATCACGTGGAAATTATTAGGACCAATATTTTGAGTTATATCTTTGATGAGCGAATTAGAGTTTCGCTCACGGTGGTAGATAGGTGGGGGTTTTTGCGATTTCGGCTTGGGATCCGAATCATTTTCTTCAGCAAGAATCGCATATCGATTTTGCCCAAGCTCGAGAGATGGTTTAACGGGATTCGTCTTTTGAATTTTTGCGGAATGCCTATTCCCATTAGGGGGGACGATAGTACTCGCTTTGCGAAGTAAATGTTGATTCCTGTCTGCACTGTCGGCATTTTGCTCTTTTGACCTGTATTAATGGAGCGAGTTATGCGATTAGCGATTTCAGAAAATCCGCTATTCGTCTCACTTGAGTCAGGAATGGGGGTAAGGCCTACGGGGATTTCAATATATTTGCTAGGGGTATCAACCAAAGAAATTGACGATACAGAGTTACCTGTGTTTGCGTGTGCAGTATCGCTATGGGAACTCCACTGTATATCTGGCGAGGGAATTTGAATAGGTTGTTGTTGTTTTGCGGAAGCTGTTACTGTCTACTGATGACGGAGGGGTACGTTGCATGACGAGCGGTCACACTGGTACTAATTTCGCGTTTTTAAGGTTCTGGTCACCCTAATTAGAAAAGCGACGCAGAGATGGCGCGATGCGGTTTGTGTACTCGCTGATCGCTGCAAAGAGATGTTTTTTGGGATATTTTTTTCCGATGGAATTTTTAACGTCAACGCTGTGTTGACTTTGCTGACAGTGGATCAGCTGATTATATTTTGTTTATAAAGAATGTGTAATGTTTTAGCAGATATGTTGTGCGGGATAAAGTTTTTGTTGATGAAGCGAATTCGAATTGTGATTTTATTTGGCAAAAATTTTTGGTTTGGTTTTTAATTTCACAAAAGTGTCCAAGCGAGTGATCGCGAGCCCTATGCAAACGCGTCACTGTACTATCGCACGAAGCCTCGGCGATGTTTGAATATTTTTAGAGTAGAATTTCCGATATAAAAAATTGATTTTATGAGACCATATTTTTTATTCGCACAACCGATTGAACTGACGTTATTATATTTCATTTGCGCTAAAAAAAAAACTATTTCGAAACATATCTTTGGCCTGACAGAAGCTAAATTTCCCTGCACATACAAGTACAATACGTTCTTAAACCATTATTCGGCAGTTTTTTTGAAAAGTTTTCGCCTCTGATTTTTCACATACAAAAATGCATTCTTGATAAAACGAAGTCCCATTTCAAAATGCCTCTGCCTTCACAAAATCGGATTTATATAAACAGTTGACGGATAATAGGAAATTAATAAAACACTGAACTGTTTGCAGGAAATGTGTGTAATACTCATAATTGAATTGATTTTAGTCATAAAAATAATATTTTCAATCTTTGTTTTTGTTTCGCAATTACCTTTCGTATCCGCCTAAAGATGGCCTTCTATCTGAATCAGTACTGCAGTCAGACAGCAAACAGTGGTATCGCATATTTCGCCCTCTAACTCCTTACAGGGGCATTTGCGTGTTTTTTTAAAATCATATTTCGTTCTCACTCTTCTCCTATCGCAGAAGATCTTCTCGCATTGATTTTTAAATTTCTACTTCTCTACTCCGGAAGTACATTTTTTACTCCCCTCAAGGTATTTTCTACTACTATTACTAACAATATTATTATTTTTATTATAGATGTATGTATGTTCTTATCATTTCAGATGGTAAAATTGGATTTACTGGAGCGCGGTTCGTGGTCGTCAAAATTAGATTTTATCCTATCCGTTGTTGGACTTGCCATCGGGTTGGGCAACGTCTGGCGTTTTCCATACCTTTGTTACAAGAATGGCGGTGGAGCTTTCTTATTACCATATTTCATTACTCTGATATTAGCTGGTATTCCTATGTTCTTTATGGAGCTGGCATTGGGTCAGATGTTGACGATTGGTGGTTTGGGTGTTTTTAAAATTGCTCCAATATTTAAGGGTAAGTTGAAAAAAAAACGTTTAACCACAAGTATAATTCAAAATTGGGGGGTGACATAAGACCATAAGTCAGAAAGCCATATGCCCTTATGTCTCTTTCAAAGAAGGAATTTTTTAATGCAAGAGCACTGTTGTCAGAGTAGCTTGTGTTTGGCTACACAAATTTTTAAATTTGTATAAAGACCACAAGTTTAATTGGAAGAAGTGTGGAAATGCCGGTTAAACAGTACTCCTGAATTCAAGTTCCTTTTGTGTGATTCGTCCTACTACATTCTATAACTTATTGGAACGGGTTCGATAATTCTCCTGTTTTACTACTGGGTGTTGCATGTTTGTTTTACTTATTTCACATAAAGTGCTTGTCAGGTGAATACCTGGCTTGTAATTGTATTTAAAACCGTTTTCAAAATTCTCATCAAGCAGAAAAATCATAAATTTTGGTATGCAAAAATTTATGTAAATTTAAAAAAAGTTTGTGTTAAAAAAAAATTTTGATAATTTTTTATGTTTTTATAAAAGTGATAAAATGTTGTAACTTTTCGCCCAAAACCAAGCTTTTCAAAATTTTTTCAAAATTGAAGGTATTCCAAAAACACATCTTTATTTTGTATAACCCCCACGAAAGACGTTCGAAAAGTTGGTATTTTTTCAACCAGGATTTTCTCGAAGTGTACTGAACAAGTCCTGCTATTGAATAAAAAATTAAAAATTTCGAATCGAATCCACCAAAAATAAAAAAAGTAATACGCATCAACGTGCTATTATTAAAGCTGAAATGTTAATAGTTCCAATGATATAGAGAGTTAAATTTTATCGCAATAGACTGATAACTTAAAGAATACATAAAGAAAATAGTCTAAAAACCTTCTCCTGTAAAACTTGGATTTTGGGGCTTACGTTCATTTCGCGGTTACGGCTCAATATGTTCGATTTTTCAATATATCGCTGGGCTAACAAAAAAAGTTATGTGTTTTTTCGAATTTTTTTTATTGGCTCATTTAATTATAATAGCTATTGCCCACCTTCTCTTATTAAGGTATGCACAAAATTGTTTTATTATGCTATTTCGTACGTAAACTATGCACATGGATTGTGCATACATTATGATTAAGGTTTATGAATTCCGTGATTTATTTTATTAATCTTGAAGAATAATTGATGATTAACTAGGTCATGAAACTGCCCGTGTTATTATGAATTATGAGTAACATGGAGTAATATGGGAAAAAGATATTTTTAGTTCATTTAATTGCCAACCAAATAAAAATACTCAAAAATTGTTTTTATTGGTAGGCAATTAAATGACCCAAACATTAATTTGTTTTCTGATTTTTTTCCGTTTTCCACTGTTATCTTCGATAAATGTTGGTAAAGTTTGTTTGAATGTCTTTTCTTCTTGATTCTAAGAAATCACACTCCAACGAACATATTCCAACTTTACTTGGCCCGAAATACCAAGTTAAGCTATCTCAAATGCATTTTTATTTCGAAATAAAAAATGTTTGAGTTTTTTTTGTATTTTTGGATTCTACTAGTCATAATTAGTGTTACACTAACTGAATTCAACTTATTCTCAAATTCTGTAGGTTTTGACTTTTCTAACTCTAAGCCTGTTTTTAAACTTAAGCTAAATTAATTTATTCCTTAGCTATGTTAAGAAATTTTTTTTTCAATGTGTTTACAGTCGAAATTTCCTATAATGAATTTGCACGGGACCAGAAAATCACTTCATTATATAGAAGTTCACTATAGAGAAGTTCGACTGTATTTCCTTAATTTGTTGTCTAATTAGTCTGTAAGAGTCCAATTCGGATCAAAAATGTTGAAACCATAAATGCATATTTACAAGTTGAAGAATAACTACTTTATATTGCAATGAATATAAATTTATTTAATTAAAGTTCATTTTTTTATATGAGGGATATTTTTCTCTATAGGATACCACTATCTGCAGCAACAATTGTTTCTGTTCTTCATCATTTGTGAGAACTCATAAATTTAACATCCCTTTCAGCTGTATCATTTACAATAAATAAATCCGAACAAAAAGCACGACTATCTTGAAAGTCTTCCATCAATTCCCACGTTGATGGAGGAGAGTTCAGTAAATCTGTCGACAAACCGAAGACGGCAAAGAAATTTTTTGTACGACACAAAATCAATTTGCCATTTTGGGTCAGTTAACTTGATTAAATTAAAAATTCTGAAAAATACCCATTTTCATTATATAAAGTAAATATGCATTTATGGTTTCAACATTTTTGATCCGAATCGGACTAAGAGTCCAAGCTCGTTAAATTTAGAAATCAAAAAGATAACAAATTTATTGCAAAAATTAATTCCAGTAGTAGGTAAAAAATTTGGAAAAAATTTGGAAAAAACAATATTTTTCTATATACAGTGAATTTTTAAACATCCGCATTTAGTTGGGTCCATCAAAATTGGTCCGGCAGCCACCAAACTTCACTGATCTTATTTTTAGGACTAAACGAACCAGAAAATGTATGAGATATCTATTTTTTTTTGGCAACCTTAATGTATATTGTTTCGACAACGAAGCACAGTACCGAGCCTTGGCAATTAGAAAGAAAACCGAAAGTGGAATCAAATTAATTTTGAACTATTGGCACACAGTTGTCATGAACCAAAGTTTTACGATTTTAATTTATTTCTCAAGTGCGAAAATGAATAGACCTTTTTCGTGTGACTTTCAGCTGCAACTGACTTAATTGTTTAATTTGTTCTTTCTTTGTGTCTACTACTTCTTTCGATCATATGCATTTGGAGACATTCTGAACAGTGATGCCACCCAACTACATATGATGAAATAAGCTATCAATTTCATTTCGATAACATTTCAACTACATTTCAACTACATTTCAAATACATTTCAAATACATTTCAAATATATTTCAAATACATTTCAAATACATTTCAAATTCAATTTCTAAATATAATTTTATAATTCAATAAATTCATTTTTCTTTCCTCCAACATATATATATATATCCTCAAATCTGCTGCGACCTTTTTCATACACTTCCACATGAGCTAGAGAGCTGAAGCGTGGCATAACTTTCAATTCCTTCTACAATGATGAAATTTGGTAGGTGGGTTCTTATTGACAAAATGAAATTTTATACCTTTTGGATGAAGCCAATTTAAAGTTCTAATTTTCGTATTTTTTAAGCTACAGAGCTGAAATTTTGTACTTAGGTTCGCATTCGGGAAAAAGAGTAAAGAGGCGTAGGGGGCCTTGGGGGGACTCAAACCCCTTTTTCTTAAACATGCCATAACTTCCGATTCCTTCAAAACCCACCTACAATGATGACATTTGGTAGGTGGGTTTTTGTTGAAGGAAGAAATAATAGAGCAGATGGCGCTCAAAAATAGGGTCCTTTTGTTGTTGGGGGAACTCAACGAGGTGGTGAACTTGGAGGAGGAGACTGATGGCTTGGATGATAATACAAGGCCGTCACGTCCACCCAAGGGGCTCAGTAGGGAGTTTGCGGTTGAGGGAGAGCCTCAACCCGCCCCAAGACGTGAGGCATCCACCTCGTTGGGTGAGGAAATGCTAGGGTTTCAAAAATTTGTCCAAGTGGAGTCTGACTTTTACTGGGGAGAAGTCAGACATGTCCGTGCATGCATTTTTGCTGAGGGTGAACGAGCTGTGCGAGGCTCGGGGCGTTAGCGATGCCCAGTTGTTTAGGGGAGCAGTGGAGCTTTTTTCTGGAAAAGCCCTGCTCTGGTTTAGGGATGTCCGCAGGACAGTTTCAGGCTGGCGAGAGTTGGTCGCCGAGCTGAAACTGGAATTCCGGCCCCCCAACTATGACGACATTTTGATGTCAGAGATTAGGCGATGGACTCTGGGTGGGACTGAGTCCATAGGAATTTACGTAGCGGCGATGAGGGGGTTGTTCGGTCGTCTGTCCGACCCCTTGTCTGAGAGGCGTATGCTGGGTCTGGTGATCGCAAACCTGTCCCCGTTTTACCAGACTCAGCGGGCAACCAGCTGGCTAGGGGAAATAGAAATAGGCCTCAGAGGCAACGTCCGTCCGAAGTTTGTCTGAGTTTTACGTTGTTAGGTAGAGAATTGGATAATAGGCCATATTTAGGTGTTAAAATTTTTGGAGTGCGTAAGTTAGGGCTTTTAGATTCTGGGGCCACCAGGACGATTCTTGGTGGGCCGGGCTGGGACACGTTGAAGTCCTGGGGGTTGAGTTTAGTAGCGTCTGCGGTCAGCAAGGTTGCGCTTGCTGATGGTGAACAAGTTCCGGTTAGGGGGGTAGTTTCGGTCCCTTTCGAGGTAGAGGGCAAGTCGCACAGTGATTTGTCCCATAGACAAAATTCAGAAAGTTTGATGTCATCAATTATATAAAATAGGGTATTTGTGGAAAGGTAGTACATTGACTAAAAAGAATATGATCTTTTTTATTTCATTAAAATTTTTTTGACGTCCGTGGATTATTTTTAAATTAGGGAAATTTGATAACAAATGCTGGAACAAAAAAAATGTATTTTTGATAACTTGGCGAAAAAAAATTTCCCAAAAGCCATTTTTGGCAAGAATGATACAGAATGCCTTTTTTTATAAATGTTATTATTGTATTAAAAAATTAAAAATAAAATAGTTGTCATTAAACTTTAATGTAAAAATTTCTGAGTACCATGAAAAAAAAGTTTTTCAAGTAAAAAACAAAAAGAAAACCCAAAAAATTATGGATTGTAAAAAAAAAGTGCGTAAAAGTTAGTGAAAATTTTTTGTTTTGTTTTAAAGTTCAACGTATTTTCTTTCAGAAAAAAAAAATAAATTCACCATTTTTTACCAACTTTTTGAAAAAAATGTTATTTTGTAAATGCCTAAAATTACGATTTTATATCCAAAAAACTTTTCAAAAAGTTCATAATGTAAATAAAATGGTAAAATATGATGAATGTATGTACTTTTATTAATATATTGATATTAATGTATGTATAGTAACTAAAAGCTCAATTGAAATATTGTTGATCCAATGTGATTTAATTTTTCTCTATTTTACTCTTCTCTCTTCTTCCTATTGACTAAGGCAGTCAATACCGAATGGTTTTGGCAATCCCGGGTTCTCCAGATTTTTCAGGATTTCTTGGGGTTTGTTACTTTACCAAGCAATGCACATGTTAAACAAATAAAAAAATAAAAAATGTGCCAGAATTATTAAAATTGAGAATACAGGTAAAATTTATGGTAAAAGTGAACGTCTACTCCTAATAGTAGAATATACATAATATAATATAGTAAATTATACATTTTTCTTTACAAAGTATTCAAGATTATAAAAATGTATTGATCTTTTCAATAGTTATAATATTAAATTTATTAAAAAGATTTGTTAATGTTTCTGCATTAATGTACCTGTTAAACTACAACTGCTAGCCAAAAACGGTTACCAAATTTGAAATCAGCTAATCAAGAACCACTAGAATCCGTTATTAAAGCTAAGAAACCTTTTTCGAAATATAATTGTAGAGTTGTATTATATGCATAATAATTAAATAAGAAAATCAAGCATACAATTCTGGATATATTCAAAAACTATAAGGGTTACAGAAAAACCGATTACATTTTTGAAATCAGCGGGCCAAAACACATTTAGTAACTTATTTTCAATTAATTCAGAATACTCCTTCGATTTTTGTCCCAAGCTCATATAGAGACAAATCACTGTGAGTCGGTCCTCGTTGAATGCCTCGTAATACCGGATTTGCCCCAATCATTGATACTTGGAGTAGACTTTTGGTCTAAGGCCGGTATAGTGCCAGATTTGGCCAAGAATCAATGGAGGTTTTCCGACCAAGTTGAGGTCTCGTCAGTAGTGGCGGTAGTTGATAGGTCTTCGTTGTCAACTAGGGAAAAATCGGTTCTTGAAGAGTTAGTCGTTGAAGTTTTTAGAGCTATGCCTGAGGGACTTGGTTGTACACATTTGGTCGAACATGGGATTCGTATAAAGCCAAATGTGGAACTTGTCAAGCAGCGATATTATCCGGCATCGCCAGCTATTCAGAGGCGCATAGATGAAGAGATAGAGGAAATGTTAGATAAGGGTGTGATTGAGATTTCTCACAGCCCTTGGGCATCACCGGTTGTGATGATTAGGAAAAAGGATGAAAGTTATAGGTTTTGCGTTGATTATAGGACATTAAATAAAAATACGGATCGAGATAGTTACCCCCTCCCTTATATTTCGCCTCTTTTAGATAAGCTAAAGGACGCCAAATATCTCTCTAGTTTGGATATAAAATCCGCTTATTGGCAGATCCCATTAGAGAGGGAGTCCAGGGCCTGCACGGCATTTACAGTTCCGGGTAGGGGGCTCTACCAGTTCAAGCGCACGCCTTATGGCCTGCACAATGCGCCTGCAACTTGGCAGAGATTTATAGATGAGGTCCTGTGATGGAATTCTCCATCCAAAATACATTACAAAATAAATTTGACAAAAAAATAATTTATTTTTTTAACTGAATTACCCGAGACATTTTTAGTTCAGAAAATAAGTTTTGACTGAGACAAAATTTTCACAATTAAAATAGTTTTTGTGCGGAGCAGTTGATATATTTTTCTTGCAACAAATTTGAAGAATTTGAATAAAAATTGTGTGTTGTTGGGTCAGATTAATCGCCACACCGCAATCCCAGAACTGCAAATTGATATAAATAAATTGGTAAGGATTGCGAAACTGTAAGGCTGTTTCAATGTTTCTAAAAGTGTGTCCTAATATGTAGATTCGTGCAAGGTGCTCCGGCAATCATATTCTTCACGGAAAGAAGTATTGGAATTGGTTGGAAAACAATCTGCATTGAGGCTATTTCTCGGCAAACCCGCATTGTGCATAGACAAATACGCTGCGCCAAAAGGGCTTTGAACAACGATTTCTGCAGAATACAATGTGAAGCGCAAATTTGTATTACACGCACAATTTACGTCACCGTACAATACGTCATCAATAGTCGTGATACGCACGATCTACGTCACCGTTTAAAGCGAGTCAGCTTTAGCGGTGCAATTATTTTCCCCAATCGGGGTTTGATTGATCAAAAACTTTAAAAAAACGCATTGTCAACAATTTTTTTTTTGTGGTAGTTTTTTTCTTATAGTTAATTTCTTTATTCATTCATACTCATACATTTTCAAATTTTAAAAATCTTTCTTCATTCACTCATTCAATAATTTCATTCATGAAGTATTCAATATGTTAAAACAATTTCAAATTTAACATACATACATATTTTGCGGGAAAAATTTGTAATACACAAAATTTTTGACGTAGCGAAATAATTTTTTTTTTGACAAAAATTTTTCTTAACATTTCGACATCTCCTAGCAACAGGCGCCTGTCATCAATGGAGAAATCTGAGTACGTTGAACTATTGTTTTTTTTCTTGAATTTTTGTTAAAATTATTGGCGCTACTTGAAATATTATAAAATTTATATATATCGACTAATTTTGATACCTGAATTGGTAATTTATGAATTGTGCAAATATTGATTTGGTTGAATGCTTCCAATGTTGTTGAATATTGCTTATCTTGATTTTCTTTTGTTTTTTTTTTTGTCAATTTAACTTCTTATGAATTTATGGAATTGTTAAAATAATGTTTTTTCGTTACAATTCTTTATTGTTTGCATTATTTTGTTGAAATTAAAATATATATATAATTAATGGCTAACTAATTTTGGAAAATTATTTAACATGAAAGGTGAAGCAACGGGTTAGGTGACAGTTTTTACTGCGGGCTAACATAATAAAATATGTATAACATGTTGGCATGGTTGGGTGGGTATAGACTGTTAGGGAATAACATCATCCGAATTCCCTTGAAATGAGTACAATACAGGATTTCTTATAAACAGTGATGTGTATCAAATTTTTTTTTATAAATTATCTTTGCAATACGATAATAACATAAATAAACCAGGTCTAGTATTAACATCAACAACTGCATACATTTTTTTTTTGTAACCTGTCTCAAGTTTGTCCAAGAAGTTAATAGACCCATCCCATTTTCCCTGAGCTTGACCGAAGTATAGCTTGGTATGCAGTACCGGCTTCTGGCAAACACTTTACTGAGGTAAAGAGAGTGGTTCGTTACAGAAATGGCGCCCAACGTGGGGCAAGTCTAAGCTATTCTATTCTGCTGCTGTAGTCGTGATAATTACAGTATCGCAAAACGACTCGCATTTATCTTGTATGAGATATTAACACCAATTGCATGGCATGCGAAGCCCTATAATTATATTGCAGATTTAATTACATTTTATTTAGTGGTTTTTGATTTTTTTTTAAGATTGTTTTTTTTGTGATGTAGGATATGGGATTATATACTCATGGTGTAATCTGACCACATTTCATTAAAAATGGATACCTTCATCTTGTTTGACTGCATATTGGAGACCTATTTTTGGTTTTTGTGAGTAAGCTGGTTAATGTGTTTTTGGATTTTCATTATCTTACATTTGGATTTTGATACCAACGGATATTAATCAGTCGAAATTTTCTCATTGTTTCATGCGTTCGAGATTTGAATTTTTGGTTTAAATCGAAAATTTACTCGCGTCTGGAATATGGTTTTTTTTTTGCTTTTGGTTGTTAGATTTTCATATTTCGATAATTACTTCTTTAGTTAGTTTTTTTTTCCTATTTATTTTAAAATTTGCATCACTGTGTTGAGTATTTCTTTTATTTGCATTTAACCATTTAACCCGTTTTTGTGTCTTCACCGAGTAGTGTTAAATTTAACTTTTCTTATCTTACCGTATCAAAATGCCACTTGTTCGTAGCAATGAAAATATACCAGGCTCAGTAGAAGCTGAACCAATAAATAATACTTTTGAGCTATCTGACGATAATGCACAAACTAATAATCCGACTTCTTCTTCGAGAAAACGAGGAGCAATTCCGAAGAAACTAGAGTGCAACAGCTAATCACAGAATCAATCAATGAGTTTCGTAGCGAAATAACTTCAGCTCTTTCAGGTGAAATTCAAAGCTTATTTCGGAATTTAAATTGTAACCCAAATCAGCGGAGCACTTCTGGAAATCATGCTTCAGAAGCGGCTTCTCGTAATGTGCGTTCTCCAGATTATTCTAACGTAAATCGACAACATGAGGTTCATCATTCCTTTTCATTACCTAATGTGACTTCGAATACTCGTACACCAAATAGGGATTTCATGTCCAGCGAAAAGACTTCGAATGTTATTCACAATTGGCATGTCACATTCAGTGGTGGATTGAACGATCTATCAGTTGACGAATTCATTTATAGAATTAACACATTAACAGTTTCTCATTTGAATGGAGATTTTAACATATTGTGTCAGCACATTCATTCGCTTTTTGAAGGCAAAGCTAAACAGTGGTTTTGGCGTTTTCATCGCAACGTGAATGACTTCAATTGGGCTGTTCTTTGTGAGGCACTGCGAAAGCAGTTTACAGACTGCATTACCGATTTTGATGTCAAAGATGACATTAGGAAAAGAAAGCAAAAATCTGCTGAACCTTTTGATGAATTTTTAGATTCCATTATGGTACTGTGTGACAAACTAAGAATTCCTATGAACAATGACGAGCTGGTTGAAACTGTTATTAGAAACCTAAAACCAGAATTGAGGCATGAACTTCTCCATTTACAAATTAATAGTATTGCAGAGTTGCGGAAAGAGGTTAGGAAAAATGAGAAGTATGTGAAGGATTTACAAAGTAGTACACGCCAGAACTCATTTCGAAAACAAATATCAGAAATGTATGTTGAAGAACCATTGGAACAATTAGTTAATGAAGATACTGATGCTGAAATAAACGTGATAGAACAGAGTTCGTGGAAATGTTGGAACTGCAATGAACTAGGACACGGGTATCAGGTTCTGCTAAACCCATAAAACAAAGATTTTATCCTATATCTCCTGCACGAGAAAAACTGTTGTGCGATGAAATTGACAGGATGTTGAGTTTAGGGGTAATAGAAGAAGCCAAAAGTTCGCCATGGTCGTCACCAATGGTATTGATTGTTAAGCCAGGAAAAGTTCGCGTATGTATAGACTCACGGAAACTCAATGAAGTCACCGTTAAGGATGCGTATCCAATTCCTAATATTGATGGATTGATTTCGAGGTTACCTCCAGTTTACTGTATATCCAAGATCGACTTAAAAGACGCCTTTTGGCAAATTAATTTAGACGAAATCTCGCGGGCTAAGACTGCATTTACCGTTCCGAATCGGCCATTGTATCAGTTCAAACGAATGCCATTCGGACTGTGCAATGCACCGCAAACAATGTGTCGTTTGATGGACCTAGTTATTTCATACAATATGGAATCGTTTGTTTTTGTGTATTTGGATGACTTACTAGTTGTTTCGCAGTCGCTGGAGCAGCATATAGTACATTTGCACGAAGTAGCGTCTCAGTTAAGAAAAGCAGGTTTGACCATCAATATCAAGAAAAGTGAATTTGGACTGAGTCGAGTTAAGTATCTAGGTTTTGTTGTCGGAAAGGGAACACTACAAGTAGATCCGGACAAAGTACGTGCGATATCTGATTATCCAGAACCAGTTTTTAGGTATGACTGGTTGGTATAGACGCTTTATCGATGAGTATGCTTCATTGACATTTCACTGAACCGAACTTCTCACGAAAAAGAAATCCTTTGTATGGAACGCCAACGCACAAACTGCGTTCAATATTTTGAAAGACAAATTGTCTTCGGCTCCTTTCCTAGCTCATCCAGATTATTCGAAAGCATTTATCGTGCAATGCGACGCAAGTCAGCATGGTGTTGGTGGTTTACTAGCACAAACTGACGAGGAAGGAAATGAAAGACCAATAGCGTTTATGTCACAAAGCTGAACAAGGCGCAAAAGAATTATACAGTAACTGAGCAAGAATGTTTAGCGGTAGTGTTAGCAATTAAAAAATTTCGGTCTTACATTGAGGGTCACGAGTTCAAGGTAATAACGGATCATGCTAGCCTTAAATGGCTCATGAATCAAAAAGATCTAAACGGTAGACTGGCCAGATGGTCACTCAAACTGCAAGGTTTTAACTTTTCGATAGAACACAGGAAAGGAAAAGATAACGTTGTTGCAGATGCATTATCGCGCGCATTTGACAGTGAAGGCATAATCGAATCAGTAGAAACGTTACCAGTTATCGATTTGGATTCCAAACATTTTGCCGAAGAAGAGTATACTTGTTTAAGAGAGAAAATATTAAGAGACGAAATGCCCGATTTCAAGGTTGTAGATAAATTTATTTATTTCCGGACTAATTTTTCGACAGGGGAGGACGACGAATCTGACTCTTGGAAGCTTTACGTTCCATCTGCTCTTCGCAAAATTGTAATTTACGCATCTCACGATTCACCATCTTCATCTCACGGTGGAATTGCAAAGACGCTCGAGCGTATTCGCAGGCATTTTTACTGGCCGGGAATGGTTGTAGATGTGAGGGAATATGTGATGAGTTGTGATCTGTGTAAAACATCCAAGACTCCGACTCAAACTCTTCGACCGCCAATAGGTAAGATGGTTGATACAGTTAGACCGTTTCAACGTTTATACCTTGATCTTATTGGACCGTTTCCGAGAACGAAGAAGGGTAATATCGGCATTCGGATTGCGCTTGATCACTTTTCGAAATTTCCATTTCTAAAACCTCTGAAAAAGTTCATATCTCGAAATATAATTGATTTTCTGAAAGTGGAAGTTTTTGATTGCTTTGGAGTTCCGGAAACCATTGTCACCGATAATGGTAGTCAATTCAAAAGCAAAGAGTTTGAATCATTCTTAACTAAATACGGGGTAAAGCATATCTGTACGGCGTTGTACTCACCTCAATCGAATGCTTCTGAACGTGTCAATAGAAGCATAAACGAAGCATTGCGTTCTTACGTTAGAAAAGATCAAAGGGAGTGGGACGTTTACTTAAGTAGTATTAACAGTTCCTTGCGGAATAGCGTTCATCAAACCACAGGTAGATCTCCGTACTTCATTGTTTTTGGACAAAACATGTTGACACATGGCCATGATTACGGTGTCTTAAAGAACTTACAATTGCTCAGCGAACCGGATGTGAAATTGAACAGAACGGATGAATTGACATTGTTACGAGAATCGATAAAAGCTAAAGTGAAGTTAGCATATGACAAAAATGCTCACACCTACAATTTAAGATCACGGGAAAGAAGTTTCAATGTTGGTCAAGAAGTAATTCGTCGCAATTTCGCACAAAGTACTGCACCGAAAAATTTTTGCGCAAAGTTAGCTCCAATTGGTATTAAAGCATGCGTTAAGAGAAGACTTGGGAATGCATATTACGAAATGGAAGATTTGGAGAGTAAAGGAATTGGCATTTACATTTGGCATTTTATTTGACTGAGACAAAATTTTCACAATTAAAATAGTTTTTGTGCGGAGCAGTTGATATATTTTTCTTGCAACAAATTTGAAGAATTTGAATAAAAATTGTGTGTTGTTGGGTCAGATTAATCGCCACACCGCAATCCCAGAACTGCAAATTGATATAAATAAATTGGTAAGGATTGCGAAACTGTAAGGCTGTTTCAATGTTTCTAAAAGTGTGTCCTAATATGTAGATTCGTGCAAGGTGCTCCGGCAATCATATTCTTCACGGAAAGAAGTATTGGAATTGGTTGGAAAACAATCTGCATTGAGGGCTTTGAACAACGATTTCTGCAGAATACAATGTGAAACGCAAATTTGTATTACACGCACAATTTACGTCACCGTACAATACGTCATCAATAGTCGTGATACGCACGATCTACGTCACAGTTTAAAGCGAGTCAGCTTTAGCGGTGCAATTATTTTCCCCAATCGGGGTTTGATTGATCAAAAACTTTAAAAAAACGCATTGTCAACAATTTTTTTTTTGTGGTAGTTTTTTTCTTATAGTTAATTTCTTTATTCATTCATACTCATACATTTTCAAATTTTAAAAATCTTTCTTCATTCACTCATTCAATAATTTCATTCATGAAGTATTCAATATGTTAAAACAATTTCAAATTTAACATACATACATATTTTGCGGGAAAAATTTGTAATACACAAAATTTTTGACGTAGCGAAATAATTTTTTTTTTTGACAAAAATTTTTCGGACAAATTGTTTTTTTTTATTGTTTATTGGTGCCAACTTCTGTAAAGGTAAATCTCAATTTTTCATATCTAATCAAATCAAATTTCTGTATCATTAATTTATATTGAATTGGCAATATTGTACAGACTGTACTTTTTCCATTGTCTTTGAGTTGACATTGATCGCCACTTTCCAGGCCTTTACTAAGTGAAGATGTTCTAGAGCTAGCAGTAAAATTTGGCAATCGGAGTCGAAGCAACGCATCGCATCATTTCTACTCTGCGTGTGTGTGAAATAAAATAAGACAAAAAGAAGAAATTATGGGGAAATCTTATATTTAATAATTCTTAGTAAGAAACCGAAACCCTTAAAAAAAACAAAAAAAACACTCAAACCCTTAAGAAAAGGAAAATCTCTGTTGTGAAAATGAAAAAAAATTAAGAATCACCTCGAAAATTAAAAAGCCCCGTGCGCGAAAATCTACCTTATGTAGTATCCATAAAGTGCCCTATTTTCCATTTTAAATTCATAATCTAATTTAAAAAAAAGTAATCAATTGAATATAAAGGATATGTGGTATATTTAAATTATATTTGATTTTTTTCTAGTTTTTTTTAGCTACGTATTTTATAGATACTTTTAGCCAAATTGTGGTTTATATAATTTTTTTATTTTAGTATGTTATGGTTGTTAAGAAAATTGTTAGAGTAAGGAACTTCTATTGGATTTGTTATTTTGGTTGGTCACTTCAACTAAATTTAAGTTAAAGTATTTTTATAACAAATAATTTTCTTTAAAATTTTTATAATGCATTTATTTGTGAATAAACTATTTTGTGTAATGAATCCCTAAATTTGTTGGTGGTTCTGATTTCTGGCATGTGGTCGTAAATTGTGCTGTGGTATGAATAGGGATCAATAAAATATTTTTATTTGGGATGGCTTCCATTTTGTTGATCATGGATGGGTGGGCAAGTGTAGCTAATAACAAGGTTACACCAAAGTGCTTGATTTTGAATTACCGATATAGTTTAAATTTTCCTTTTTCTTTGTTTACCATCCATTAGATGAATGCACAACTAAATAATTATTGCTGTAGTGTTGCGTGTTCACCAGGTTATAGGATGCAAGATCCTACCCCATTAGCCGACGAGCTAGAGCCGGAAATCAGTAGTGCATCCGCTTCCTATCACTTGCACAAACATACCATTCTTTCTTACTACGTTGCATACTACATAAAATATTATTTTTGGCGCCCAACGTGTGAGGCCTACACAGTTATCTCATTTATTAACATCTTATCTTAATTATTTTTTTTTAAATATTTCTAGAATAATTCAGGTGTGGCTGCCACTTATATTTTTCTCCATTTACTAATTTTCTTTCCTTAAAATTTTCATTTCCTTATTAATACATTTTTATTGTTTTATCTTTAATTTTTTTTTTTGATTGATTTTATTATGCATGGAATTTTGGTAAAGTCTTTAAATATTGACATCCAACCGGTATACTTATTTTCAATCATACGCTTTAAACCTCTTTATGGAGTTTTGCTACTTATAGTCATTCTGAATGGAAATACAGATTTTCGTGGACAAATTTGCTACGATCTGGCCGCAGTATGATTGTGAGAGAATGAAATTTTCATCCGTGTTTAGGGTCGTGCGGAACCATAATTGATGACTCAAATTCCGTCGCTAATTATCCCACGAATTTCAGTTTTTATAATAAAATTTTTTTTACAATAGTTTCAGTGGATACAGTATCGGTTCATTTTGAAAGCAAGTACAATTATCACAGCCAAAATCGACTAAAAATGTGGAGAAATCAGACCAAACCAAAATTTACGTTACAAGAAAGATTCTCTTTGTTTCTAAATTTGGAAACGTTAATATCGCGAAATTATTCGGTATTTAGTATCGACGTTATTTTCTTTAATTTTTTTTATAAACTATTTTTTTTATTGAATTTATATTCTGTTATGTCGCTTGCGCGCAGCACAGAGAATTTAAACGCAAGTGCGATATGTTGCGAAATATGCACGCATGTCATAAGTGACCCAAATTATTTATTGAAAACTATTTGCGGGCATATGTTTCATAAAACATGCATTTCAAAACACGTGCAAAAGAAAAAGTCATGTCCAGTCTGTGGTACTCTATGTGATTCCGAAACAGGTACAGGCTCATCGCAAGCACTAAGTAAGACCTCTGATCATGGTTACAATACCAGACAGACTGCACAGTCAAATCAGGCGACTGTAAGTGTTCCTGATAAGACCACTGTAAATCCAGTTCAGCTAGTAGCAGGAGGATCTCCTACACCCGGCCACTATTCGGCCGAACAAAGAGACACAATCAGAAATTTAGTGACAGCTGCTGTTGGTGCACAACAAGCTCAAATGTTGTCCAGTCTTAGTCAACAATTAAGACAGCTGATTAATAATAATATAGAGACAGGATTTCAGAATTTATCTTTGCAACAATCCCGGCCCAATACAGGTAATACTCCCTTAATTAATTCAAACACACAAACAGATAATCCTACATCTTTTCAAAATGCAACTTTTCAAAAAACCAACTTTGCAAAGTCAACCTCCGACAGCAGTCGAACAGCAATCGATTGAAGATCTTCTAGGATTACCTCCGGATGAAACTGTAAATTTAAATCATAGACACAACTTCACTGGTCCAAATTTTGGTCACAACTCTCCTTCGTCTCGTAGTGTTCATACGAATTCAGATTTAATTTCTCGTCCAGATGAAGTCAGTCATATAATTTATAACTGGAAATTAAAATTTTCTGGTGGATCTGAAGGCATATCTGTAGAAAATTTCATTTACCGAATAGAGGCACTAACGAATCAAACGTTAGGTGGAAACTTTGATCTGCTTTGTAATAATGCAGGATCGCTTTTTTACCTCAAAGCCAGCGATTGGTTTTGGAGGTATCACAAGTCAATACGCGAAATACGCTGAAATGACTTATGTGTTGCTTTGAAAAGACAATACAACGACTCCAGAACTGATCTTGTTAACGCGAGTTAATTCGAGACCGTAAACAGAAGAACAACGAAAGTTTCAATACATTTTACGAGTCAATTTTGGAGCTAACTGATAGGCTAGCTAAACAGCTACCGGAAAATTCGCTTGTTGAAATTTTACGCAGGAACTTGCTCCCTGAAATTCAACATGAGCTTTTAAATTTAACAATATATTCAATAGCACATCATCGCGATTTATGTAGAAAGCGCGAATTTTTCTTTCTTGATGTAAAACGAGATCATCGTTATTCGAAACCACTTCCGCAACGTCGACATGTTTAGGAAATTGACCATGTTGATGACGCTTCGTCCGTCACATGATAATTCTATCTCAGCCATTTCTTTGACATGTTGGAATTGTGGCATAACTGGTCATCGTTACCAAGATTGCGTAGGCGAACGAAAAGTGTTTTGCTACGGTTGTGGCATCCCTAATATATATAAGCCTAATTGTAGAAAATGTGCTGAATCAAAAAACTTTCCGCAAAGTGCGTTGAAAGGTGCACGCAAACCAACGAATCCTTTCAAACACCAATCGACCAGCACAGAACAATAAGTGTTCTTCAAGCAATCAATTCTGTTGTAAACAGTAACTCAGAATTGAGCACAACTACTAATTCTAACTAAGATAAAAATTTTCCTATATCAAAATTTAAACCATTTCATGTACGTTTAAACGAATACATTGAGGCCCGGAAACGGATCTTTAGTGATTTTGTTCCACAAAATTCACCATCGCGCTTAAGTATAAGGTTACGCTCTTTCTGGCAAAAAGTAAAGTCCAATCGAAAGAAATTTGTAAGTGCAGTGTTTGACAAGCCAAACGACATACGTCCCTACGCTGAAATCAATCTTTGTGGTAAACCTGTGAATGGCTTACTGGATACTGGCGCTTCGATTAATTGCATTGGTGTACAAACCGCTATTGATTTTATCGAATCAAATATCCCTTACAATAAATTTAAATCTTTCGTCCGTACAGCTGATGGAAAATCTCAGATTGTCCTAGATACGAAAATTTCGAAACCAATTACTATTTTTATTATACCAAGTTTATCGCAGAATTTATTCTTAGGAATCGATTTCTGGAAACGGTACGACCTTTTACCTATAGGGCTCCTAAGCGAACTCAGTTCAGCTGTTACTCCAAATATCTCTGACATGTACTCCTTAACTGAAATTCAGAAAACTCAACTTCAACTGGTTATAAATTCATTTCCATCTTTTTCCAAAGAAGGACTTGGAAAAACCAAGGTCCTGTCACATATGATTGATGTATGTGATTCTAAACCCACAAAACAACGCCACTTTCCTGTATCACCGGCAATAGAAAAGCTAATGTACGAGGAAATTGATAGGATGATTGAACAAGGATCCATCGAAGAATCTGACAGTGCGTGGTCGTTACCAATTGGTAAGCAAACCAGGCAAAGTACGATTATGCCTGGATAGTCGTAAACTGAATACCGTGAAAGACGCTTACCCATTACCAAACATTGACGGTATTTTAAGAAGACTTCCCAAAGCCGAATTTATAACAAGTTTAGACTTGAAAGACGCCTTTTGGCAAATACCTCTTGATGCTGCATCAAGAGATAAAACAGCATTTACAGTCCCTGGCAGGCCACTGTATCACTATAAAGTGATGCCATTCGGCCTCTGTAACTCTCCACAGACTATGTCTCGCCTAATGGACAAAGTCGTTCCCGCTCCTCTTCGTTCTGAAGTTTTTATATATTTAGACGATCTGTTGATCATATCAGACAGTTTTCCAAAACACATGACCGTCCTTAGAGAAATCGCGCAGCACTTACGTTTAGCAGGATTAACCATCAATGTAGCAAAAAGTAAATTTTGTCTGAAAGAAGTTAGTTACTTGGGTCACGTTGTTGGGAATGGGATTATTCGCACGGATCCAGAAAAAGTGTCTGCCGTTACCGAATTTCCGACGCCACGATCAGTTAAGCAACTCAGACGATTTTTAGGAATGTCAGGTTGGTATCGGAAGTTTGTCAGGAACTATGCTTCGGTTACCTCACCTTGAACAGACTTGTTGAAAACCAGTAAGAAATTCTCATGGAATGATGAAGCGCAAAAAGTATTTGAGGAACTAAAAACCATCTTGAGCACCGCGCCTGTTTTGCATAGTGCGAACTTTTCACAGCCTTTTTATATACACTGTGATGCAAGCAAAACAGGCATAGGAAGTGTATTGGTACAAATACACTATAGCATTTATGTCTAAGAAACTCAACAAAGCCCAACGCAATTATTCCGTGACCGAACAGGAATGTTTAGCAGCAATGCTAAGCATCAAAAAATTTCGTGCGTATGTGGAAGGGCATGAGTTCACGGTGATAACCGATCATGCATCATTAAAGTGGCTCATGTCCCAAACTGACTTAAATTCTCGTTTGGCTCGATGGGCTTTAAAATTTCAAGGCTTTAATTTTCAAATTCAACATAGGAAAGGTAGTCAGAACGTAGTTCCTGATGCGCTGTCCAGAGTAAATACCAAAGATATGTCCGCTATAGATAATGACAATGGGGTTTTCGAAAATTTAAAATCACAATATTTTCAATCGGACGATTATAACGGACTAATAAGTAATGTTAAAGCAAACGAAAAAAGATTCCCAGACCTTAAAATTGTCGATAATTTTCTGTACAGAAGGATGAAACATGCAACTGGTGGAAAACTGCACGATGACTTTGTTTAGAAATTGTGGATTCCGCGAGGTTTAGTTGAGGATATTCTTAAAAAAGCACATGACGATCAATTGTCATCGCATGGGGGCATACTAAAAACTCTTGAGCTAATTCGACGCTATTATTTTTGGCCAGGTTTGGTAAACAACGTAAAGAAATATGTAAATGCTTGCGAAGTTTGCAAATGTACAAAACCTCCTAACCATGTCTTGAGACCACCCATGGGTAAAACTTCGGAAACGCAAAGATTTTTCCAAAAGCTTTACGTGGACTTTTTAGGGCCATATCCCAGATCACGTTCTGGTAATATCGGAATTTTTATTACTCTAGATCATTTTTCTAAAAATCCCTTTCGTTAAGAAATTTACTTCTGACGTGGTGATAAAATATCTCAAACAAGATCTCTTTCATACATTTGGTGTACCCGAGACCATTGTATCGGACAATGGATCTCAATTTAAATCCAAACAGTTTAATGAGTTACTCCAACGTTATGGAATAAATCACGTATATACCGAGGTATACATGCGCCACAAGCAAATGCTTCCGAACGCGTAAATCGTTGCATAATTTCAGGCATCAAGGCGTATATGAAACCTGAATAAAAGGATTGGATGAACATCTTAGTAGTATTTGTTGTGCATTACGTTCTGCTGTACATACCGCAATTGGAACTTCTCCTTATTTTATGACATTCGGTCAACATATGATCACAAATGGATCTACATATGCATTACTGCTCAAATTACAAATGCTGGATGACAGAGCAATTTCTTTTGGTCGAGACGATACATTTGACCTAGTTCGAAATAAGGCAGGCACGCTAATGAGAAAGCAACAAGAGAGAAATGAGCGAGCATTTAATCTACGTTCACGAATCGTATCTTATGATATTGGTCAAGAAGTCTTCAGAAGAAATTTCCAACAAAGTAACTTCGAAAAAGGATTCAACGCCAAATTAGGACCTACTTTTATCAAGGCCCGAGTTCGTAGAAAATTTGGTAACTACTACTATGAGTTAGAAAACCTTCAAGGACGAATTGTAGGGACGTACCACGCTAAGGACATCCGTCAATAAACAAACTCACTAAAATCCTTGTGCTACAAGTGGTATCAGTTTTTGCGAGTTTCCAACCCACAAAATCCGATTTTCGTTGGGGGGAAATGTACGGGTGCTTGTAGCTACAGGATTTAAATTTTTGTATTCCTTTTAAAATTTAAATAAAATATTTGTCATACACAATCTGCGCCATCTGTGTGTCAGAACTCCATAAAATTTCAGTTGCACAATTGTACTAGAGAAATCTATTTCCTAAGCGCCATTTAATTAGTGGGAATTTGATACAAATTCTGCAGGCCAACCTTAAAAATCGACCTTTCCTGCTCAGCGAAGCTAACCAGCTCGGTCTTTTCCTATTCAATCGCCACAATAAGTTCAATTGTCAAATTCACTTAATCAAAGTTATTCAGCCATTATCAGTTTACAAATTTGAAGTTAAAATAAATTCTTTCTATTCTATTAAATTTGTTTAAATACCTAGGAAATTTTCCTATTCAGTCGTTTTCACATAAAGTATGTCAAAAAAATTCGTAAAACTTTACATTTTCCCAAAATTTTAAATATTTTATGAATTTTTACATTTCTTTATTTTATTAATTCTTCAGAAACACCCTAATTTTTTTCTGAAATACGTTTTTTTGTAATTACAATGAGTTACAAATCCCTTTAGAAATTCCATTTGTCAATTTCGTAATTATTTCTCTGAAAAACGTAAGTGGAAATTTGTAAGCTACACCCAAAAAGAGAAATAAGTAGAATATCGGAAAAGTCTGTTTTATTCATTTTATAGACTTTTTTGGCTATTTTGATTGTCGAGCAATTGACTGGCGAATTCGGACAAATTGTTTTTTTTTATTGTTTATTGGTGCCAACTTCTGAAAAGGTAAATCTCAATTTTTCATATCTAATCAAATCAAATTTCTGTATCATTAATATAATGATCCTCTCTAGATTTGACACCTAATTTATATTGAATTGGCAATATTGTACAGGCTGTACTCTTTCCATTGTCTTTGAGTTGACATTGATCGCCACTTTCCAGGCAATCGGAGGCGAAGCATCGCATCGCATCATTTCGACTCTGCGTGTGTGTGAAATAAAATAAGACAAAAAGAACTAAAAACTAGAGAGTGGACTATCTTCGGCTATACCGAAGCTGAAATACCCCCACACAGTAGGAAGAAGTACCTCGAACATAAAAAATTGTGGTCTCAAGACCCTATTTTGAGCCAATTATAGGTGGTTTTGAAGCCCGGACCATGTACAAAATACATTTCTAAAAATTTCCAATTAAATCCACAAAAAAAAAAAATTGGTCTCAAGACCCCATTTAGACCCTTATATATGTGACTGCGGAACCTCGGACCATGTCAAAAATACGTTTCTAAACATTTCCAATCGAATACCACAATAAAAAATGTTTACCTTTTTTTCCGGTGTATGGGAGCCACGCCCAGTTTTTGTCCAATTTGGCTGATTCTCGAACTTGATCTCAGTATTCACGAGAAAAACATGTACCCAAAGTTTCAAGTCGATATCTCCAAAACTGCGACCTCTATCGTGCGGACGGACAGACGGACAGACGGACAGACGGACAGACAGACGGACATCGCAAAATCGACTCAGGAGGTGATGCTGATCAAGAATATATATACTTTTCCATACCGGACACGCCTCCTTATGGGCGTTACAAACGTTGTGACAAAGTGAGTATACCCTGCCACAGTGAGTGTGGGGGTATAATGATGGGGAAATCTTATATTTAATAATTCTAGTAAAAAACCGAAACCCTTAAAAAAAAAAAAACACTCAAACCCTTAAGAAAAAGAAAATCTCTGTTGTGAAAATGAAAAAAAATTAAGAATCATCCCGAAAATTAAAAAGCCCCGTGCGCGAAAATCTACCTTATGTAGTATCCTTAAAGTGCCTTATTTTCCATTTTAAATTCATAATCTAATTAAAAAAAAAGTAATCAATTGCATATAAAGGATATGTGGTATATTTAAATAAAAATAATTTTAATCCATGTATGTATGTGAATTGAGGTTATGTCATTATCCATAAAAATTACTATTCTCTCGTGTTAATGGAAATACTCAGTATGGGAGAGCAAACGTTGATAAAAAACAAAAAATGTAAATTAATTGTTTATAATTTTTGCTTTTCCATAGCTAGAGTTATGAAGTGTTATGATTGGTTATATTAGTATGTTGTAAATTAAATACATTTTTTTTTTGGATTGGTAACACTATAAAGACTAAAATAAAGACTAAAAGACTAAAAGAACAAAACAAAGAAACGAACAAAGATTCAATAATTTCTGCATGTAAGTATAAAGTTGCAAAAGTACATCCTTTGCAATTTTTTTTTCTGATTTGGTTCTTTTTTTGATTTTTTTTCTATTTTTTTTTAGCTACGTATTTTATAGATACTTTCAGCTTGTGGTTTATATAATTTTTTTATTTTAGTATGTTATGGTTGTTAAGAAAATTGTTAGAGTAAGGAACTTCTATTGGATTTGTTATTTTGGTTGGTCACTTCAACCAAATTTAAGTTAAACTATTTTTATAACAAACTAGCTGGGCCCTGTCCGCTTCGCTGGGCCTAAATAATTTTTTGTTGTTGCATTGTCTGCAATGTAATGGATGAATGGATGAAAGTAATTTTAAAATATATATGCTTAATTGGTGTTTATACTGTGGAGTTAATTTTGTACAATTTTATAGAGAGGAAAATTGATGTAGCGATTGGTATTGAAATAGGTTTTGATGCATGAATGAATGATTCGTATTGTATGTATGTATGTAGCGCAGTAAAGTATGTTTGGAAGATTATTGAAATTAAATTAAATGACATGTGGTATAAGTATTTGAAACAAATGCCATTAATTCGGCCGGTGCAAACGACTGGACTACTATCTTTGAGCTTTGGTACGTAGCCGAATGCTCGCACAAAATGGCCCGGCAGTGTAAACACTTGAAAACGAACAAATCTGTAGATTCCGATGCTGGTGCGGGAGGGAATATTCAGTCAGTGTAAACGGTTGCACGAACGGAATTTCGTTTACGATTGGAGTTCGCGACAAAAGTTGTGTTCGCTCCTACGGCCTAAGTGCACCATCAAATTAAGAAAAAATAAGTACCTTTATCCCTTTTAGACAAAATTAAACCAAAAATTTCCTTAGGAAGGGAAATTTTCCTAAAGTTGGCTGCACTGGTTGAGCGCCCCGTCTGTGAGGAGTGTTGCCACATTGAGAGACGTTCTGTTGTGATTTGTAAATTTTTCTTGTGGGAAGAAAGTGATTTCTATAACTTGTTGGGACAATTTTGCAGTGCTTATTTGCCGAAAAGGCCAATTGCAGTGTGTGCATTTAAGTCAAGTTTAATTTAATTTTCATTCGAAATGGACGTCTTCTCGTAATATTAATGGCGGTTTGCTGCATTTAAGCCAACGCGAAATTCCGCAGCCGGTACGGAACTTGAACAAAAATGTTGCTTAAATATGCGATACTGCGTTTTTTTTAAAGAAAATTTATAAATGATACACATTTTTAGTTGTAGCTTTGAAATTTTTCACCGCAACCAAATTTTTTCATTCCAGTATCTTTGCTGGAAGAATTTTCGAGAAAGTACCGCGGCGGCGGAATTTTGGGTATTTTAAGTTGTAATGAAGTACTGTGTGTAGGGTTACTGTGAAAGTGGGCGACTTCCGCAGGGAGCATTTAAGGTCGCCGCACATGAATGCAAAATTTCGTTGGTGTCGTGGTACTTTTTCTTGAAAATACGATAGTACGCTCTAGAATGATATGCATTTGTTTTTGTTTTTGTGAAATTTTTCAGCACGAAAAAATTTGTCCGAGCCGAATATCGCCTTGCAATTTTTGAGCAATTTTTGGGGAAATTTCGCGGCAGTGTGTGGGGAGCTTTAAGTTGGGTATTATTTAATTTCCATTCACAATAAACATTTTTCCGTAGTTATTTGGAATGTAAATGGCAAATGCATTTAAGTGGAAATGAAGTACTGTGAAAGTGGGCGTAAAATGTGAACTGGGAGATTGGGGCAAATTATGGAATTGCGAATATGTAATACTCAATGAGAAGCCGTGTTATTTTGGCACTGCCTTAGGTTTTTTCCATTGTTGAAAAGTTACATGCAATCAAATGGAAATAACCTTAATTATTACTCCCTGCTGCATTTAATGTTGAAAATACACGAAGTTGTTGAAATTTGTGATCGGTACATCGACTTGAAATACTTTAGCAAATCGATTTCATACTTTGAAAGAAACCGAAAGGGTTTTTTAACCCACAGATATGGTAACACTGCTTGGGTGGGGAAAAATTAAGTCCTAGGTGGCAACCAAGTTGATTGTGGATCATATGGTATTTGCTTTAAAAGATTCACAAATGTGAGAGAAATACGTATTTTCTAACTTGTGGGCGGTAAAAGTGGGCGTGTCAAAACCTATCCTATGTCACGACTCACGACCCCTAGAACACATATATAAATTTTGGTGAGAATCGGTGCTGTAGTTTTCGCGTCTACTGGTGACAAACATACACGTCTCTTTTATATATATAGATAATTTTCTTTAAAATTTTTATAATGCATTTATTTGTGAATAAACTATTTTGTAATGAATCCCTAAATTTGTTGGTGGTTCTGATTTCTAGCATGTGGTCGTAAATTGTGCTGTGGTATGAATAGGGATCAATAAAATATTTTTATTTAGGATGGCTTCCATTTTGTTGATCATGGATGGGTGGGCAAGTGTAGCTAATAACATCAAGGTTACACCAAAGTGCTTGATTTTGAATTACCGATATAGTTTCAATTTTCCTTTGGTTACCATCCATTAGATGTACAACTAAATAATTATTGCTGTAGTGTTGCGTGTTCACCAGGTTATAGGATGCAAGATCCTACCCCATTAGCCGACGAGCTAGAGCCGGAAATCAGTCGTGCATCCGCTTCACTATCACTTGCACAAACATACCATTCTTTCTTACTACGTTGCATACT
Organism: Heteromyza rotundicornis; assembly: GCA_951394025.1. NCBI lineage: Eukaryota > Metazoa > Arthropoda > Insecta > Diptera > Heleomyzidae > Heteromyza > Heteromyza rotundicornis. Next base: position 1,162,640 of record OX596015.1, on the reverse strand, counting down.
ACAAATATCTTCCTGCTCTTTGGAGCTCCGAGGTCCATGGTATGCGACAATGGGCCACAGTTTCGAAGCAAGGAGTTGCAGAGTTTATGCGCTTCGTATGGTGTGCAGATGCGGTACACTGCACATTATCATCCGCAGGCTAATCCGGCCGAGCGGATTAACCAAATTATTAAGACCACAAGGTAAATCTAACCAAAAAAGACGATTAAAAATGCAGCAACCAAGAAACGTTGTAAATGGAACCGACTCAAAGTTGTTGGCGTACAATCAAATTTTGTTGGCGTACAATTAAAAATTGTTCGTATATTACTTTATGGAAGACAGAGAAAGCAATTATCCAATTGAGCGAAAAAATAAATAGATACATATTAGAAAAAGAATGCAAAAAAAAGATAGCTGATGTGTTTGGTATTTCTGTAGATGTGTTGTATTGAAATATATTTATGAAGCTTAAATTAATTTAATGTAAGCCCAAGACTTTAAAAACGAGATAATTTACATTTCGTACACAAATTTGTCGGGCAACATCATTTCTACTGCGAATATATATAATATTCATTACTTAGAACTAACGCGCTTCCACAAAACGCAATATTTTAATATTTCATTAAGTTTACAATAATATTGTAATATTGAAATTAATGTTTTCCCGGGAAAAAACGAGTTGAAATACATTCTGCACAATTTATAAAATCGTAAAATCACAATATTTGTTAATAATTAATTATAACATAGTCATAATTTGATTTTAAAAATTCTTTTCGAAATATCAAAAATGTAAAATGTAAACAAATTGGACGCCATCTTCTAGTGCTGCGAAAATTCGATTTTTTTGTATTCGATACAACCGGATACTTTCTTGTGAATACTTAATAATTTTTACGATAATTTTCATTCAATTTTGATTTGAAATAAAATCTCTGAGTAAAGTAAATGCACGTAGCAATTGCTCTAAGACGTTTTTATTATTACGACCCAACAATTTTCATACAAACTTCCCTAAAATACCAATAATAGTATCGCATACTAATGGAACCAAGTACTTCATGAGTCAAGTGTCGAATATAAATTATTCATATATTATGCAGCACTTGTTGCTTTGAGAGCGAAAACAAGACAGCCATATATAATAATTTTTCTCTCTTGTATTAAATGTCATGCTGTTTCAGAATTATGAAATATTTGCGCATGGTTGCATTTCTGCATCGAGCGATGACATTGCGAATCATATGCCGAAATACGACCATGCTGGCAAATCATTTAACAATTTTTTGACGATTAGATTAACCACAACAATTGTAATTGTTGTTTGTGTTTTCCATATAAAATAAAAAATTGTTTTTTTACAACGTTTTTTGGTTAGATTAACCTATCTTTTTTTTTTCTGTGTACGTGTCGGAGAACCACAGGACGTGGGATACTCACCTCTCAAAGGTGGCGTGCTGCATTCGAACAGCGCAGCATGAGGTGTTGGGGGCGTCTCCATACTTCGTGAATTTTGGCCGGAATATGGCGGTCAGGGGTGATAGGGATTATAGGCGAGTGGGAGACTCAGACCAACCGGACAGAAGTAGTGAGGACCGGGCCAAGAAAATGGCAGACTTGAGGGAAGACATACGGAAAAAGTTAGAAATGGCAACTGCCAAGACAGCGAAAACGTACAATCTCAGACGTAGAGATGTACAGTATTTTCCACACGAGTTAGTATGGAGACGTAATTTTGTTTTGTCTGATGCTGCAAACTATTTTGTTAAAAAGAGGGTGTCTCCGTGGACATATGTTTTGGAAGACGAAGGGACGAGAAAAGGGGACATGGCATGTGCATGTGGAATTTTCTTGGTTTTGGTTAAGCTAGTGTTTAATTTAAAATTTAAGGAAATTCGGTAAATGTAGTTAGATTCAGCACCCTTGATTTATATTGAATTAATATAAAATTTCCTAATATTGGGCCATCTAGAAACCTTTTAATACCTAAACCGAAACCGATGTAAAATTAAGGGTTTTTGGCACCTTCAAAATCTGCAATGATATTAGGAACAAAGTAACCAAAAACCCTTAATTTTAAATCGAAATTGCGGAAATCAATTTATATGAAATTTATTTTCTGCTTTTTAGTCGGTTAAAGGGTTATATTTTAACTTATTTTTTACTCTTTTTTGTATTCCTCTTTTTTTAATCCTTTTGAGAATTTGTTACCATATGACAACATCACACTTTAAGACTACGTGGACCAGCCTCGGTACAATTTACAAAAAAAAGTTAATGCAATTTTTTTCTTTGGTTTATTAGAAGTATTTCTGTATCAATATTTTTTTTCGGTTTGTTGAATAGCAAAAATTTCCGTGTTTTATTGCACGATATTGACGTGAGAAAACATCACTTAAGAAATTTAAAATTAATTGTTTAAAAAAAAATTTTTTTAAAAAGTGTTGATGCAATAATGTAAAGAAATAGTCATACTACATGTTTGCATTTTTAAAAATTTAAAAATTATTTTCTCGTAGCTGTGGCGATTTTTTAAAATGCACGTCATTTGGCAACAATTCCATTAAATGGTATATTTTTTTGTACGTGTCCAAATTTGAATTTTGCTACAGTTGCTACACATTCAATGAAAATATACCTATAATTTTGTCCTTCTTATTGTTTTTTCAGCATTTTTATATTATATAACTATTGTATGCATTATATTTTATGTATTTTAGTAAAAAAAGTTGATGTTAAAAAAAAAAATTATTTTGAACTGTCATGAATAAAATTGATGTAAATAAATGCACACTTACAATGAATTTGACTTTGATTAACTTTAATAAGTAAATGTAAATATATTTAATTTATTTTTTAGGGAAAAAATTTTTTTTTTTTAAATTCATTTTTAAATGTATTACATAAACATAAGCATATATGCAATAAATTTGATATTGAAAATTTTTAGACCGTTAAGCAAATTTGTGGCCATATGGCAACATTCCAAAAAACTACTTTCAAATAACTATAAAATCTGGGTTGTCGCGGTATAAAATCGACACGATTGTAGTTGTTTTTATTGTTTGTTTTCGTTTTTATGTTTCCCTTTTGTTCGTGGCGACGGGCGAACAAGATCGGAGGAAATCACACACGCACTGAACAATTTTATTAATTGTTAATAATTTTATTTATTATTTGTTTTGCTTAATTTGAAAGCAAAACAAATTCGCCACTCGCGGGTGAAATGCAGCTGGCACGGGGGGAATTGACAACTGCATTTATGCTGTCAAGTTGTCTTTCTCCTCTTTTCTTTTCTTTTGCTATCGTTTGCTTAATGAGCGGCCACATTCCAATGGGGTTCCAGCGTTGCCATTACGAAGAAATAACATAAATAATATAATTTAGACTAAGGCTTTTTGTACTCTTTGAACCTGTTTGAGGGAGGGGAATTTGAGAACATTGATGCTTTCGCCTATGCACACATGAGTGCCGCCAAATTTGTATATTCATTTTGGAAAAATCCGAAGAGATTTTTCACATATAGGTGTGGGTAAAGGCCCAACCGCGAATACTGGCTTCTGCGTTAGGTCCCGCTTATGTGTGGGGGATAGCAGAAAATGGAAAGTGAGCGCCTGTAGTGTCATCATCTTGTGAAAATAGCATAACTTCACGCAAAATATGTACATACCCTAAAAGGGATAAAACGCATGGATGGGCACTTACAAAAATAGTAGTGAGACACCCTGATCGTTATCGATAGAAAAAGAGGGATTTGCGAAACTCGAGACGTGAGGGTTAGAATATTGTTAGCTATAGGTGATGAGAAAAATGTTCAATGCTTTCTTTTTTGCCAGACCTTTAAGCGATAGAGGACATAAGAAAAATACGAAGCAAAAACCATCCTTATTAGTTAAAATAAGAAATCAAACAAAGAGATTAAATAAATTGGAATTCATATAGCGGATATGTGAATTTAAGCCACATAAGTTGTGTTTAAAGAAATTACATAAATTTCTTTATCCAAAAAAAAAAAAAAGAGGTGAGAATCACATAAAATAAAAGAAAGGTAGGAATTGTATACTAATCATTGCAATGTTTAGGAGACACAATAGCTCCTCTTTTAATGCTATTTTTGCAGAATTCCTGGAGCGATTTGGAATTGGATGGCGTAAATATTTGAGGATTGGGTACATGAAGTCTCAACCAAACTAGAAGTCATATGAAGGTTATGGTCAATACAGCAGTGATGCACATTTTATAACCTCGTGCTAGAGCTGCAAATGCATATGCATACTATGCACACAAAATGGAGTAAATACTGAAAGAAAATTAAAAGACCCATGATTCTAAACAGTGAATATAAAACTAAATTTAAAAATAAGTATATTGCGAAAAGTTGCTAAGTGAATAAATGAAGTAGTGTTAAAGAAAAAAAAAAGAAAATGAAAAGAATCTAAATAATAGTGGCAAAGATAACAATAAACTAATAACTTAGATTTTCAGCACGTTCCTGACATGTCACGACCGTCGGTACCAGAAATTAAATCACGTGAGTGTGTATACATAATTTTTTAATTGAAAGTATCCTTTAAAAATGTTGTAAATTAAATACATTTTTTTTTTTTGGATTGGTAACACTATATAAAGACTAAAAGACTAAAAGAACAAAACAAAGAAACGAACAAAGATTCAATAATTTCTGCATGTAAGTATAAAGTTGCAAAAGTACATCCTTTGCAATTTTTTTTTCTGATTTTGTTCTTTTTTTGATTTTTTTTCTAGTTTTTTTTAGCTACGTATTTTATAGATACTTTCAGCTTGTGGTTTATATAATTTTTTTATTTTAGTATGTTATGGTTGTTAAGAAAATTGTTAGAGTAAGGAACTTCTATTGGATTTGTTATTTTGGTTGGTCACTTCAACCAAATTTAAGTTAAACTATTTTTATAACAAACTAGCTGGGCCCGGTCCGCTTCGCTGGGCCTAAATAATTTTTTGTTGTTGCATTGTCTGCAATGTAATGGATGAATGGATGAAAGTAATTTTAAAATATATATGCTTAATTGGTGTTTATACTGTGGAGTTAATTTTGTACAATTTTATAGAGAGGAAAATTGATGTAGCGATTGGTATTGAAATAGGTTTTGATGCATGAATGAATGATTCGTATTGTATGTATGTATGTAGCGCAGTAAAGTATGTTTGGAAGATTATTGAAATTAAATTAAATGACATGTGGTATAAGTATTTGAAACAAATGCCGTTAATTCGGCCGGTGCAAACGACTGGACTACTATCTTTGAGCTTTGGTACGTAGCCGAATGCTCGCACAAAATGGCCCGGCAGTGTAAACACTTGAAAACGAACAAATCTGTAGATTCCGATGCTGGTGCGGGAGGGAATATTCAGTCAGTGTAAACGGTTGCACGAACGGAATTTCGTTTACGATTGGAGTTCGCGACAAAAGTTGTGTTCGCTCCTACGGCCTAAGTGCACCATCAAATTAAGAAAAAATATGTACCTTTATCCCTTTTAGACAAAATTAAACCAAAAATTTCCTTAGGAAGGGAAATTTTCCTAAAGTTGGCTGCACTGGTTGAGCGCCCCGTCTGTGAGGAGTGTTGCCACATTGAGAGACGTTCTGTTGTGATTTGTAAATTTTTCTTGTGGGAAGAAAGTGATTTCTATAACTTGTTGGGACAATTTTGCAGTGCTTATTTGCCGAAAAGGCCAATTGCAGTGTGTGCATTTAAGTCAAGTTTAATTTAATTTTCATTCGAAATGGACGTCTTCTCGTAATATTAATGGCGGTTTGCTGCATTTAAGCCAACGCGAAATTCCGCAGCCGGTACGGAACTTGAACAAAAATGTTGCTTAAATATGCGATACTGCGTTTTTTTTAAAGAAAATTTATAAATGATACACATTTTTAGTTGTAGCTTTGAAATTTTTCACCGCAACCAAATTTTTTCATTCCAGTATCTTTGCTGGAAGAATTTTCGAGAAAGTACCGCGGCGGCGGAATTTTGGGTATTTTAAGTTGTAATGAAGTACTGTGTGTAGGGTTACTGTGAAAGTGGGCGACTTCCGCAGGGAGCATTTAAGGTCGCCGCACATGAATGCAAAATTTCGTTGGTGTCGTGGTACTTTTTCTTGAAAATACGATAGTACGCTCTAGAATGATATGCATTTGTTTTTGTTTTTGTGAAATTTTTCAGCACGAAAAAATTTGTCCGAGCCGAATATCGCCTTGCAATTTTTGAGCAATTTTTGGGGAAATTTCGCGGCAGTGTGTGGGGAGCTTTAAGTTGGGTATAATTTAATTTCCATTCACAATAAACATTTTTCCGTAGTTATTTGGAATGTAAATGGCAAATGCATTTAAGTGGAATTGAAGTACTGTGAAAGTGGGCGTAAAATGTGAACTGGGAGATTGGGGCAAATTATGGAATTGCGAATATGTAATACTCAATGAGAAGCCGTGTTATTTTGGAACTGCCTTAGGTTTTTTCCATTGTTGAAAAGTTACATGCAATCAAATGGAAATAACCTTAATTATTACTCCCTGCTGCATTTAATGTTGAAAATACACGAAGTTGTTGAAATTTGTGATCGGTACATCGACTTGAAATACTTTAGCAAATCGATTTCATACTTTGAAAGAAACCGAAAGGGTTTTTTAACCCACAGATATGGTAACACTGCTTGGGTGGGGAAAAATTAAGTCCTAGGTGGCAACCAAGTTGATTGTGGATCATATGGTATTTGCTTTAAAAGATTCACAAATGTGAGAGAAATACGTATTTTCTAACTTGTGGGCGGTAAAAGTGGGCGTGTCAAAACCTATCCTTTGTCACGACTCACGACCCCTAGAACACATATATAAATTTTGGTGAGAATCGGTGCTGTAGTTTTCGCGTCTACTGGTGACAAACATACACGTCTCTTTTATATATATAGATAATTTTCTTTAAAATTTTTATAATGCATTTATTTGTGAATAAACTATTTTGTAATGAATCCCTAAATTTGTTGGTGGTTCTGATTTCTAGCATGTGGTCGTAAATTGTGCTGTGGTATGAATAGGGATCAATAAAATATTTTTATTTAGGATGGCTTCCATTTTGTTGATCATGGATGGGTGGGCAAGTGTAGCTAATAACATCAAGGTTACACCAAAGTGCTTGATTTTGAATTACCGATATAGTTTCAATTTTCCTTTGGTTACCATCCATTAGATGTACAACTAAATAATTATTGCTGTAGTGTTGCGTGTTCACCAGGTTATAGGATGCAAGATCCTACCCCATTAGCCGAAGAGCTAGAGCCGGAAATCAGTCGTGCATCCGCTTCCTATCACTTGCACAAACATACCATTCTTTCTTACTACGTTGCATACTACAAATATCTTCCTGCTCTTTGGAGCTCCGAGGTCCATGGTATGCGACAATGGGCCACAGTTTCGAAGCAATGTCATGTGCAGGACCTTAGGCCGCACATCGACTCAGGGCAATTTTTCTCCGGTTAGATTCGAAAGTTGATTGGTCTCAGGAGACCAAGCATTCTTTTAGTTCTTTTTTGGACAGGAATAGGAGAGTGCAAAAAGTTGTAGCTGCGTTTTCAAAAATTATTTTTAAATTGGAATTTTCTTGGTTTTGGTTAAGCTAGTGTTTAATTTAAAATTTAAGGAAATTCGGTAAATGTAGTTAGATTCAGCACCCTTGATTTATATTGAATTAATATAAAATTTCCTAATATTGGGCCATCTAGAAACCTTTTAATACCTAAACCGAAACCGATGTAAAATTAAGGGTTTTTGGCACCTTCAAAATCTGCAATGATATTAGGAACAAAGTAACCAAAAACCCTTAATTTTAAATCGAAATTGCGGAAATCAATTTATATGAAATTTATTTTCTGCTTTTTAGTCGGTTAAAGGGTTATATTTTAAAAAACTTATTTTTTACTCTTTTTTGTATTCCTCTTTTTTTAATCCTTTTGCGAATTTGTTACCATATGACAACATCACACTTTAAGACTACGTGGACCAGCCTCGGTACAATTTACAAAAAAAAGTTAATGCAATTTTTTTCTTTGGTTTATTAGAAGTATTTCTGTATCAACATTTTTTTCCGGTTTGTTGAATAACAACTATTTCCGTGTTTTATTGCACGATATTGACGTGAGAAAACATCACTTAAGAAATTTAAAATTAATTGTTTAAAAAAAAATTTTTTTAAAAAGTGTTGATGCAATAATGTAAAGAAATAGTCATACTACATGTTTGCATTTTTAAAAATTCAAAAATTATTTTCTCGTAGCTGTGGCGATTTTTTAAAATGCACGTCATTTGGCAACAATTCCATTAAATGGTATATTTTTTTGTACGTGTCCAAATTTTAATTTTGCTACAGTTGCTACACATTCAATGAAAATATACCTATAATTTTGTCCTTCTTATTGTTTTTTCAGCATTTTTATATTATATAACTATTGTATGCATTATATTTTATGTATTTTAGTAAAAAAAGTTGATGTTAAAAAAAAAAATTATTTTGAACTGTCATGAATAAAATTGATGTAAATAAATGCACACTTACAATGAATTTGACTTTGATTAACTTTAATAAGTAAATGTAAATATATTTAATGTATTTTTTAGGGAAAAATTTTTTTTTTTTTCTAATTCATTTTTAAATGTATTACATAAACATAAGCATATATGCAATAAATTTGATATTGAAAATTTTTAGACCGTTAAGCAAATTTGTGGCCATATGGCAACATTCCAAAAAACTAACTATAAAATCTGGGTTGTCGCGGTATAAAATCGACACGATTGTAGTTGTTTTTATTGTTTGTTTTCGTTTTTATGTTTCCCTTTCGTTTCCCGTTCGGGGCGACGGGCGAACAAGATCGGAGGAAATCACACACGCACTAACCGAACGAACGCACTGAACAATTTTATTAATTGTTAATAATTTTATTTATTATTTGTTTTGCTTAATTTGAAAGCAAAACAAATTCGCCACTCGCGGGTGAAATGCAGCTGGCACGGGGGGAATTGACAACTGCATTTATGCTGTCAAGTTGTCTTTCTCCTCTTTTCTTTTCTTTTGCTATCGTTTGCTTAATGAGCGGCCACATTCCAATGGGGTTCCAGCGTTGCCATTACGAAGAAATAACATAAATAATATAATTTAGACTAAGAGTACAAAAATCTTTGAACCTGTTTGAGGGAGGGGAATTTGAGAACATTGATGCTTTCGCCTATGCACACATGAGTGCCGCCAAATTTGTATATTCATTTTGGAAAAATCCGAAGAGATTTTTCACATATAGGTGTGGGTAAAGGCCCAACCGCGAATACTGGCTTCTGCGTTAGGTCGCACTTATGTGTGGGGGATAGCAGAAAATGGAAAGTGAGCGCCTGTAGTGTCATCATCTTGTGAAAATAGCATAACTTCACGCAAAATATGTACATACCCTAAAAGGGATAAAACGCATTAATGGGCACTTACAAAAATAGTAGTGAGACACCCTGATCGTTATCGATAGAAAAAGAGGGATTTGCGAAACTCGAGACATGAGGGTTAGAATATTGTTACACTCAGGGAAAAAACAACCTAAAATCAAAAATAACCACCTTAAAACAAGTAGAAACGTTAATGAAAGTCTGGTAAAGTCGGAAATTTTAGAAACAACTACGAACAAACTTGTTTTCAATTTAAATCTTGAATTCAAAAATAAACAAACTTATTTTAAAGTTGTTTTCCGATTATTTCAAAATTTTTCCAATTTATAATAAGTTTGAAACATAGTTAATTTCAAGTAATTCATACTTACTTCGAAAAAGTTCAATCTTAATATAAGTTTTTCCAATTTATATTAAGTTTGAAACATAGTTAATTTCAAGTAATTCATACTTACTTCAAAAACATCAAAAAATGACTTACCCTTTAGGTATGGCAAAACAGATTCCAGATCGAATTTTGCCATTAATGCATAGAGTTTGGTATCCCCATCCGGATCACTTTGATTTTGCACAATTTCACCAATATTGGTGCACAAAACTCCTTCAAATATTGGCATGTGCTCCATTGCAAAACTTTTTTCAACTGAATTTAAATTTCCCGCAAAATGACACAAATACCAGCATTTGATGGTACTATAGAAAGTTTTTACAGTTAATAGCTGAACATTTTTCAATTCAAGTAGAAACATAATTGTTTTGAGATTTTTGCAACATTAAATTACACTTAACTTTGTAGCAACCTTAAATCAAGTTTGCCACACCTTGATTTAAAACCGTGCCACTTTGTTTAAAAGTTGACAATAGTTATTTTAAGTTTTTTTCCCTTTATTTCAACTTTGCAACTTTGTTTCAAAGTTGAAAATAGTTATTTTAAGTTTTTTCCACTTTATTTCAAAGTTGTTTTCATTAAGTTGAAAAAATGAAGGAGTAAATACGATCGTACTTAATTTTACTATGTTTTTTTTCCCTGAGTGTAGCTATAGGTGATGAGAAAAATGTTCAATGCTTTCTTTTTTGCCAGACCTTTAAGCGATAGAGGACATAAGAAAAATACGAAGCAAAAACCATCCTTATTAGTTAAAATAAGAAATCAAACAAAAAGATTAAATAAATTGGAATTCATATAGCGGATATGTGAATTTAAGCCACATAAGTTGTGTTTAAAGAAATTACATAAATTTCTTTATCCAAAAAAAAAAGAGGTGAGAATCACATAAAATAAAAGAAAAGTAGGAATTGTATACTAATCATTGAAATGTTTAGGAGACACAATAGCTCCTCTTTTAATGCTATTTTTGCAGAATTCCTGGAGCGATTTGGAATTGGATGGCGTAAATATTTGAGGATTGGGTACATGAAGTCTCAACCAAACTAGAAGTCATATGAAGGTTATGGTCAATACAGCAGTGATGCACATTTTATAACCTCGTGCTAGAGCTGCAAATGCATATGCATACTATGCACACAAAATGGAGTAAATACTGAAAGAAAATTAAAAGACCCATGATTCTAAACAGTGAATATAAAACTAAATTTAAAAATAAGTATATTGCGAAAAGTTGCTAAGTGAATAAATGAAGTAGTGTTAAAGAAAAAAAAAAGAAAATGAAAAGAATCTAAATAATAGTGGCAAAGATAACAATAAACTAATAACTTAGATTTTCAGCACGTTCCTGACATGTCACGACCGTCGGTACCAGAAATTAAATCACGTGAGTGTGTATACATAATTTTTTAATTGAAAGTATCCTTTAAAAATAAGGTACGGTAACTATTTTTGCCATTACCTATACCAAATTATTCGGATTGGTTAGAATCAGTCTGATAGACATAAAATATTCAAACACGTATTCACTTTTCACGTCCGCACAATTAAAGTTAACATTGGTGTTAAAATTTAAACTAAACATTTATATATATATAGGCTGTTATTTTACATATAATTAATTATAAATGATAAAATCGGACGGATTCGTATATGTTACGGCTATTACTATTTCTCAAAGATACACGAATTAAAAACTATAATAAATATAAAATAATATGGAACACTACAAAAATTATGTGTAGTTACTAAAATTTTAGAGGGGTTCAGCAACATCGTTCACTCTGGCAACATACATACATGGCAACATTCTAACTAGATCGTACACTCTGGCAACCTTCTAATTAGATGATTGTTTTTACGATATACGAAGTGTAAATGACAGGTCTTAGAATGTTCGAAAGAGTTTGAATGGTCTGGTTGGAAATGTTTGTCGTGCATAATCTTTTTGCTTTTAGTTGATCATTTTGGTCTAAGAGAAAGTACGAAACACTTAACAGATGTCCACACACAGAATCCACGAGTCTGAGCTTAGCCGAGCACACTCAAAAGAGAGAAGTGGGTGGATTTGAAGCTCTCTTTAATTAACTCTGTCTATTGTGCTGAGTCGTAAAGTGCAACATACGCAAACTACTGTAACATCCAACACGTTACAGTAGTTTGGCGCCCAAAAATTGTGGCTTTTGCAATGTTGTTATTGCAAAGTTGCACAAAAGAAAAAATATAAATAAATGAAGAGAAAAGAACAAGCATCTTGTTGTACCGTTAGACAAATTCCAGGTCTGATGTTGTTGTGAGAAAACAATTTGAATATACTAAAATTATTGCACGTATTTGGTGTGATCTTGTTTCGTTGATTTTAGTACGAAGTTAGATTTTCGCAGAGTAGGTAGATTCACTGTGAGGTTCCTTCGTATACTTTCGTGTAATTTGATATAGTTAGAATTATTGTCACATTTAAATGAAAATGTGGTAACTCCTATATCAGATCTAAATAATGCAGTTATGTTGAAGACTTATTGGAAGGAAATTTATAAATAGATTTTGTTGCTAGGAGGATGTTGGAGCTGAACCCTAAATATAAAATTTGATACAGTTGATCGATATTGTAATACAATTAAGTATTACATTCAATACATAGATAAATTAAGTTTTTTCTGTAATTTTTTTAAATAGTTTTTTTTATATATTTATAGTAATCATGGATGTAGATTACTTGATAGTGAAGAGATTAAGCATGAGTGTTTAATTCGAAATTTAGAAATTGAAGGCAGCATTAGAAATTTGGCTGCAAATTTAAGATTAATTCTGAATGAGGAAGAATGAGGAAAAAGTAGAAAAGATATTATTGCAATTAACACCCCGTCGCAAGAATTTGAAATTTGCCAAGAAAAGGTAGAAGATCTAAAACATTTGGCGAAGTTAAGTAAAAAACATGCAGACCAACAATCACAACAACGCTGCATTACGAAAAGTTTGCATGTTTGGGGTAGATTAGACACTTTACATGAACGTTCGCCTGAATAAAGCGAAGTTGTAGGTAAACTTAAAACAAAAATTCAAGATATACTTTCTAGTTTAGCGGCCATGAACACAAGTATAGATGCTGGTCCACCTACGCCGAATGGTTCACAAGTACATTTAGATTTGTTGGATAAGGAAGATAATATGGCCAGAAATCTTTCTTCGATAACTATTAGTGAGCAAGAAAGGTCACGAAATAATGGTAATGAAAAAAGTCAAAGTGGAGATCAGAGGCATACAGGTGCTACTAGGAAAGATGCAATAAATTCACGTCAATCTAACGCGATTAGAAATAATATAGGTAATCAAGGTAACAGGAATAAACCATTCTCCCAAAGTTTTACGTCGAATCAAAATAGGCGAGAAAGGATTTATTTTCGGAATAATCCTAATCTGGCACACCTTGCTCAAACAACTAATAGGCCTATATACATAAAGCAATATACTGACAATCAGTTTGATTCAAGACCAAGACAAGACTATGAAGATACGAACAGAGATAATAGCCAACAGCCGGTACACGATATTAGCCATTCAACCAGTGTTAACAATTTGGATAATCGTAAGCTTTCGAACATGTCCAAGTGGAATATAAAATATGATGGACAGCAAGGTCCTATAAGTGTCGAATAGTTCATACTCAGAGTAGAAATATTAGCTCGAAGTGAAGGTATTCCTCTGGACAGAATTTGTTTATCCATGCACTATTTATTAACAGGGAATGCCTACAATTGGTTTTGGATTTTCGTGTCCAATAATCAAAATCCCACATGGGACATATTTCGAACATCTTTAAAGAACGAATTCCAATCAATAACAACAGATCAAGAAATAAAAAGACAAATAGAGAATAGACGACAAAAACCAAGAGAAAGTTTTACTGAATTTAAGTTAGCCATTGAAACATTAAATTCTGAGTTGCGCATAAAATATTCAGAAATTGAGTTAGTGAGCGTTCTGAAAAACAACATGCATTCTGCATTACGTAAGCTGTTGATGCTTGCAAAACCGGTAACAGTAAATGAGTTACGTATTAGCTGCCTCGAAAAACGTTGAAAAACGTTTGTCAGAGATAGGCGAAACTTTAGATGATCAAGCGGCGCGTAGTAAATGAAATTTCTAACTCGAGTGATGAGTACTATGATTTCGACCAAAATAAGAATATGTTTGAAACCAATTATAATGTTGAAGAAAATAACTTAAGCATTTTTTGGAATTGTGACGACATTGGTCACAATTTCCAGGACTGCCCTTCAGTGCAAAGGTTACTATTTTGTTACTCGTGTGGTTACAAAAATGTAACTAAGCCAAATTGTACACGTTGTGCAGGGAGGTTAAACTCGAAGTCGGGTGTGAAGAATACCAGGGGACCTGCACATCCGATAAATTACACTCGTGTTCAAGAATATTCAAAACCCCAATTCAACAAATTGTTACAGCGACCGATGCTGCAACAAAACGGTACTCAGACAGATGTTTAGAGTTCAAAAATACTAGTTCAAAATCTGAACGAACAAAGAATTATTTTAAAAAGAAAAGAGAACATAAAAAGATAGTAGAAAGTTTTAAAATAAATACGCACACAGATCGAAGAATGTATGCTGAAATTTTAGTTAAAAAGAAGAACTAAATTGATTCAGCATAATATTGACACTGGTTCAACAATTCCGATGAGACAGCGCGTTTATCAGATGTCACCCTACATGCGCAAACATCTCGATGAGGAGATAGACCGAATGTTGAAAAATGATATCATAGAAAAAAGTGAAAGTAGTTGGTGTTCTCCTTGTGTATTAGTTCCAAAAGCAAATGGCAAATGGAGATTGTGTTTAGATGCACTCGAACTGAACAAGTATACCGTCAAGGATGCGTATCCAATGCCAAGTATGGACAAAGTACTAGCTAGTTTAAAAAAAGCAAGATAGATATCCGCACTTGACTTAAAAGATAGTTTCTGGCAGATACCACTTTCTGACACTGATTCAAAACAGCCTTTCCAGTTCCAGGGAAAGGGTTATATCATTTTAAAGTTATGCCTTTTGGTCTTAAAAATGCCACACAATCGATGTGCAAATTAATTGACCGCGTTATTCCATATGAAATGCAAACTGAAGTTTTTCCATATATAGGTGATATGTTGATAATTTCTGAAACATTTGAAGAACATATAACAATTATAAAGAAAGTTGCTGAGCAGTTAAGGCTAGCTAATTTAACTATAAATGTGGAAAAATCGCGGTTTGTACAAAAAGAAATTCCTTACTTAGGCTATATCGTTGGGGAAGATGGACTTAAACCTAACCCTGATAAAATTGAGGCGATTTTGAAAACTAAGAAGCCGAACACAGTTAAAGAATTGCGTAGATATTTGGGAATGTGTCAGTGGTTTATGAGAATGTTACCAAATTATTCAGCAATTGCTGCTCCGCTTACCGATATGACAGGTAAAAATTTCACCAGAAATTGGTCAGAGGAAGCTGAAGAAGCTTTTAGCAAATTAAAAGAAATGCTAACAACAACGCCAATATTAAAAGCCCCTGATTATAATAAGCTTTTTTACCTTCAATGTGATGCAAGTTTAAATGGTATAGGTGGTGCATTAGTGCAGCTCGATGATGAACAGAATGAGAAACCTGTGGCATATATGTCTAGGAAGTTGACATCAGCGCAACAGAAATATAGCGTCACCGAAATTGAGTGCTTAGCTGTCATAGAAGCGATAAAAAAGTTTAGACCATATGTTGAAGGGACTCATTTTGTGGTAATCACCGATCATGCGGCATTAAAATGGCTAATGTCGACGAAAGATTTGCAAGGGCGTTTAGCACGTTGGTCTCTGAAATTACAGCACTATGACTTTGAGATAATCCACAGAAAGGGAAAAAATAATATTGTGGCGGATGCATTGTCTAGAGCTGAAATAGAAGAGATAGCAGGAGGGCTAGATTTAAATATATCGAATTTTCAAGAAGATGAATATGTAGCCAAAGTAAAATTGGTGAATGACAATATTGAAAAATGTCCGGATTTAAAAGCGATAGATGGCAAGTTGTATAAAAGAATATGGTTCAGACAAAGAGAAATGGAAAGGGAAACCGATTGTTGGCGATTGTGGATACCTGTAAGTTTGCAAAGAAAGATATTAGAAGAAAATCACTCTCCTCCAAAATGTGCACATCCAGGCATTAACAAGATGTTAGAAAAGATGAAACGTTTGTATTATTGGCCGCGGATGATCAATGATATTGTAAAGTTTGTGAGTGACTGCGAGACGTGTAAATCATCCAAAATTCCAAATAAGATAATGCGACCTCCAACAATATCTCGACCACCCCCATTGCGAACTTGGCAGGAGTTACATATCGATTTTGTAGGGCCGTTGCCAAGATCAAAAACAGGAAATACCTTCGCGTTTGTCATCTTAGATAATTTCTCAAAATATATTGTAGTGAAGCCCATGCGCAACGCCACAGCGAAGTTTGCAATACAAACATTGCAAGAAGTTTTTTGTCTTTTCGGTGTTCCTGAGAAAATATTGTCTGATAACGGTAGTCAATTTGTCTCAAAGGAATTTAAAGATTTTCTCGAAGAAAACGGAATTAAACAAACACTTACAGGTTATTACTCTCCTCAGGCAAACGCTGCAGAACGTGCAAATAGAACAATTTTCACTGCAGTACGAATGTATATAAAAAATGATCATAGGGAATGGGACAAACATATTAATGAAATTAGTTGCGCACTACGAAATATTGTACACGAATCCACTAATTTTACCCCATATTATATGATGTTTGGTTTTCATATGGTAACAAATGGGAATGCATACGAGTTGTTAAGAAAGTTAAATAGTTTGTCGGGTGAAAGTCCTGAAATCTTTGATAGTAAGGATCGAATCATACAAATCAGAAACAAAGCTTATGAATGTCTAAGGAAAGCTCAAGAAAAACATACAAAAACATACAATCTAAAAAGTAGGCTGGTAAATTATTCTATTGGTCAAATTGTGTATAAAAGAAATTTCTACAAGAGTGACAAAACTAAGAAATTGAATCCTAAGCTCGCTTCAAAATTCACTAAATGCAAAGTAAAGCAAAAGATTGACAATTTTATTTATGAATTAGAAGATTTCAAAGGGAAGTTCTATGGTAGAGTGCATGCAAAAGATATATTTTCACAAGGGCCCGGCTAACTACAGTTCAAAATTGAGATCTCAGGGAGGGCCAGCTCCACGTTTATATAATCAAACCAGTTCGATGACTTTTTCCAAATAAAACTGTTTCAAAATTTGTTGGAATTTTGCAGTTAAATTTGTGTTGTAGTGTCCTCATCTTGTGAAAATAACATAACATAAAACGCATGGATGGGCACTTACAAAAATAGTAGTGGGACACCCTGATCGTTATCGATAGAAAAAGAGGGATTTGCGAAACTCGAGACGTGAGGGTTAGAATATTGTTAGCTAAGGTGATGAGAAAAATGTTCAATGCTTTCTTTTTTGCCAGACCTTTAAGCGATAGAGGACATAAGAAAAATACGAAGCAAAAACCATCCTTATTGGTTAAAATAAGAAATCAAACAAAGAGATTAAATAAATTGGAGTTCATGTAGCGGATATGTGAATTTAAGCCACATAAGTTGTGTTTAAAGAAATTACATAAATTTCTTTATCCAAAAAAAAAAAGAGGTGAGAATCACATAAAATAAAAGAAAGGTAAGAATTGTATACTAATCATTGAAATGTTTAGGAGACACAATAGCTCCTCTTTTAATGCTATTTTTGCACAATTCCTGGAGCGATTTGGAATTGGATGGCGTAAATATTTGAGGATTGGGTACATGAAGTCTCAACCAAACTAGAAGTCATATGAAGGTTATGGTCAATACAGCAGTGATGCACATTTTCTAACCTCGTGCTAGAGCTGCAAATGCATATGCATACTATGCACACAAAATGGAGTAAATACTGAAAGAAAATTATGACCCATGATTCTAAACAGTGAATATAAAACTAAATTTAAAAATAAGTATATTGCGAAAAGTTGCTAAGTGAATAAATGAAGTAGTGTTAAAGAAAAAAAAAAAAATGAAAAGAATCTAAATAATAGTGGCAAAGATAACAATAAACTAATAACTTAGATTTTCAGCACGTTCCTGACATGTCACGACCGTCGGTACCAGAAATTAAATCACGTGAGTGTGTATACATAATTTTTTAATTGAAAGTATCCTTTAAAAATAAGGTACGGTAACTATTTTTGCCATTACCTATACCAAATTATTCGGATTGGTTAGAATCAGTCTGATAGACATAAAATATTCAAACACGTATTCACTTTTCACGTCCGCACAATTAAAGTTAACATTGGTGTTAAAATTTAAACTAAACATTTATATATATATAGGCTGTTATTTTACATATAATTTATTATAAATGATAAAATCGGACGGATTCGTATATGTTACGGCTATTACTATTTCTCAAAGATTCACGAATTAAAAACTATAATAAATATAAAATAATATGGAACACTACAAAAATTATGTGTAGTTACTAAAATTTTAGAGGGGTTCAGCAACATCGTTCACTCTGGCAACATACATACATGGCAACATTCTAACTAGATCGTACACTCTGGCAACATTCTAATTAGATGATTGTTTTTACGATATACGAAGTGTAAATGACAGGTCTTAGAATGTTCGAAAGAGTTTGAATGGTCTGGTTGGAAATGTTTGTCGTGCATAATCTTTTGGCTTTTAGTTGATCATTTTGGTCTAAGAGAAAGTACGAAACACTTAACAGATGTCCACACACAGAATCCACGAGTCTGAGCTTAGCCGAGCACACTCAAAAGAGAGAAGTGGGTGGATTTGAAGCTCTCTTTAATTAACTCTGTCTATTGTGCTGAGTCGTAAAGTGCAACATACGATCCAACACGTTACACGCCATAGGCGCTTATATATTCTGATTCTTTTAGTTATTTTTTGGACAGGAATAGGAGAGTGCAAAAAGTTTTAGCTGTGTTTTAAAAAATAATTTTTAAATTGGAATTTTCTTGGTTTTGGGTTAAGCTAGTGTTTAATTTAAAATTTAAATTTTCTAGAGTTTTGTGATTTTTCGAATTGTGTTTGGTGGCAGCGTTGTGGTTGTGGTTTCCGAGAATTTTGTTTGGCCGTTTTCCTTGCCTTTCTTCCTTTCCCATTTTTGTTGTGCTTAACAAAATTTAATTTTTGTGTGTACATAATTTCTTTTGGTTATTTGTCGTTTTGTGCCAATTTCAAAAAGGGTTCCGTTTGAGTTCGGTATTTTTTTCTTTGTGGCGGGAAAAGTTCATTTTCTTTTTATATATATATATAAATATATACCCTATATATATATATATACCTATATATATAGTGCGGCAGTTTCGGTGTAGGTTTTTAAAAAGTTTAGTTATCGAGTTTTCACGCGTTTGTGTTGTTCGTTCGGCCGGGGATACCATGGCGCGAGGGTCGGCCCCCAATCCCACCCGTCGCGATTGAGATACCGGAAAATTAGGGATTTTAATTATTAGATAAAAATAGCGCCATAGATGTCTCAAAAATAACTTTCCAACCGCAATCGTGACAGACAGACGGGAATATGGCTAAATCGGTGTTCGATCATGAATATATATACTTATCCATACCTTACACTCGTCCTTATGGACGTTGTAACAAAAAAATAACCCCTGTGTGAGGTATAGATAAGGAAATTCGGTAAATGTAGTTAGATTCAGCACCCTTTTTTTTATATTGAACTAGCTGGGCCCGGTCCGCTTCGCTGGGCCTAAATAATTTTTTGTTGTTGCATTGTCTGCAATGTAATGGATGAATGGATGAAAGTAATTTTAAAATATATATGCTTAATTGGTGTTTATACTGTGGAGTTAATTTTGTACAATTTTATAGAGAGGAAAATTGATGTAGCGATTGGTATTGAAATAGGTTTTGATGCATGAATGAATGATTCGTATTGTATGTATGTATGTAGCGCAGTAAAGTATGTTTGGAAGATTATTGAAATTAAATTAAATGACATGTGGTATAAGTATTTGAAACAAATCCCGTAATTCGGCCGGTGCAAACGACTGGATTACGATCTTTGAGCTTTGGTACGTAGCCGAATGCTCGCACAAAATGGCCCGGCAGTGTAAACACTTAAACCAAAAATTCCCTTAGGAAGGGAAATTTGCCTTAAGTTGGCTGCACTGGTTGAGCGCCCCGTCTGTGAGGAGTGTTGCCACATTGAGAGACGTTCTGTTGTGTTTTTGTAAATTTTTCTTGTGGGAAGAAAGTGATTTCTATAACTTGTTGGGACAATTTTGCAGTGCTTATTTGCCGAAAAGGCCAATTGCAGTGTTTAAGTCAAGTTTAATTTAATTTTCATTCGCAATGGACGTCTTCTCGTAATATTAATGGCGGTTTGCCTGCATTTACGTCCCCATAAGCCAACGCGAAATTCCGCAGCCGGTACGGAACTTGAACAATGTTGCTTGAATATGCGATACTGCGTTTTTTTTTTTTAAATTTATAAATGATACAACTAAAGCTTTGAAATTTTTCACCGCAAACAAATTTTTTTATTCCAATATCTTTGCTGGAAGAATTTTCGGGAAAGTACCGCGGCGGCGGGATTTTGGGTATTTTAAGTTGTAATGAAGTACTGTGTGTAGGATTACTGTGAAAGTGGGCGACTTTCGCCGTGAGCATTTAAGGTCGCCACACATGAATGCAAAATTTCGTTGGTGTCGTGGTACTTTTTTGAAAATACGATAGTGCGCTCTAGAATGATATGCATTTGTTTTTGTTTTTGTGAAATTTTTCAGCACGAAAAAATTTGTCCGAGCCGAATATCGCCTTGCAATTTTGGAGCAATTTTTGGGGAAATTTCGCGGCAGTGTGTAGGAGCATTAAGTTGGGTATAATTTAATTTCCATTCACAATAGACATTTTTCCGTAGTTATTTGGAATGTAAATGGCAAATGCATTTAAGTGGAAATGAAGTACTGTGAAAGTGGGCATAAAATGTGCACTGGGAGATTGGGGCAAATTATGGAATTGCGAATATGTAATACTCAAGGAGAAGCCGTGTTATTTTGGCATTGCCTTAGGTTTTTTCCATTGTTGAAAAGTTACATGCAATCAAATGGAAATAACCTTAATTATTACTCCTGCTGCATTTAATGTTGAAAATACACGAAGTTGTTGAAATTTGTGATCGGTACATCGACGTGAAATACTTTAGCAAATCGATTTCATACTTTGAAAGAAACCGAAAGGTAAAAAACACCGCAGATATGGTAACACTGCTTGGGTGGGGAAAAATTAAGTCCTAGGTGGCAACCAAGTTGACTGTTGATCATATGGTATTTGCTTTAAAAGATTCACAAATGTGAGAGAAATACGTATTTTCTAACTTGTGGGCGGTAAAAGTGGGCGTGTCAAAACCAATCCTATGTCACGACTCACGACCCCTAGAACACATATATAAATTTTGGTGAGAATCGGTGCTGTAGTTTTCGCGTCTACTGGTGACAAACATACAAGTCTCTTTTATACATATATATATAGATATAGATAGATTCACATTTTTATTTGTTTTTATGAAATTGCTCACCTCAAACAAATATATTTTCGCATTTGCAAGAAACATTTTTGAGTAAGTTTCGCAGCGGCTGCGGTACTTCGCGTTGATGTGTGCGGACCTTAATGTTGTACTGGGAATATCAGCAGATATGGTAACACTGCTTGGGTGGGGAAAAATTAAGTCCTAGGTGGCAACCCAGTTGACTGTTGATCATATGGTATTTGCTTTTAAAGATTCACAAATGTGAGAGAAATACGTATTTTCTAACTTGTGGGCGGTAAAAGTGGGCGTGTCAAATCCTATCCTATGTTACGACTCACGACCCCTAGAACACATATATAAATTTTGGTGAGAATCGGTGCTGTAGTTTTCGCGTCTACTCTAGACAAACATACACGTCTCTTTTATATATATAGATTAATATAAAATTTCCTAATATTGGGCCATCTAGAAACCTTTTAATACCTAAACCGAAACCGATGTAAAATTAAGGGTTTTTGGCACCTTCAAAATCTGCAATGATATTAGGAACAAAGTAACCAAAAACCCTTAATTTTAAATCGAAATTGCGGAAATCAATTTATATGAAATTTATTTTCTGCTTTTTATTCGGTTAAAGGGTTTTTACTCTTTTTTGTATTCCTCTTTTTTTTTTTTAATCCTTTTGCGAATTTGTTACCATATGGCAACATCACACTTTAAGACTACGTGGACCAGCCTCGGTACAATTTACAAAAAAAAGTTAATGCAATTTTTTTCTTTGGTTTATTAGAAGTATTTCTGTATAAACATTTTTTTTCGGTTTGTTGAATAGCAACAATTTCCCAAATAACTTTTTTTTTTCAAATTTTTATTTTTTTATCACTTTTAGCATCATTAATAGCAATAATTAACGGATAGATTTTTAAGGCTCTAAATGAAAAACATGTAGCGAAAAGGTTTAATTGAAAATTTTGTTGGTTGTTGACCTCTTGGTTATATGATTATATTCATTATTAGCCCAATAATGATAATTGTTGTTATTGAATGAGAAAACACAAAGGTTTATTCTTTCATAACAAATTTTATTTTCCGATATTTCGACTACCGTCGGTAGTCATCCTCAGGGAAACTGTCAAGTGCGGAAAAAACATACATACAAAAGTATCACAATTCATACATTTTTTTTAAATATAAAGATTAACAAAATAATACAAACTTACAATAATATTAAACAAAAATATTCAATATTAATTGAGTAGCAACACCCACTCGATTCGTGGTTTACTTGTCTACTGGTTTGTCGTTATGTTTTGTTTTGTTATCAGGTGTCTGCAGCTCTGAGCGCATCTTTCTGTGTCTGTTTTAATATTGAATCGTTGTTTTGTTGGTACGTTTATAATGTGGAGCATTTCCAATGTGTACCTTCTCGCGTAATTCGTCTCTGCTGTTTTTTGTTCGATGGGTTTAGTCCTACATTTATGGTCCGATTTATGTGACGACATTCTTGTTTTGAGTTTGTTTTAGTTTTGTTGTCCCTACATATACTTTGTTGCAAACTTCAGCGTCAGTACCTTTGCATGTTATTTGGTAGATTAAGTTTGCTTTGTAATTTTTGTCCATATTACTTTTAGTGTTGCTATATAGTTGTCCAAGATTGTTATCTGTTTTTGTGGCGATTTTATATTTTTCTTTGTCATAGCAATTTTATCTGATGAGTGTTTCCGATAGTCATATATTTAATACTTCTATATTGCTAGCAACCTATCTGCGCAATGTGTTTGAACTCCGAATTCAATTTGACTACTTACACATATAAACAATTGTCAAATGGCTTCAGGGCCGGATTTGAAAATACAAAACGATATTCTTCAATTGATCTCTTTTTTATCACACAAAAAGCATCGGTGCGACATTGTTTTAAAATTTATTTCACAGACACAGACAAATTATATTATTCAATGGAAATATTTCAATAAAAATTTTGTATTTCAGTTTTTTTTTAATTGACAAAAAATTATTCATCCGTTACTGTGATTTTCTTCAACTTTAAATCTCGTTTTTGCCCAATACATAATCGGTTGTCTTGCTCAGATAACAATATATCTGGACTGCAATGCCAGTGAATTGAATTTGAATATACTATCAATATAGAAGTATTACATATATGCCGATAGTCCTGGTACATACGTCACTAATTTATAAAATTTTGGCGTTTCTTCTGTGTGATGTCTATTTGGTATCGCATTATCACGTCTTTGGTGGTTTTTCGCGGAAATATATTTTTAGTTAAAACGGTCAAAATTTTTTGAATGTTGTCCTCGTGGAATATTTTGTCACTAATTGTCAATATTTTTCTAATAAAATGATATGCTGTATTCATAATCATTTTCTTTGGGTGTCCTGAGAAATAGTTAATGAGAAATAGTTAATGATGCCGTAGGTTTTTGATACCAGTCCAATTTTAATATGTTGTTCCTTTTTACGATCCGTGTGTTTAAGTTTGACAATTGTTCATCCTCTTCCTCTTCCTTTGTAAATTTAATATTCCTATGGAACTTGTTTAGTACTTTCTTTGGGAACCATCTTTTTCAGCATCCAAAATCCGTTAAGAAGCAATATGTCTGCTTTTTGTAGTATGTCAAATTAAAGGTAGGCAAATCCTATTAATATTACACCCCATATGCAAAATGCTCTTGTTTAGACTCAAATTCAAAAAAACTAGACGAGATAGAGCTTTTTTGTGGACGCCATCGTGTGTAGTATCAAAAAATCTTTAAGGATCAATATGTTTGCTTTTTGGTGTACGACGTTCTATTTCACTGTAATGGCACTTAAGTAAGCCGTTCATATATTGAAAACAAACAATCGTAAAAATATGAATAGCTTGTTATGCAGATAAATGTTAGCACAAAACGATGACGTAAGCATTTTTAATTGTTAACTTTTGATAATTACTGAATTTTGTCAATTGCATCATTTTTTGACTCCTTGATCCTGAATTTTTCAAAAAACTGATGTTTTGGAAAAATGTGTTAATATTTTTTCATTTTAACTTCATATTGAGCTTCGGTTTTGGCCAATGTGAAAAAAGCGTAACTTCGGCTTCTGCCGAAAAAACTACCTTCAGTCGGACACTAGGGAACATGTTTTTTACTTCAAAACTTCGAGAATCAGCCAAATCGGGCAATCGAGGCTCCAAACTA
The DNA here is from genome assembly GCA_951394025.1 of Heteromyza rotundicornis. Classification (NCBI taxonomy): domain Eukaryota; kingdom Metazoa; phylum Arthropoda; class Insecta; order Diptera; family Heleomyzidae; genus Heteromyza; species Heteromyza rotundicornis. Next base: position 1,137,993 of record OX596015.1, on the reverse strand, counting down.
CCTATAAACTCCTCAATGCGTTCGAGGTATAGTACTTCTGAATGGATCATATTGTTTGGGGATATTTCAGCTTCGGCATAGCCGAAAATAGTTCACTCTCTAGTTTTTTCATATTTTTGGGTCCCTAATCGATTCCCAGCTTTTGGACCATCTCGACTGTATACAAAGTGGTAACACTGGTACTGAAAATTTAGGTATCAAATTTTCAGTGCTAAATAACGTATTTTTTAAAATGGTCATAAGTGCGGACTTATGCTTGTGCAGTCGAACCCGCTTACTGAAACACGAATTTGTCAGAAATTTTGTTTCAGTTATGCGGGGTTTTCACTTAACCGAATTCGGATAACTGGAAAATATTTCACTTATGCGAATTTTGCATAAAGAAAAATACATATTTTACGGTTCGTGAAAGTTATGAGACGTATTCTTAAAATTTCAAGACCCGCACTTTTTCTTTGATTTACGCCTAAATTTGTTTTTGTAAAACTTTGTTTATGTTGAAAAAATACAAATTACAATGAAATCTAAATTTTTAGGGCGTGTTTCATTTAGGCGGAGTTTAATTGGTATAAAATTTTGGATTGGAGATGAAATTTTCGTCTCACATTATCAGGTTTTTCGCTTAAGCGGGTTTCGATTAATTGAATTGAAATATTTAGGAGTTCTGCAATTAGCTACGATTCATAAACAAAATTGAACTGACATTATCTTTGGTTTAACGTCTTTTCAGGTATTGGATATGCTGCGGCTGTGATGTCATGCTGGATGAATGTTTACTACATTGTTATATTGGCGTGGGCAGTATTTTATTTCTTTATGTCAATGCGAGCTGGTAATTTAGCGTATACCGAATTGTTTAAATATGGAATTTGATTATTTGTTACACTTGGTCAACCAATTGGTGTAACAAGCGATACCAACCTATTTATCTTCCTTATCATATGTAGATGTACCGTGGCGCACCTGTGACAATGTCTGGAATACTTTAAACTGTGTAAATCCATATGAACGAAAGAATCTCTTGTGTTGGGAGAGGTCCATCAATGGTATAACGAAGAAAATGTGTACAGTGGCAACCGCAAATATATCTGCATCCGATTTGACCGATCCAGTCAAAGAGTTCTGGGAGTAAGTACTATTTAAGCAGACTACATTAATATCGAGTATTTAAATACATATGAAACTATACTTATATGAACACTCATAGACGTCGTGCTCTACAAATTTCACATGGAATCGAGGAGATGGGTAACATTCGTTGGGAGCTGGCTGGAACACTTTTACTGGTATGGATTTTGTGCTATTTTTGCATATGGAAAGGGGTCAAATGGACTGGTAAGGTTGTATACTTTACGGCACTCTTTCCCTATGTGCTCTTGACGATTTTACTCATTCGTGGTATAACACTACCCGGCGCCTTGGAGGGTATAAAATTCTATATAATACCAAACTTTTCAAAACTCTCTGAATCGGAGGTATGTCAGCAAACATTTCATAATGTAATAGTTAATCTTATTCAAACTAACTGTTGTAAAAGGTCTGGATCGATGCTGTTACTCAAATATTCTTCTCATATGGGCTTGGTTTGGGAACTTTGGTGGCACTAGGCAGTTATAATCAATTTACAAATAATGTTTACAAGTAAGTTTTGAATTTTCAGATAATAATATTTGACGGGCCCAGAAAAAGAAACGAGAAATTTATTTGACTTCGTAAGAATACTCCCGCTCTTTTGTCAGCGTAAAAAGAAGCACAATTTTGCTTGTAGGTACATATTCGTTGGTCGTTTGTTTTTACTATGATCTTTACTTGTTGTTGGTCGCTGTAATCTTTTTAAAAACGCAATTTTGCATTCTGATTTTTGAATACATTCACTAAATTTTGAATATAAATAAATACAATACAAGTTATTTTGCAGTTGCTTTTACTACAATTTTTTTGTAAAAAATTAAAAAATTTGGAAAAATTTTAAATTTTATTTAAAATTGTACATTTTTATTTAATTAAATATTGCACTAGTTTGAATCGCTGAAACCATAATAACGCAAGTCGGCTATTTCATAAAGTTTTGTAAACTTATGTGGGCTTAAGCCACAAGCAATTTGAATGGTATAGTCGTTGTGAAAACTTTGACAATAGTTAAATTGTTTCTTTACATGGTGCACCTTAATTTCAGTTTTTTTTATATACCCTAAACCCAAAGTTGGAAAAGCTAATTGAGAATTTAACTTCGTTTACAAAAAAAAGTTAATTTAGTAAAAAATTCAGATTTTTATTGAGCTTTTCATAATTTATGTATTAATTATGGGCTTTAGCTCGTTTTCCAAAATTAATTTTTTGGAAAACGAGCTAAAACCCATAATTAATACACAAAAAAGTTAATCATAAACCTAACTTCGTTATTTAGTTGAAAAAGTAGCTTCGTTAAAAGTTAACTCATTTTCCAAAAAATTCCATTTTGGAAAAGGGATTACAACAACCAAACTAAAGCCCAGTCTGGCAGAGTGTACAGCTGTTACGGATCCAACCACGGATCCTCGTCAGCACTCTTTGTGCATTTTATTAAGTCCAAGCGACGCTATAGTTATGCATTAGTATAACGCACAAGAGAATTGATTCTCCTTTGCATCAGACCAACTCACTGAAGCAGCGAATGGAAAAATGCATTCAACTGAATTTTTCGTTGTTGTTGTTTAAAAGAAAAAATTTAAAATTAAAAGTTAAATTTAAGAAAAAAGTTTAAATTTAAAGTTAAATTTTCTATAGAAAAATAAAAAGTAAAATGTTTTCCAAAATACACATAAAAAACAATTCAGAAATTTGAATTTTTTTACATCTTTTCTACTAAACTATATGTTTTTTTGTAAACAAAATTGGAAATTTCAGAATTGTTTCCTCCAATGTCGGTACGTTTAACCGATGAGAGATGGTACATTTATTGCACCGTTTTTTTCTCGGTTAAGTGTTAAATTTACAGAAAATTTTTGAAAAATTCCCATTTAACCAACATTTAAGGCAAAAAAACTTACAACACCGTTCGACAAAAAAAAAAATGGTAACGCACATGATCGGGACCGACAGATGCTGTTAGAGGGGGTTAAAAAAGAGTACCCGTGTCTCCCAGTTTTTCTGGATCAGTTCTTAAAACCGTTTAAATCGCATTTATGCATTTTGCATTTTTCTCATTCACATAATAATTTGTCAAAAATACAGTTTTCATTGAATCTTAAATATTAAATTCGTTCGATATAGGAAAAACATACCTTTAAAGAACATGTACACTTTTTACAATCGGATGTAAACTCATCACGCTAGACTAGAAACAATTCAGAATTTTTATTTTTTTGTTACATTTTTTCTACTTTATTGTTTCCAGTCTAGCGTGACGAGTTTACATCCGATTGTAAAAAGTTTACATGCTTTTTAAAGGTATGTTTTTCTTCTATCAAATGCTGATAGCGTTCCACGGTATATTCAATTAAAAAAATATTTGAACAAATATCACTAATCTGTTATTTCATTTTAATAAAGGATGCTTAGATATTTCTTTTGATATATAACTCTAAGCAATATATATTACGGATGTTTGCTTTCTAACATTTGAGGAGAATATCAAAGTATAATAAAACGTATTTCATAAATTCTTTTATTACTTCGGTGTTATTTTTTTATCATTTTACATTTTGCTGTTACCATATGGGTACGCTCGTCACAACCCTAGTAAATTTAAATTTTTACTAAGAAACATTTATTATTAGCTTTTCTCATATAAAATTCTAGATATTCTAGATACAAATTGGTTTTAAAGTAAGATTGTGTACTTGTTATACTTATGAAAAACTAACTTAGCCATATCCGTATGTCTGCCTGTCATTCAGTATGTTCAACCTTCTGATTGGTTAGAAGATTGAAGGAGCTAGAAGCAAGCCAAGCGGTCCAAACTTTGAACTTAACTCCTGCAGGTCCTAGAAGGAGTTGGTATGGTAATGGGTTGAATTGGTCAACTGCCCCGCCTACCTTCCATAGAAGTGAAAATCGTCTTTAGTAACAAATGTACCCAATTTCATGGAAATTGTGGTAGGAAAATTCTCCATAAGATCTATTGTCCGCTTCGCAAAAGCTATATGATGCATACAAAATTAGCGCCTAAGATGGCTAGGTCATGCCGAGCTGATGAACGTAAAAAAATACTACATCTAAAAAATGGAGCACATAATGCTGGAATGAGCGGAAGATCGCGACCAGGTAGCAGGGTATACTAACTTTGTCACAACGTTTGTAACGCCCAGAAGGAGGCGTGCCCGGTATGGAAAAGTATATATATTCTTGATCAGCATTACCGCCGGAGTCGATTTAGCGATGTCCGTCTGTCTGTCTTCAATACTGAGATAAAGTTCGAGAATAAGCCAAATCGGACAAAAACTGAGCGTGGCTCCCATACACCGATTTTTCAAGTCTTTTTATTGCTGCATTCGATTGGAAATGCTTAGAAACGTATTTTTAACATGGTCCGAGGTTCCGAAACCACATATATAAGGGTCAAAATGGGGTCTTGAGACCACATAATTTTATGTTCAATGTACTTCTTCCTACTGTGTGGGGGGTATTTTAGCTTCGGTATAGCCGAAGATAGTCCTCTCTAGTTTTTTAGGAAATTTACATTACGATGAAGACATTTTGGCGAGTACAATTTTCCTTGATTTATCCGGCTGGACAAGATGATTAGAAGGAAGATGAAGGAGGTCTTCATCTGCCGATGGTCTTCATCGAACACCTCTATGTCAAATGATGACGAGGACCTTTCCAATTTCAGTCCATATAAAGATATTTTTAATGGACACTTATCAAGAAAATCCTATTTACAAGCTGACCTACTTTTTTCCTAGGAGCTATTAAAATTTTTTTTTATATGGAAAAAAGTGGTGTTTTTAAAAACAAACTACTTTGCTGAAGAAACTTTTCCAATCAAAAATTCTCCTGAATTTATACAAAATTTAATGAAAAAATTATTTTAAGAAAATTTTCAATTTAAAAAAATTGGTCGATTGAAATTTTTTTTGACAAAATAAATGTTTACACATTGCCAAACTTTCAAAAATTAAAAAAAAACTAGTTAAAAACAATGATATCTTAAATTAGGTAATTATACTAGGGTTGTGACAAGCGTTACCATATGATAACGAGCAGGGTAGGTAAACAGCAAGCGGTCCAAAAAAAAAAAGTTGGATATTTGTTTCTTATGTAATTTCTAGGTAATCCTGAAAAAATCTTGAAAAAATTCCTATTATTTCGCTCTCGTCAATAGGTTAAAATCGGCAGCTGATTAAAAAAAATAGTACAACATATTTCTGTCACACCGTTTAGGAGATATCGAAAGGTCACCATTTTTGGAGAGGTAGTCACACCAAACATTAAAAAAACGTAGTTTTTTTCAATTTAATTTTTCAAATTTTTTTAACCCGGATTGTATTTTTATAACCCGTATTAACTTGCTTTGTGTGGACTATATATGTATATTAAACCGCCTCACGTTGTATGGACGAAAAAAAAGTGGCTCGGGCTACCCCCTGGAAATGTACTTTGGTCTATTTTATGGTGATTCTCAAAATATTTCGGCTCTAGCAACTGTAATCCGTGAGCTGGACAATTTACAAAAAACCTCTATAAATCATGTTTTTTACCTGCACGTATTTCTTTATATTGCTTTGGGTCAAAAAATCTTTATGAAATAATAGAAATCGACAAACTACACAAACCCACACAAATCCCTTTTTTTTGCGATTTTTTAAAATCAATTTTATTGGTTTTTTTTATAGTTTTTTTGCATTTTTGGTTCTGAAAAATAGTACAGAGAAACCCACAAAGTAAATTCTATCAGAACTTTGTAGCTATTTCATCAACCCTCGACACATAATATTAAAATTTCAGAACCAATAATTGTGAATTTACTTTAAGATTGTGGTTTGAATAATAAATATTCACAACCAACTTTATTTCTGACATCTAGGAGAGCGAAAAAAAAATGTTATAATATGAGAAACAGACATATTTGGTGATTCGTGTATTCCGTGACCTATAGTAACATTTTACGGGGAACATTTTTCTTAAACACATTGACCCTCTAATTCGCGTATTTCAGTCACTTTATAAACTAAACCAAAACAAAAATGTGCAAAAAATAAATTTAAAGTGGTTAAAAAGAAATCGGACTTCCCCTGCAGTTGTTCAATGTCTATTATTTCAAAAAATTTATTTGACCCAAAGCAGTATAGAGAATTACGTGCATGTAAAAAACATGATTTATAGAGGTTTTTTTTTGTAAATTGTCCAGCTTACGGATTACAGTTGCTAGAGCAGAAATATTTTGAGAAGCACCATAAAATAGACCAAAGTACATTTCCAGGGGGTGACCCGAGCAACTTTTTATATATATACTAGTTGAATACCCCGGCATTTCCCGGACTTATACTTAAAGTAGTGAAAGTACCCTCCCGTAAACCTTTCCGTGAACCCCCAGAGCACCAGAGCATAACATAAAAAACTGCAGAACTCTAGGTTCAACGGTTTGCACTGGGCGGTGATGAGTCAGTCTATCACCAATAATTCAATCAATCGGGACAAACACTTTTATATTTTTTTACGTGACTCCTGTTTTGTTCTCCGTCTGTCCGTCCGCATGATAGCGGTCGCAGTTTTGGAGATATCGACTTGAAACTTTGGGTACATGTTTTTCTCGTGAATACTGAGATCAAGTTCGAGAATCAGCCAAATCGGACAAAAATTGGGCGTTGCTCCCATACACCGAAAAAAATGTCAACATTTTTCCGAGGTTCCGAAACCACATATCGAGGGCTTATATTCAATACTATCTATCAGCAAAAACACAATTGTTCAGGAGAGCGAAAAAACTTTTATATTCGCTAATGGTAGAAGTAATCAAACAACTCATCTTATACGATATTAATTAAAAATTGCTTCTAATTGATTCATGCAAAAACATTTTGACATTTCGTCTTAATCAAGCAGCTATGTCTGATAGACGGTATTGCATTTAAATTTTATTTTTTTGAATTTTTCAAAAAGTCTGATAGATCATATTACATAATAGAAAAAAAACATTATTTTATGGGTTTATTTGCAGTTTTATTCAATTTGCAACATTTTTAAGTTTAACATTAGTTTATTTTATTTTTGAATAAAAAAGATAAATATTAGAAACATTGGTAATAAAAACAAAAGAATTCCCGCATTTCAATGCATTTTTAAGCTATTTTTACTTCACCTGGCTTATATTGTCGTAGAAGTAGGGATATTTGGATGAAATTACAGGCTTTAAATCCTGCAAATGATGCCATTAGTTAGCTTGGCTTAATTGCAAGACGTCCTGTATATGTGTTTGTGATGATAATTTTCAGGGCCGGATCCAGGATTCACCAAAGAAAGGACTAATTTCGTACTCCGAAAAAATATCCATTTTATGATTGCGATCTGTTCAGTTTGGACCATGAGCAACTTGTTTTACTACACAGAAGCATACAACATTTATTTGCTGTAGTGATAAGAATTAAAGTTACCCACCGTCTTGTTTAAAAAAGAATTAACGGATGAAAATCTCTAAAGAAAATATCGAATAAAATAAGTACAAATAGTATTCGGAATCGATTTGGAGTTTGGAATTTTGTGTTTTCTGGCAGGATAAGAGGATTTCAAAATTCAAACGATGCCATTGGTTTATATTTCACGGCCAGCTTTTGACCGGAATATTTTGTGGAACATTATATCAAATCACCATTTTGCGGTATTTTTGAACCCGCATAGGTGTTTACTTTTGGAATTGTTTTCCGGCGGCCGACCAATTCTAAAAAGCATTTTAAATCTTGTTTGTACTTGACTGAAGTGTACCCCTATTTTTCAAGCTTTTTCGTTATCCAAAATTGTATATAATACAAGTAATAAGCTATTTTTGTCTTCAAGGCATGAAAAAGACTTACATCATACGTTTTTCTTTATATATAAAAAAAAATGTATTTAAAAAATCCCAAACCCGGGATTGCAAAAAAAGATCCCGGGATTACCAAAAACATTCAGGATCGAATTCTCAAGCTAATACTCACTAGCTACTAACTTATCCAATTCAAGAAAAGTAGTTAATAAAATTAGTAAGAATATCAATATGATAATTTTCTAAATTGAACAATCTTTAAAAACCCCAATCTTTAAAAATCCCAATCCTAAGTCACTGCTACCAATATACCGCTTTTGATGGACAATTAAATAACAAACCACTTTGGTAATAAATCTTTGTAAAATTCGGGCTACAGTAAAAAAGTCAAAGCACCCCTAAAATCATAAAAAATATATTTTTTGGTATGCTGATAGAGACTATTGCATATAAAAAATCATAGTTGCTGATAGGCAAATACAAAAGTGTGAGAAAAAATAGCTTTAGCGTTAGTTTTTTGGTCCGAAATTAATATCATAGATGCATCTGCGATCAGGGAACAGTTTTGCATCAAAAACTCATTTCGTCCAAAATTGTTGATAGACAGTATTGAATATAAGCCCTCGATATATATCGTAATATATAAAAACGTTAGCGCGTATTTATGAGTGAACATCACGGCTAAACCACTGAACATATCAGAACCATACAAACGCCATGCGTTTATTTGTGAGCTCCGGAAGGTTTATGTACTACTTTGAACTTGATAGGTCAGAGAATCGCGGTACCACTCATACAATTTAATTATTAATTCAAAATATATCTGGGATACTTTCCAGCACACATGGTATTATGCTTCTTATTCCAAAAGTGCAATCCAATGAGTAAAATTGAAATACCCTCGCACAGTAGGAAGAAGTACCTCGAACATGAAATTATGTGGTCTCAAGACTCCATTTTGAGCCCCTATAAATAGTTTTTGAGCCCGGACCATATCCAAAATCCGTTTCTAAAAATTTCCAATCAAATCAACCTAAAAAAAAATTGGTCTCAAGACCAGAGGTTGTAGGCCCCTTTTAATGTTTTTTGTATTTTGTTCATCTTAAGGTTCTAAAATACCAACAATTTTTTTTCTAAACAAAAAAAAAAGGTTTTGTAAAACCAAGACAAACAAAAAACAATAAAAATACGCTCAAAAATATTTGGATTTTTTAATTGTTGGTATGTTGTTTAGTACTCAATATGGTACTCAAACGAAAGGTATTGATCTAGAGACAACCAATATGGGCGATTCCACGTCAAGCGGATACTTCAACTCTCAGAAAATTCAGAAACTCTCCACATGGAAAGGCCTGGGTATGCTGTGTTTACGTACCAAAGGGTTCCGTTAGAAATTCAATATTTACCGTTATGTTTAAAATTAAGTAAAGTGAAACTTCGAAAAAAATTGACAATTTTTAAATTGTTTGGCCATTCTGAAGGACCAGGCAGACAGATAGGTAGACAGACATACAGATCTGGACTTTGTTTAGTTTTGCATTATTTGAACCGTACGTGATTTTTCAGAATTAGAGACAATTTTACATTGTACTTCAGTCGTTGTCAATGGTAAAAAGCAATGGTATTGTCGCGTACCTACGAGTGTTAGTGCTTTATTAAATCTTTCACTTAATAACCGAATTTCTCTCTTGTGATCAGAGCAGGTAAAAAAGTAAAAAGTAATTGATTTTAAGTTGTTTTCAGTCCATTCGAACAGCTCTCTCGGTGTCAAAATATGACCAGAATTTGTACTTTTTCCATGGGAGGTGGGAAAAAAGTGCCATTCGGCCGAAATGTTAAAATCATGCATATGGTGAGTCAGGTTAATGAAATTACTTTTATTTTTATACTGAGCAGCAGCACCGTCCGTAAAATATATGATTTTCGTCACTGCTTCCCGACCAAATTTTCCAATGATCCTATTTATGTGACACTTTGTGAACAGATGAACTGCTACTGTGTTATGGTGTAGATCCTCAGATATCATAACGAAACTGTGATGTTTTAATTCATTTTTTTCAAAAAAGTATATTACTACCGGATGAATTGTCGCCTGATTATTGTTCTAGTGGAAGCTTTGAATTTCATCTTGCACAACAAAACAATAATTTTCTGCAAAATCACATAAAACTAGAAATTCTCCTGGCTGCAAATTACCTTTCTTTTCCTGTAAAAAGGCACTTTGTGATTTTGCAATAAAATCATACATTTTCTCAGGCTTTAGATGTTTTTCAAAATTGACAAGGAATTCATCAATATCCATGGTAATGGTCTCGAGAGTGGAACGATCGGTATGAGTCCATATTTTAAAAGAGATAGACGAAATGAACTTGTCATCAAACAAACCTTCAAGCTCACTGATGACTACGGCTGACTTAGGACAATCGTTACATTCACTAAGATGACAAGTAATAGTTGAAGATTCACAAGTTATCTTCTCCAAAATTTCGTTATATGATAGTTTATGGGAATTAGATACAGAATTAATTGAAACTAACATCAATTTCAGATTTTGATAGATTTTGCATACACACTGTATGTACACACAAGAATGCATTCCTTTAGTCGAATTTCTGCAAATTTTGTAAATCCTATCTTTTTGTTGGTATGCTGAAGCTTAATGGGTAGTATAAGCTTCCTTTAAGTTGCAAAGAATAAATCTTTTTTGTACTTGCGTTTTTGTACCATTGGATTGCCTGATATTAACGAAATCTTTTTTCCCCGTTAGAATTCGACTTATCTCATCTGAACAAAAGAATTTATTGCGCTAGAAATGGCTGAATCGGAAAGAGTGCGAGATGGTCTTGGATCGGGAAAAGATACAAATCCGCGTTAATTTTGCAACTCTTTAGCTTTGCTTGCCATTCGAAAGGAAGTATTGAAGTGTTATGTTAAAATAACGATGGTCCAACTACGAGGTGTCATTGTTAAATATTTAATTTTTTCTGATGCGGTAGGGGTACTATAAATAATTCTTTAATTCCTTGTAACATTTCATGTGAATTATCGTTGGCATGAAACGATTCATCACTACCTGTACTCAATGGAGAAATATTACGATCATGACTAAAATTTGCATTACGATATAATTTCATACGACAGTTCAAGCAAACGTGATCACCACTGCAATTGTAACGCAATGAATGGGTCACTGAACTAATTTTGGTTCTGACCCTATTATGACCCTTCAAATTGAATGGATTACAACATCGTGTCCGATTTTGCCCTGGCATTTTTAACAGAATGAAAATAGGTACCAATATGAAATTAAGTATATACGTCGCAAGAAATTTGACTGAATAACGTAAACGCAAAAATCAAATGAAAAATATTTCTAGAACAATTCATAATATAAATCAAAACCAATTGCGCCATTTCTTTTATTTCATTATTAATTCAAACAAGAGCATGGAATGCTTAGCTTAAATTTATTTTGATTTTTAGTGGGATCAGTATTATTTTAGTGATTGATTATTTGGCGTTAGTTTTCTGAGCAGCAATGTTTGTTTTTGTAATGAAAGGCTGATTCAATGGAGAAACAACAATGTGAAAAAAACAACAAACCAGAAAGGCATTTGTCTTATATATTAATTTGTTTGTCAAAGTATATTAACAACAAGTGTTTTCTAACTGTAAAATTTAAGTATTAAGCAAAATTAAATCAAAGTACAAGCTAAAAATTTATTAAACATGGAAAAATTTCCTATCGAGTTCAATACGCAACTTTTGACATCCCAAGCGTTCCGATCGTACGATTTTTGCTCAGGCAAAATGGCTAAACTGAACATAGAGCAAACGAGGTAAGTATCTATAAAATACAATATCTCAAAAACAAGGAAAACACTCTCTTTAAAATTTGACACAAGCTGAGTGATATTGTAACGTATACGAAAATACTTTAGAATTTAAAATCGTGAAAAAGTTATAAATTTTGTAAAAAAAAGGTAAATTTTCTATTTTTGATATTTTTTACTTGAATTTCCAAAGGAACCCTTTGGTACATAAACACAGCATACCCAGGCCTTTCCATGTGGAGAGTTTTTAGGTCAAAACTGGAAACGCCGTTGCGTTTAGAAGGACAAAATACATAAGAATAATAACTATTAAAACAAAAATTGGAAAAGGTCCTTCAAAATTAAATTTTTTAAGGATAAAATTTGAAAATGAACTTTAAGGACAAATACTGGATACGCCATTCAGTTTAGAAGGCTAAGTACATAAGAATTATATTTAAATATTAATTTGGGAAAAGTCCATTATGCGACCATTAATCGTAAAAACAGCTGAAAATCCCTAACTTTAGATGTGCTGCGGCATCCCTAAACATCAATATTTGTTTCTGAAATTAGTCTTAGTGTAAATAGGAACAAAACTTGTTTCTCCATACAAAAAAAAACCCACTAATATATATATATGGGTAATTCCATATCAAATCGACAAGGTGTTTTCACTCGACCTCTCCGATTTTGATGAAATTTGGAAGGTAGGTAAATAACAGCGAAAAAATAATATAAGATCGTTTTTTTCGAAATTCGAATTTTTTTACAAGTTATTGAAAACATAAAAAAAATTATGGTCTTTAACTTCGAATTGCTATATCTCATTACTGAAGCAAGATGGAGCCACGATTGCAAGAATATTTTTTGTTCAGAATAAAACAAACTTTACACTCGGCATAAAAAGTATTCGTATAATGATATTTCACTGGTTGTGACTCACAGGCGCTTTTTGCATTATCGATATTGGTATCATTGGGAAGGTCTAATCAATACCTTTCGAATGAATATTAGGACGCCTGAACCCGTTATTTTCCTAAATTTACCCTACTTTTCTAACTTTTTTCCTGGAGGTTTGGTTAATTTGTATGGCAACCAAAATTTTTTTTGATTTTTATCCAAATTTTTTTTAAATTTTCCAAAATTAGGTAAGGGGTTTATTACTAAGTTAGAAAAAAAACATTTCTTCCTTACATCGAATAACAACTCTGTAAATTTTAGGTAATAAATCAAAGTACTTTTGGAAAAAAAATAAGCCAAATCGCTTGGTAGACTCCTTAATATTTTCGAGTTCAAAAATGTATATGTTCGAAAAAGATATAAAAAAAAATTGCTAACAAAATATGCATACAAAAATTCGAATTTCGAAAAAAAACGATGTAATATCATTTTTTTGCTGTTATTTACCTACTTTCATCCAGAATCGGAGAGGTCGAGAGTAATTTTTTAATTTTTTTGATATGGAATAACCCATATATATCGTAATATATAAAAACGTTTGAGCGTATTTATGAGCGAACATCACGGTTAAACCACTGAACGTATCAGAACCATACAAACACCATGCGTTTATTTGTGAGCTCCGGAAGGTTTATGTACTACTTTGAACTTGATAGGTCAGAGAATCGCGGTACCACTCATACAATTTAATTATTAATTCAAAAAATATCTGGGATACTTTCCAGCACACATGGTATTATACTTCTTATTCCAAAAGTGCAATCCAATGAGTAAAATTGGACAATGGTCAAGCATTTGACAAAAAAAAAACTAAACGAAACAAACAAATTTTGATTAAAACTAGAGAGTGGACTATATTCGGCTATGCCGGAGCTGAAATACCCACACACAGTAGGAAGAAGTACCTCGAACATGAAATGATGTGATCTCAAGACCCCATTTTGAAGCCCCGACCATAACCAAAATCCGTTTCTAAAAATTTCCAATCCAATCAACCTAAAAAAAATTGGTCTCAAGACCCCATTTTTACCCCATTTTTACCCCTTATATCAAGGGCTTATATTCAATACTGTATATCAACAATTTTGGACGAAATGAGTTTTTGATGTAAAACTATTCCCTGATCGCAGATGCATCTATGATATTAATTTCGGACCTAAAAATTAACGCTAAAGCTATTTTTGTTCACACTTGAATGCAAACGTCTCTATCAGCATACAAAAAAAATATTTTCCGATTTTAGGGGTGCTTTGACTTTTTTACTGTAGCCCGTATTTATTATTTAATTGTCCATCAAAAGCGGTATAGTGGTAGCGTGGCGTACTTAGGATTTTTATCGGGAGGGGGTTTTTAAAGATTGTTCAATTTAGAAAATTATCATATTGATATTCTTACTAATTTTATTAACTACTTTTCTTGCATTGGATAAGTTAGTAGCTAGTGAGTATTAGCTTGAGAATTCAATCCTGAAGGTTTTTGGTAATCCCGAAAATTCCAAACTCCAAATCGATTCCGAATACTATTTGTACTTATTTTATTCGATATTCTTTAGAGATTTTCATCCGTTAATTCTTTTTTAAACAAGACGGTGGTTAACTTTAATTCTTATCACTACAGCAAATAAATGTTGTATGCTTCTGTGTAGTAAAACAAGTTGCTCATGGTCCAAACTGAACAGATCGTAATCATAAAATGGATATTTTTTTTCGGAGTACGAAATTAGTCCTTTCTTTGGTGAATCCTGGATCCGGCCCTGAAACTTATCATCACAAAATGTATATACGTCTTGCAATTAAGCCAAGCTAAATAATGGCATCATTTGTAGGATTTAAAGCCTGTAATTCCATCCAAATATCCCTACTTCTACGACAATATAAGCCAGGTGAAGTAAAAATAGCTTAAAAATGCATTGAAATGCGGGAATTCTTTTGTTTTTATTACCAATGTTTCTAATATTTTTCTTTTTTATTCAAAAATAAAATAAACTAATGTTAAACTTCCATAAAAATGTTGCAAATTGAATAAACCCATAAAAACATGTTTTTATACCACCACACTCACTGTGGCAGGGTATACTAACTTTGTCACAACGTTTGTAACGCCCATAAGGAGGCGTGTCCGGTATGGAAAAGTATATATATTCTTGATCAGTATCACCTCCTGAGTCGATTTAGCGATGTCCGTCTGTCTGTCCGTCCGTCTGTCCGTCTGTCCGTCTGTCCGTCTGTCCGTCTGTCCGCCTGTCCGTCCGCACGATAGCGGTCGCAGTTTTGGAGATATCGACTTGAAACTTTGGGTACATGTTTTTCTCGTGAATACTGAGATCAAGTTCGAGAATCAGCCAAATCGGACAAAAACTGGGCGTGGCTCCCATACACCGAAAAAAAAGGTAAAAATTGTTTATTGTTGTATTCGATTGGAAATGTTTAGAAACGTATTTTTGACATGGTCCGAGGTTCCGCAGCCACATATATAAGGGTCTAAATGGGGTCTTAAGACCAATTTTTTTTGTTTTTGTGGATTTAATTGGAAATTTTTAGAAAGGGATTTTGGACATGGTCCGGGCTCCAAAACCACCTCAAAATAGGGTCTTGAGACCACAATTTTTTATGTTCGAGGTGCTTCTTCCTACTGTGTGGGGGTATTTCAGCTTCGGTATAGCCGAAGATAGTCCACTCTCTAGTTTTTATTATAACTTGCTTTGGGCGGACTATATGCATATATATATTAGGGATGTCAAGTTTCGAGACCTTTGCCAATCCCGGGATTTTCGGGATTGAAAAATGCAATCCCGGGATCCCGGGATTTGGATTTTTTTCAATTAAACCAAAATTCAGTAAAAAAAAATGTTACATTAAATCGAATTGAATTGCTTTTAATATACCCATATTATAATATTTTCGAAATTGCGCAAATAATCTAACAATATTCAAGGTTTTTATTGGATTTTTTTTAAATTGAATTTATCACACCTATGATTTGGAATATTAGAAAAAAGTTTGAATAACTTTAAAATATGTAGAATAAAATACTAATTGGAATAGATTTGGTCTTTGGAATCTTGGGTTTCCGGTCAGAATAAGATCATTTTAAAAATGTGTCGTTTCATCCACATTTCTCGAAAAACTCTTGACCTGAACATTTTGTCGAACATTTTAATATACGGAATTGGAATTTATATTTCATGTCCCGAACGATGTTCGATGCATTTTTTAATCCGATTTCCATTTAAACAAAATGGATTTAAGTGCTTTATAGTCTACTAATTTGCAAACAGTTAGGAACTATTTTTTGCTTAAATTTGTTGATGTAATGCAATGCGTTTTGCATATTTTTATATGTATAACTCATATAGTTTATGTACGAGCATATCAATAAAACTTTCGCCAATTTTATTTAATTTTTTTCTTTAAAACAAAATAAATAATTTTCTTTTTTTTTTTATAGTAATTTTATTCAATTGAATCACCTAATAATAACTTAGATCTAACAATGATTTTTAAAAAATTCAGAAATTCAGCTTTTTTTTATAATATTCAGATTAAAACTATTTGCCCTATATCCATTGATTTAGGCAATGTAGAGTTATCGTAACTAATATATGGGGAATATATTAGTTTCGTTTGAGACGTGAGGGATTCAGAGGTCTCAGTAAATTTCTAGCTAGAATGTTTGGGTGAAACATGAGCTTCTGCTTGTACTTCGAGGTAAATTTCGGAATTTCGTCTTTTACTGCAGGTATATTCAGGTCTCTGTGGATGTTAGTATTTTTTATATACCAAGGGGCTCTGGCAATTTGTCTCAGGATTTTAGATTGGACTCTCTGGAGTTTTTCCACGTTCGAGGGAGAGACAGTGCCCCAGAGTTCAATTCCATATGTCCATATGGGTTTTATTATACTTTTGTATATTTGGACTTTGTATGTGAGATTTAGCTTTGATGCCCTTAAAAATAGCCAATTTAGTTCCAATTGTTTTAATTTGATCTGAGTGATTTTGGATTCAATATGTTTATGCCATGTGAGTCGGCGATCGAGATGCATTCCAAGATACTTGGTTTCGGAACTTTCAGGGACGACTTGGCCGTTTATCTTCAGAGCAGGACACGTGCCCCTTCTTAGAGTGAAGGTTAAGTGACAGCTTTTGGATTCATTGACCTTGATTTTCCATCGATGTAGCCAATTACTTAGAGTGTCCAAGTGTTTTTGCACGTATAGAGATGCCATGTCTGGGTTTGAGTGAGAGCACATGATAGCAGTGTCATCAGCAAAAGTCGATATGAGAGTTCTATCACTTTTGGGCATATCTGCAGTATAGAGAATATATAGCAGGGGCGCGAGGACACTACCTTGTGGTACTCCGGCCAGTATTTCGTATTTTCGGGAGACAAAGCTTTTGTATTTTACTACAAATTTTCTATTCGTGAGGTAGTTTTAGAGTAGACAGTGCATATTAGCGGGAAGAATATGCTGTAGTTTGTAAATAAGTCCTTCATGCCAGACTTTATCGAAGGCCTGGGTGATATCGAGGAAATCAGCGGAGCAATACTGATTATTTTCGAAAGTGCCTTTTATTGAGTCAACAATGCGGTGCACTTGCTCAATAGTGCCATGCTTTTCGCGGAAGCCAAACTGGTGATCGGGAATCACTTGTTTTTCTAGAATTTTCGGTAGAATCAATTTTATTAAAAGTTTTTCGAAGAGTTTCGATATTACAGAGAGCAAACTTATAGGCCGGTATGACGTCACATTACTGGGATCTTTTCCAGGTTTGGGAATCATTGTAACTTGAGATAGTTTCCAATCATCTGGGTAGTGACATGTTCTGAGAATCGCGTTAAATATGTGCAATAAGTGGGTTATTGCAACTGTTGGCAGTTCTTTTATCATTGTTGGCGTTATCGTTGTTGGTGCTTTTTTCGGGTCCAAGCTTTTGTTTATTGCCTCCATAAGATTGTACAAGAGGTATTATATGGGATTAATGTTGGTATTGGGATATCACCAGCTGACGTGATCGGGGTGAACCCTTTTCTCCATCGCTTCTGGCCCAGTTTCCATTTGGCAGCCTTATAGGGGGTTCTGTCAGTATTGGTTTTTTCATATTTTTTGCAGCTCGCCAGAGCGAGTAGTTTGTTGATTTGGTGGGTGCGAGATGTTCAACAAATAGCTGGAATTCTCTTTCGGATTTCCTTTCAAGCTGCTTTTTTAGAATTCGAGAGTCATCATTAAGCTGTTTTTTCAGATTTGGGGATCTGTTGTTTTGCCAATCGCGACGCATTTTCCTTTTATTTTTTATTAACTGCTCTATGTCCTTTGGAGTACACTTTGCATAGCTGCGAGTTGAGCTTTTTGGGATTTGGGCGGGAGTGGCCGCTGCAGCTGCTTGGGAAAGCAAGAGTGTGAAATTACTAACAGCTGTGTGTATTTCAACTTTCGTTTTTAGTGACACATTAGGGATAATGTGGGAGCTTATATACTTTCGATATTTGAGCCAGTTTGTGAGTTTGCTGGTCAGTTTATCTGGTGGATTGGCCTCAGAACTTGGCGCATACTTTATTGTGATAATAGTAGGCGTATGGTCTGATGAGAGATCTAGAGAGGATTCAATAAACAATTGGCTCCTTTTTACAGTTTTGAAGACTGCAAAGTCAATGACATCGGGGGTTTTGCGACTGTCAGCTGGCCAGTAAGTTGGCGTACCAGAAGAGATCACGTCAAGACCGAGTCTGTTGACAGTGTTCAACAGGAGCCTGTCCTTTGGCGATATAAGGCGAGAGCCCCAATATGTATGTTTGGCGTTGAAATCGCCGGCAACGAGATACTTTTGTCCAAGAGAATGGAAAAAAGTCTGGAATTGTTGCTGTTAATGTTAGGCCTTTTAAGTATTCATCGAGAGAAATATTTGTCGCTTGAATATATTCTGTGCAATAATTCTGGAGAGCGTAATGTTTTATACGACTTTTAATGAGAATGGCGGTTCCACCTCTAGCGTTTCCGCTTGGATGCTTTGTGTCATAGAGTCTGTATCCTGGTAAATTGAAAAAGTGTTTTTCAGTGAAGTGTGTTTCAGAAATTAGCATAACGTCTATGCTGGACTCTTTCAAGAACTCGAGAAGTTCTAGTTTGTGATGACACAGGCCGTTTGCATTCCAGAATGATATTTTTAAACCATTCATGGCTTAGACATGAGATGATGTAGTAAGAGACTTTGATTCTTTATCATTTCTTGCATCATATTTTGCTTACCAGACATAAATTGAGACATATTTTGCATGAATATTTGTAGAGTTTGTTCAAGGCTACTACTAGGAGGAGCAGGTTGCGCGTGCACAGTGGCAGAGTGACCGCTTTTTAAGGCACTGGCGTAGGAAACGCCTTGTTTTGTAAGTGGGTTTGCGAAGGATTGTGCAGCGGATAGCGGAGGAAATTTTTGGGTTTTCCATGTTTCATGTTTTTGCGTCACATTTTCCGTCTTTTTTATGAAGCTTTGATAGACTGAACAACCTCTATAGTTAGCAGTGTGATTGCCACCGCAATTACTACATTTTTTAATAGTGGAATCCTCTTTTGTTTTTGTGCACGAACCTTTTTCGTGCAGGTCTCTCAAATTACGCACACGCTGGGAAGAGTGCGGTAAGACTTTGTGTGGCCATATTCTAGGCAGTTATGACACTGAATCGGTCTACTGCGCTTGTGAGGCACTTCAATTGTGATTTTGCGATGTAGCAGATATCTGAGCGAGTATATCGGGTGGGGTTCACCTTTTTTGAGCAATTTTGAGTCGAACTCTAGTTCCACACGAAAAAAGAGTTGTGGGATTTTTTTTTTCGATTTTGGATATTGAATATGGACTTTATTTGGAAGCCTTCATCTCTTAGTGCAGTTTTGATTTCGTCGCATTCTACGAAAGGCTCGATACCTTTCAGTACGACTGAGAGGCCTTTGGAACTTTTGAGCTTGTAGGTGTAGTAGCTCTTTTTAAGTTTATCAAAGAGATTGACAATTTTTCTATAATTGGATTCGCTGTAAATTTGGATTTTTGTTTCGTGTACTTGTTTCCTGAGAATAGAAATCACGTGGAAATTATTAGGACCAATATTTTGAGTTATATCTTTGATGAGCGAATTAGAGTTTCGCTCACGCAGGTAGATAGGTGGGGGTTTTTGCGATTTCGTCTTGGGATCCGAATCATTTTCTTCAGCAACAATCGCATATCTATTTTGCCCAAGCTCGAGAGATGGTTTAACGGGATTCGTCTTTTGAATTTTTGCGGAATGCCTATTCCCATTAGTGGGGGACGACAGTACTCACTTTGCGAAGTAAATGTTTATTCCTGTCTGAACTGTCGGCATTTTGCTCTTTTGACCTGTAATAATGGAGCGAGTAGCGACCTTTGTTATGCGATTAGCGATTTCAGAAAATCCGCTATTCGTCTCACTTGAGTCAGGAATGGGGGTAAGACCTACGGGGATTTCAATATATTTGCTAGGGGTATCAACCAAAGAAATTGACGATACAGAGTTACCTGTGTTTGCGTGTGCAGTATCGCTATGGGAACTCCACTGTATATCTGGCGAGGGAATTTGAATAGGTTGTTGTTGTTGTTGTGGAAGCTTTTGCTGCAGGGGTTGCAAAAGTTGTTGTTGTAGTTGCGGTTTGTGTACTCGCTGATCGTTGCAAACAGATGTTTTTTGGGATATTTTTTTCCGAGGGAAATTTTAACGTCAACGCTGTGTTGACTTTGCGGTCAGTGGATCAGCTGATTATATTTTGTTTATAAAGAAGGTGTATAATGCTTATCAACATTTTTTGGATGCAAAACTATGGTCCTTGCTAAAACTAAACCATTCAGAAAGAAATTATTCATGATAGAAAAAGCTCCTGAATTTATAAATTTTTTCTAAACAGATAGAATTTAATTGATTAATTTTTCCCAATATAAAAGGCATATTTTTGAAAAAATTGCTCATAAAACTTGTCCCGAAAATCCCGGGATTAGTCAGTGCGAATCCCGGGATTTTCGGGACCAACAAAGAAGCGGGATCCCGGGATTGACATGCCTAATAATATATATATATATATATATATATATATATATATATATATATATATATATATCTCCTAATCTGCGGAGAGCTTTACACTTCCACATGAGCTAGAGAGCTTAAATTTGGAACACTGATAGAACTCCGGTGACAATGCATTCTATCAGAGGCGTAGGGGGCCGTGGGGGGACTCAAACCTTTTTTTTAAACATGGCATAACTTCCAATTCCTTCAAGCTACATTGATGAAGGGTAGGTCTTATTGACAAAAAGCTGAAAATAAATTTCCTTGAAATTTATTTCAGCAATTTCGATTTAAAATTAAGGGTTTTTGGCGACTTCAAAATCTGCAATGATATTAGGAATAAAGTAGCCAAAAACCCATAATTTTAAATCGAAATAATTTCAAGGAAATTTATTTTCAGCTTTTTAGTCGGTTAAAGGGTTATATTTTAAAAAACTTGTTTTTTACTCTTTTTTTATTTATTATGCAATATGCCCTATCAGACTTTTTGAAAAATTCAAAAAAATTAAATGTAAATGCAATACCGTCTATCAGACATAGCTGCTTGATTAAGACGAAATGTCAAAATGTTTTTGCATGAATCAATTAGTAGTAATTTTTAATTAATATCGTATAAGATGAGTTGTTTGATTACTTCTACCATTAGCGAATAAAACAGTTTTTTCGCTCTCCTGAACAATTGTGTTTTTGATGATAGATAGTATTGAATATAAGCCCTCGATATGCGTTATTCCACATCAAAAAAAATTTAAAAATGACCCTCGACCTCTCCGATTCTGGATGAAATTTTGAAAGTAGGTAAATAACAGCGAAAAAATTATATTACATCGTTTTTTTTACGAAATTCGAATTTTTGTATGCATATTTTGTTAGCAATTTTTTTTATATCTTTTTCGAACATATACATTTTTGAACTCGAAAATATTAATGAGTCTACCAAGCGATTTGGATTATTTTTTTTCCAAAAGTACTTTGACTTATTACCTAAAATTTACAGAGTTGTTATTAAGGAAGAAATGTTTTTTTTCTAAGTTAGTAATAAAAACTAATTAAGGAAGAAATGTTTTTTTTCTAAGTTAGTAATAAAAACTAAAAGAAACCGAAATGGCCGATATTTTTAATTATTTTTTTCGGCCGAAACCGAAATGGCCGAATTTTCATTTTTTAAATTTCGGCGGAAACCGAAGCCGAAACCGAAAAATTGTGAATTTATATGTAATAAAGTTGTACATAATTAAGCGTATCAGTAGGCTGAAATCGATAATTTTAAGTTCAAATTATAAATTATATGAATTTAGAAACAAATGCGTGGAAATCAATTGAAGGGGCAGGGCTCTTACTTTTTTGCTACGGCGAGAGTAGTAGATATTCGATTTTTTCGCTGCCATACAAATTAACCAAACCTCCAGGAAAAAAGTTAGAAAAGTAGGTTAAATTTAGGAAAATAACGGGTTAAGGCGTCCTAATATTCATTCGAAAGGTCTTGATTAGACCTTCCCAATGATACCAATATCGATACTGCAAAATGCGCCTATGAGTCACAACCCATGAAATAGCTTTATACAAATACTTTTTATGCCAAGTGTAGGAAATACAGAAAAGTTTGTTTTATTCTGAACAAAAAATATTCTTCCAATCGTGGCTCCATCTTGCTTCAGTAACGAGATATAGCGATTCGAAGTTAAAGACCTTAATTTTTTTTATTTTTTATGTTTTCAATAACTTGTAATAAAATTCGAATTTCGAAAAACTCTCCACATGGAAAGGCCTGGGTACGCTGTGTTTATGTATCAAAGGGTTCCGTTGGAAATTCAATATTTACCGTTATGTTTAAAATGAAGTAAAGTAAAAAATAGAAAATGTAGCTTTTTTTTTCAAAAATTTATAACTTTTTAACCGTGTGGGTTTAACTTAAATTTTTATTTGTTTTACGCAAAAAATAAAAAAGTTAAAAAAAAAAATTTTTCAAAAAAAAAAAAATTTATTGAAACTTTTTTTTTGAAAAATACGGCACGATTGTAAATTTTAAAATATTTTCGTATATTTTACAATATCACTCAGCTTGTGTCAAATTTTTAAGAGAGTGTTTTCCTTGTTCCTTGTTGAGATATTGAATTTTATAGGTACTTACCTCGCTTGCTCTATGTTCAGATTAGCCATTTTGCCTGAGCAAAAATCGTACGATCGGAACGCTTGGGATGTCAAAACAAATTAATATATAAGACAAATGACTTTCTGGTTTATTGTTTTTTTCACATTGTTGTTTCTCCATTGAATCAGCCTTTCATTACAAAAACAAACATTGCTGCTCAGAAAGCTAACGCCAAATAATCAATCACAAAAATAATACTGATCCCACTAAAAATCAAAATAAATTTAAGCTAAGCATTCCATGCTCTTGTTTGAATAAATAATGAAATAAAAGAAATGGCGCAATTGGTTTTGATTTATATTATGAATTGTTCTAGAAATATTTTTCATTTGATTTTTGCGTTTACGTTATTCAGTCAAATTTCTTGCGACGTATATACTTCATTTCATATTGGTACCTATTTTCATTCTGTTAAAAATGCCAGGGCAAAATCGGACACGATGTTGTAATCCATTCAATTTGAAGGGTCATAATAGGGTCAGAACCAAAATTAGTTCAGTGACCCATTCATTGCGTTATAATTGCAGTGGTGATCACGTTTGCTTGAACTGTCGTATGAAATTATATCGTAATGCAAATTTTAGTCATGATCGTAATATTTCTCCATTGAGTACAGGTAGTGATGAATCGTTTCATGCCAAAGAATTATTTACTAATCCCCCTACCGCATCAGAAAAAATTAAATATTTAACAATGACACCTCGTAGTTATACCATCGTTATTTTAACACAACTCTTCAACACTTCCTTTCGAATGTATCTTTTCCCAATCCAAGACCATCTCGCACTCTTTCCGATTCAGCCATTTCTAGCGCAATAAATTCTTTTGTTCAGATGAGATAAGTCGAATTCTAACGGGGAAAAAAGATTTCGTTAATATCAGGCAATCCAATGGTACAAAAACGCAAGTACAAAAAAGATTTATTCTTTGCAACTTAAAGGATTTAAGCTTCAGCATACCAACAAAAAGATAGGCTTTACAAAATTTGCGGAAATTCGACTAAAGGAATGCATTCTTGTGTGTACATACAGTGTGTATGCAAAATCCATCAAAATCTGAAATTAATGTTAGTTTCAATTTATTCTGTATCTAATTCCCATAAACTATCATATAACGAAATTTTGGAGAAGATAACTTGTGAATCTTCAACTATTACTTGTCATCTTAGTGAATGCAACGATTGTCCTAAGTCAGCCGTAGTCATCAGTGAGCTTGAAGGTTTGTTTGATGACAAGTTCATTTCGTCTATCTCTTTTAAAATATGGACTCATACCGATCGTTCCAATCTCGAGACCATTACCATGGATATTGATGAATTCCTTGTCAATTTTGAAAAACATCTAAAGCCTGAGAAAATGTATGATTTTATTGCAAAATCACAAAGTGCCTTTTTACAGGAAAAGAAAGGTAATTTGCAGCCAGGAGAATTTCTAGTTTTATGTGATTTTGCAGAAAATTATTGTTTTGTTGTGCAAGATGAAATTCAAAGCTTCCACTGGAACAATAATCAGGCGACAATTCATCCGGTAGTAATATACTTTTTTGAAAATAATGAATTAAAACATCACAGTTTCGTTATGATATCTGAGGATCTACACCATAACACAGTAGCAGTTCATCTGTTCACAAAGTGTCACATAAAAAGGATCATTGGAAAATTTGGTCGGGAAGCAGTGACGAAAATCATATATTTTACGGACGGTGCTGCTGCTCAGTATAAAAATAAAAGTAATTTCATTAACCTGACTCACCATATGCATGATTTTAACATTTCGGCCGAATGGCACTTTTTCCCCACCTCCCATGGAAAAGTACAAATTCTGGTCATATTTTGACACCGAGAGAGCTGTTCGAATGGACTGAAAACAACTTAAAATCAATTACTTTTTACTTTTTTACCTGCGCTAATCACAAGAGAGAAATTCGGTTATTAAGTGAAAGATTTAATAAAGCACTAACACTCGTAGGTACGCGACAATACCATTGCTTTTTACCATTGACAACGACTGAAGTACAATCTAAAATTGTCTCTAATTCTGAAAAATCACGTACGATTCAAATAATACAAAACTAAACAAAGTCCAGATCTGTCTGTCTGTCTGTGTACCTATCTGTCTGCCTGGTCCTTCAGAATTGCCAAACAAGCAAGCGAGGTAAGTACCTATAAAATTCAATTTCTGCAAAACGAGGAAAAACACTCTCTTAAAATTTGACACAAGCTGAGTGATATTGTATGGTATACAAAAATATTGTTTTTTAAATTTAGAATCGTGGCGCTTAAAGTCTTAAAAATATTTAAAAAATTATTTTTTAAAAAAAATTAATTAAAATTTTTTTTTTTTAGGAATAAATTTTTTTTTAAACCTTTTTTGTTTTCTGCGTAAAACAAAAAGAATTTAAGCTCTAACCCGCACGGTTAAAAAATGATAAATTTTTTTTTAAGTTTTACTTTACTTAATTTTAAACATAACGGTAAATATTGAATTTCTAACGGAACCCTTTGGTACGTAAACACAGCATACCCAGGCCTTTCCATGTGGAGAGTTTCTGAATTTTCTGAGAGTCCGCTTGACGTGGAATGGCCCATATTGGTTGTCTCTAGATCAATACCTTTCGTTTGAGTACCATATCGAGTACTAAACAACATAACAAATATTAAAAAATCCAAATATTTTGGATCTTTTAAAAAAATGTTTATTGTTTCAAAGCGTATTTTTATTGTTTTTTGTTTGTCTTGGTTTTACAGAAACGAAAAGAAGGGCTTACTAACCTCCAAAAAAGAGCTACTGTTAAACATTTTTTTTTTTTTAAATAATTTGTTTTTTTTTTAGAAAATAATTTTTGGTATTTTAGAACCTTAAGATGAACAAAATACAAAAAACATTAAAGGGAGCCTACAGCCACTTTAGGGCCTAAAACCTTTTTAGGGGCCATCCCCCCAAAACCAATTTTAATTTTTTTTTTATCTATGTGGGAACTTATTTTTTTTAAATTTTGGGGCTTCACCTCTTGCATAAAGGAACATGAAAATGACATCCGCGAATGCGGAGCCGGATGCGGATGTTTTCAACAACTTTTTCTAAAAAATTTAATTTTTTGCGCTTCTTTAATTTTTGTGTTGGTTATTTTGACGTTCTGAAACTGAATCTGACAAAATTTTGCAATGATCGCCTATAGTTTCTGAGAAAAATCCAAAAACACAGTAAAAAAAGTTTCAGAAAAGTGCAAAAAGCTATAAGTTGAAAAGATCCGCATACATGCGGATGTCATTTCGCGGATGCGAATGTTTTAAATGTGTGATTTGCGGGTGCGGATGTCAATTTAGTGCGGATGCTCCGCGGATGCGGAGGCGGATGCATAGCTCCGTCACATCCCTAATATATATATAAAATTAAAGAAAAAAAACCATAAATGTGCATTTTGGGGGTTTGGCCCCCATAGGGGCTTTAATGTTTTTTTGTATTTTGTTCATCTTCAGGTTCTAAAATAACAAAAAATTATTTTCAAAACAAAAAAAATTATAAAAAATAAATTTGTATTTACAGTTTCCCTTTTTTTGGGGGTTAGTAAGCCCCTTTTTTGGTTTCTGTGAAACCAAGACAAACGAAAAATAATGAAAATACGCTAAAAACGAGAAAATTTTTTTTTTAAATTAAAAATATTTTGGTATGTGGCTTAGTACTTGATATGGTACTCAAACGAAAGGTGTATAATACCTGCATTGCACATTTACGAAAATGCGCGCTTATGACAACAACACATTTAGCCTTGGCTAAAATCACAGAGCATTGCACTGTGGCGATCACATTTCACGCCACTGAAATGTGTCGCTAAATGCTTATGCTGCATATGTTGGCATATGTGCACATTTTGTGGATATATTAAAATCCAAATTTATGTAAATATTAAAAAGAAAAATCAATATAAGGGACGTTTAACGGCAAATCCAACTCAATTGGACAACAACCACTTCAACGTTGAATTCATAATTTCAAAGGAAGGTATATCTCGGTTTAAGCACCTAGTTATACAATTTGTGTTTTGTTGAAACCCAATTCAATCAAAGTATATCTCGGTTCAAGCACCGAGTTATACAAAAGGTATTGATCTAGAGACTACAAATATGTAAAATGTTTTCATTTTTATTAACCCTAAAAAGGCCAGATAAAAATTGAATATGGCCTTTATATTGTTAATAAAATGAAAACTCTTTACATATTTGTATTGTGATCACATGAAAATATTAACTCCACCATATGATGTGGTACCAAACATTCACCAGCACTATTTTGGTGTTCACCACCTACCGTGGTACTAGACATTCACCAGCACTATTGCAGTGCTCACCACCTGCCGTGGTACTAGACATTCACCAGCACTATTCAAGCGCTCACCACCTGCCGTGGTATTAGACATTCACCAGCACTATTTGACCAAAGAAATTTTTTTTTATCTATGTGGGAACTTATTTTTTCAAATTTTGGGGCTTTTACCTCTTGCATAAAGGAACATGAAAATGACATCCGCGAATGCGGAGCCGGATGCGGATGTTTTCAACAACTTTTTCTAAAAAATTTAATTTTTTGCGCTTCTTTTATTTTTGTGTTGGTTATTTTGACGTTCTGAAACTGAATCTGACAAAATTTTGCAAGATCGCCAATAGTTTCTGAGAAAAATCCAAAAACACAGTAAAAAAAGTTTCAGAAAAGTGCAAAAAGCTATAAGTTGAAAAGATCCGCATACATGCGGATGTCATGTCGCGGATGCGAATGTTTTAAATGTGTGATTTGCGGGTGCGGATGTCAATTTAGTGCGGATGCTCCGCGGATGCGGAGGCGGATGCATAGCTCCGTCACATCCCTAATATATATATAAAATTAAAGAAAAAAAACCATAAATGTGCATTTTGGGGGTTTGGCCCCCATAGGGGCTTTAATGTTTTTTTGTATTTTGTTCATCTTAAGGTTCTAAAATAACAAAAAATTATTTTCAAAACAAAAAAAATTATAAAAAATAAATTTGTATTTACAGTTTCCCTTTTTTTGGGGGTTAGTAAGCCCCTTTTTTGGTTTCTGTGAAACCAAGACAAACGAAAAATAATGAAAATACGCTAAAAACGAGAACATTTTTTTTTAAAATTAAAAATATTTTGGTATGTGGCTTAGTACTTGATATGGTACTCAAACGAAAGGTGTATAATACCTGCATTGCACATTTACGAAAATGCGCGCTTATGACAACAACACATTTAGCCTTGGCTAAAATCACAGAGCATTGCACTGTGGCGATCACATTTCACGCCACTGAAATGTGTCGCTAAATGCTTATGCTGCAGTCTCTATTGTTGGCATATGTGCACATTTTGTGGATATATTAAAATCCAAATTTATGTAAATATTAAAAAGAAAAATCAATTAAAGGGACGTTTAACGGCAAATCCAACTCAATTGGACAACAACCACTTCAACGTTGAATTCATAATTTCAAAGGAAGGTATATCTCGGTTTAGGCACCTAGTTATACAATTTGTGTTTTGTTGAAACACAATTCAATCAAAGTATATCTCGGTTCAAGCACCGAGTTATACAAAAGGTATTGGTCTAGAGACTACAAATATGCAAAATGTTTTCATTTTTATTAACCCTAAAAAGGCCAGATAAAAATTGAATATGGCCTTTATATTGTTAATAAAATTAAAACTCTTTACATATTTTTATTGTGATCACATGAAAATATTAACTCCACCATATGATGTGGTACCAAACATTCACCAGCACTATTACAGTGTTCACCACCTACCGTGGTACTAGACATTCACCAGCACTATTGCAGTGCTCACCACCTGCCGTGGTACTAGACATTCACCAGCACTATTCAAGCGCTCACCACCTGCCGTGGTATTAGACATTCACCAGCACTATTTGACCAAAGAAATTTTTCACATAAAAAATTTTTTTTTTAAACGCAAGGAAAAAAGTTTGAAAAGTAAGTAAATTTTTAAATATTTTCTCGATAGACACATAACGGATTAAAGTGGGACTCATTCGAAAGGAGATAAATAGACCTTTAAATTGATACCAATATCAATACTATAACATGTGGCTGTGAGCCACAGTAAATGAAACACCTGTGTATATAAACTTTTTTCCGTGTAAAAATGTATCATCCTAACGTTGTGATCGTCTAATTCAAAATTCTATGCCCTATTTTGGTATAGAATTTTAATAATAACAACCATGCAGACGATCAATTTGATCTGATATCAGTGGAAGAGGAAATATGTCAGGAATGGTGTTGTCACTTAATTCACGGTAATCAACACAGATTCTATCTGTTCCATACTTCTTCTTGACAAGTAAAATAGGATTAGCAAATGGAGAAAAACTCGGACCAATAACACCAGCCTTATTGCACACAATATCTCTCTTTAAGACGAATCTGCATAGGTCCAACATTTGCAGGGTGCTTTGAAGTACCAAAAACAAGATTATTTTTAAATTCATTTAAAATAGATATCATTTTGGATTTATATTGGATGGGAATATCGATGTCAATTTCACCAAAATCTTGTTTCAACAAAAAAAACATTTGCCGTGTCCAATTTAGTAAATTCAATCTTACCCGATGCCAATCGCACAGATATACCCAAGGTCAAGATTTCACGACCTAACATTATATTATAACGTAAACCAAAATCAGGTAACACATGAAAAATAACTTCAACTAAAATATCATAAATTTTTATAATGGATAAAATCTGCAACGTGCTATTGACACTACACTGCATAATACCAGTCATCCTTACAATAGCGTTAATTCGTTTCCCTTTAATTCTACACAACACAGATTCTTTAATAAGAGAACACTCCGCTCCCGAGTAAAAAAAATGAAAAGTCTCACCCGATTGCTGCAAAACACCTTCAGGAGCTACAGTACTTCAACGTCAACACTTTTCCATAGGCCTTTTAAAGATTCCGGTATTCTCTCTTACACTGAAGCAGTTTGATGCAAAGTGACCCACTTTGTTACACTTGTAGCACGTAACTAAAGACTGTACTGGTTTTCTTCGCATGACCTCTTCAGCTTGAGATGGTGTGCGCCCAACCCTTCGACACGATGATGCCTTGTCACCCAATATTTCACAACGAAAGCACTTGACAGACGCAGCATCTGAGCCAAATTTATAACGTTTGGCTCCAGGACCTTCTTCACTCTCCTTGTTGGCAACCTCTAGACTTAATATCCTCTGTGAATGATTATTAGATTCTGAAAATTTTTTTAAGTACGAACCATCTTCAGATTTAAAGCTTCCGAATGGTTAGAAATGACCAAAATAGGGTATATAATTTTGAATTAGACGATCACAACGTTAGGATGATACATTTTTACATATACAGTCACGGAAAAAGTTTATATGCACAGGTATTTTATTTACTGTGGCTCACAGCCACATATTATAGTATTGATATTGGTATCAATTAAAGGTCTATTTATCTCTTTTCGAATGAGTCCCAGGGCTTTAATCCGTTATGTGTCTATCGAGAAAATATTTAAAAATTTACTTAGTTTTCAAACTTTTTTACTTGCGTTTAAAAAAAATTTTTTTTGCGAAAAATTTTGTTGGTCAAAAACAAACTACTTTGTAAAAAAAAGTTTTCTGATAAAAAAATTTTTCAGAATTTTGACAAAATTTCCAAAAATTGGTAATAGTGTTTTTTAAAAAACACTTGATTTTTTTTCAATAATATTTATTAGAGCCCGACCGATAAGCATTTTCAGGCCGAAGCCGAAGCCGATGCCGAAGGTCAATTAGCAGCCTATTACTTCGGCCGACGCCGAAGGCCTATACCGAAGCCGAAGCCGATACTTATATAAAAACCCTTTAAAAACTGGTTTTTTCGTGTATTTTCATTCAAATTCGAGTATATAAATACACATTTAGTTTTTTAAGGAACTAAAAATGTATTTAAACAAATAATAAAAGTAACCAAAAGAATTCACAAACAAATTTGGGCCTCCTAGGTCAAAACTAACAGGAGCCTCAAATTATTCCATATATCCCATGTAAGAACAATTGGATTTTTTTAAAATCACTTTTAAAAATTTGGAGTAAAGCTTAAAATAATGGGAATTTAGAAGAAATGGTAGATAATTCTTCATCTAATAAATAAATCCATCTAAGTATCTGTTTTTTAAGGACTCCCCAAATCCGTCAAGTGATGGGCAAAGGATGTTCTAGTTGATGGTAAAAACCACCTGTGAAGCTTTGAACTTTAAATGTAAAATTTTACCAAAATCGGTCCCGGATTTGAGCACCAGAACTACTTTTCATATATGTTGGAGCAGCAATTTGGGCTACATTTCTAAAAGGTAGAATCCTTCCGTGAGCCTCCTTCCCCTATATTTGAAATTTCATACAGTTTACCAGGACTCCTTTTAACATAGACATCAGGGCAAGTAGTAAGCTTCTAAATCTATATTTAAAATTCAGTAATCCACCCAGAAAATGTCCAAGGATGTACTTTGTGGCAGCTGTAACCCCATGCCACGCAATTTGAGGTGAGATTCACTCAATATTCGATGATTACTAAGTTAAATTTTAATCATATTTTTTATTTGTGGGCCTCTTATGTCCCATTGGAAATTTCATCAATTACACAATTTTACATTCAAGTCTCAAGAAATTCAGTAAGACCGTTTAGATGTGATGTGGGCTAGAAAATCGTATCGTAAAAAATTAGTTTTGGTTTTCGGTGTCGCAAAAATAAGGAAAAAAATTGAAAAACTTCGGCCAAAACTTCGGCCATTTTTCGAAAAAACCGAAGCCGAATGTGCATTTTCGGCCGATAACGGATGAAGCCGATGCCGAAGCCGATTAATCGGTCGGGCTCTAATATTTATTAGATTTCAGAATTTACCGACATTTTTTTTTTATTTTTTAAAAATTTTTGAAAAAAAGCCAAGAAATGTGTATTTGTTCAAATGCACCTGGCCACAATTTAAAGTCTCCCATATCGTACTGAGAATTTTTTTTTCATTGTCATAGAACCAAACCATCATTACACGAAAACAGATTAGATTTTTTTTAAATTAAACAGCAGTAAATATATTTCCATTAAATTTTTTTACGCAATTTCGATTAATTTTTAAAGGCTTTTTGACGACTTTAAAACTGCAAAAAAGGAACAAAATAGCAAAAAAAGAGTAAAAAAAAAAATTTTCTAAAATATAACCCTTTAACCGACTAAAAAGCAGAAAATAAATTTCCTTTAAATTAATTTCAGCAATTTCGATTTAAAATTAATGGTTTTTGGCTACTTTCCTGCGAATGTCATTGCAGATTTTGAAATCGCCAAAAACCCTTAATTTTAAATCGAAATTGCTGAAATTGTTGATTTTTATATTTCTACTCCTCTACTCCGGCAGTAAATTTTCTACTTCCATCAAAGTATTTTTTACTACTATTGTAAGAAATCTAATCCTCAAAATTTTATGTGAGTTTCATATCACAGAATTTTCTACTACTCTCGTAGAATTTCTACTACTCTACGCAAGAAATCATATCTACTCCCACTTTCTTCAAATCTACTCCCCTAAAATCGAATATCTACTACTTTCGTCGTGAGATGCCTGAAGACATGTCACCAATTTTGTATTGAAAAAAGCTAAAGTAAAAACTTTTAAACTTATTTTCTTCAATGAATTTGTATGTTACATACCGCCTTCATCCATTCACTCCTTCAATTGATTTGCACGTATTCGGTAGTTTGCTTCTAAATTCATCTAATTCATTTTCGTATCATGTAACTCAAGCGCCATCGAACGCCATTATTGTGAACTAGTAAA
Source organism: Heteromyza rotundicornis (assembly GCA_951394025.1). NCBI lineage: Eukaryota > Metazoa > Arthropoda > Insecta > Diptera > Heleomyzidae > Heteromyza > Heteromyza rotundicornis. The sequence continues at coordinate 1,105,211 of OX596015.1, read as the reverse complement.
TTTTCCCGTGCCATTAACGGAAAAAAACACACTAATTTGAAAAATTAAATGTTTAGTAATGTTTGTATATTTAGATACAGAAATATTTTTTATGTTTTTATATGTAATTTTTTTTTTATAGAAATTTGTGAAATATGTGAACTTTTATTAAAAAGTTCACATAGAAAATAACACTGCCACAAGACTACCGTTGCCACCTAACACTATTTTCACCTATTACGGTGGTGTATTAGATTTTCATATTACACTTTCATATTACACTTTCCTATACACTGCATATATTCCCAGTACAACATTAAGGTCCGCACACATCCACGCAAAGTACCGCAGCCGCAGCGAAACTTACTCAAAAATGTTTCTTGCAAATGCGAAAATATATTTGTTTAAGGTGAGAAATTTCATAAAAACAAATAAAAATGTAAATCATTTATAAATTAAAATTCCCGAAAAAAAATTCTACAAAATGAACACCTTTCTTAGAAGTCACTCAAGAAGTCACTCAAGGTGAAATCAAAACTTAAACAAATTTATTTCTCGGAAAGCAGATTCTTGCTACAATAAAAGTCGGTTTTAGTACGTCAAAATACATAATACGGAAATAAAAATTAAAAAAATTCAATGATTAAAACGCTTTGCAATAAAAATAATCGACAATCGGAAATAATGTTTAGCCGTAACAGGTGAAAACATTGTTAGGTGGCAACGCTAGCCTTTTGGTAGTATTATTTCCTTAAAGGTGGCAATGTTAAATCAAAGCTTTTGTTGGTTAGAGCTTCGGCCTATGACTGCGGCAGTCATAGGTTCAAGCCCGCCACCGGTCGTATTTTTTTTTTAATCCATTGCTTGATATTCTTTTTTATTTTTTTAATCTTTCTTTTTTAATGTAACAGTTCAACTTTACGCAATTACATCATCAAACAAAATTTCTTTCTATTCTTTACAAAATTTAATAAAAGTTCACATATTTCACAAATGATTTTCATATGTATATATAAATTATGGAGTTCACCATACGGCTTGGTTTACCTAACCGCCATTAGCTGAAATTATTTTTTAGCTGACTGTGGTCAGTTGGGTAGAGCTCCCGCTTTGTCTGCGGCAGTCTTGGGTTCAAGCCCGTCACCGGTCGTATTTTTTTTTTGAATCTATTGCTTTATATTCTTTTTTTTTTTTTTAATCTTTCTTTTTTAATTCTTTTTTAATGTAACAGTTCAACTTTACACAATTACATCATCAAACAAAATTTCTTTCTATTCTTTACAAAATTTAATAAAAAATTACATATTTCACAAATTTCTATAAAAAAAATTACATTTGAATTTTAAAAACATAGAAAATATTTTTGCATCTAAAATATATTTAGTAAACATTTAATTTTTTCAAATTAGTGTGTTTTTTTCCCGTGCATGGCACGGGCAAATTTACTAGTTAAAAAAAAAAGATTAAAAAAAAAGAGGAACAAATTAAGCAATTGATTTAAAAAAAATATAAAACCGCCGCCGGGTTTAAACCTACGACTGCCGCGGAGGAAGCGCGAGCTCTACCCAACAGACCTAAACCAGTTCACAAATATCTTCAGCTAATGACGATTAAGATCAGCAAGCGGTACGTTCAATTCTTTAATTTACATTACTCATTTGTGAAATATGTGAACTTTTATTAAATTTTGTAAAGAATAGCTCGAATATCTTAGAGGCTTCTGCAAGAATTGTTGGTTTTGTGACGTTCTTGAAGATCCGCACTGTTGAAGTGACGGAAAAGATGTCAGTTATTGGATGCCAAACCAATTCAAGTGTTTTCACGTGCTCATCGTCTAGCTCGGAGAAATTGAGATGTATCTCCAAATGTTGTTTTGGTATATTGGCCACCTTGGGTGGTTGCCGCACCATTTGCGTAAATCAAATCCTGCTGACATAAGTAGTGATTTAAGCTGTTTAAGCTCATTGCTCCCTGACATTACATCATCAACGTAAAAGTCTTTTATTGCGGCGGTTCCCAATGGATACTGCTTCTCGCCATCTTCCGCCAGTTGTTCTAACTCTAAGCAATCGCTCGTCAGTAGCGGTCGTGGCGGATAATTGAAAAGTAGTGTTTTTAAAAAGTGGGCAAAAACAGCGAAAAGTTACGACCTTTCCAGTAAGAATATTTTTCATTGCCATAAAAAATTATATATTTTGAACTTTTTTTTTTTGGCATTTAGGTAGAATATAAAAGTATTAGAAAACGAATAAAATAAAATTATTTATAACTTCTGTGTTACCTTTTTATCATTTTGAATTTCGCTGTTACCATATGGGCACGCTCGTCACAACCCTAGCAAATTTAAATTTTCTTACTGAAAATGTTTGTATGAGTTTTTCTATGTAAAATTAAATACATTTTATTTGTATATTGATTTGAAAGTGTGTTTGTGTACTTAATATAATTATTACCATTTTTTTTTAATATTCAGATTTAAAATAATTTTTTGTACCTGTTTATATACATATTTGCGTACATATTTGAGCATTTTTTGTAAAATGAAGTAAATTTTATCTATATATTGGTTTGAAATATATTTTTTTTTAGCTTTCTTCATATAAAGTTAAATATATTTTATCTATAAATTGTCTTTAAAGTGTGGTTATGTACTTGGTACACTTATGAAAAATTAGGAGCACCTCTTAAGTTGATTTAGACATATCCGTATGTCTGTCCGTTATTTTGATTTGTATGGGTTATTGAAGGAGCTAAATGAAAGCTAGGCGGTCCAAACATTGAATTTATCCTTTGGAGGTCTTAGAAGTAGTTGGTGTTGCAAATGGGCGAAATCGATCAACTGCCTCGCCTACCATCCATACAAGTAAAAATCAAGTTTTGTAACAAATGTTACCAAATTTCACGGGAATTGTGGTAGGAAAATTCTCCGTTAGATATATTGTCCACTTGGCATCGATGGTGAGTGCCGCAAAAGCTATATTAGCAATACCCTGATCATGACATGACATCATGACGCATGCAAAATCCACGTCTAAGATGGCTAGGTCATGCCGACCTGATGAACGTAAAAAAGTACTACTAAATGGAGCACATGTGAGTACCGTCGCCACCGACAGAGCGGAAGATGGCGACCAGGTCTCAGATGGAAGGGTGTATGGTATATATAGGTTTACTTCGACCGGCTGAAACTTACTCAATTGTTTTTTTAACAAATTTACATTACGATGAAGACATTTAGGCGAGCTTAATTTTATCCGGCTGTTGCAAATGGGCGAAATCGATCAACTGCCTCGCCTACCATCCATACAAGTAAAAATCGAGTTTTGTAACAAATGTTACCAAATTTCACGGGAATTGTGGTAGGAAAATTCTCCGTTAGATATATTGTCCACTTGGCATCGATGGTGAGTGCCGCAAAAGCTATATTAGCAATACCCTGATCATGACATGACATCATGACGCATACAAAATCCACGTCTAAGATGGCTAGGTCATGCCGACCTGATGAACGTAAAAAAGTACTACTAAATGGAGCACATGTGAGTACCGTCGCCACCGACGGAGCGGAAGATGGCGACCAGGTCTCAGATGGAAGGGTGTATGGTATATATAGGTTTACTTCGACCGGCTGAAACTTACTCAATTGTTTTTTAACAAATTTACATTACGATGAAGACATTTAGGCGAGCTTAATTTTATCCGGCTGGACAAGATGATTAGGAGGAAGATGAAGGGGGTCTTCCTATGGTCTTCATCGTACACCTCTTTTACAGCCATGTATATTGTGTATGTCAAATGAAATGATGACGAGGACCTTTCCAATTTCAGTTCATATGGAGATATTTCTTATGTTATTGAAAACCTAAGCAGTATTTTGGTGTAAGTGTAGATACATATTATATACAGTGGCGGACAGATAATTAGCGACAGCCTTTTGTAGTCATTTTTAGTGACTACCAAAATTTTAAGAATATCAACTTGCTTACTATTGAAAAGATCTATTGGACCCCATTCTATGATGACTACCAGGACACTTATCAAGAAAATCCTAGTTGAAAACTGACCTACTTTTCTAACTTTTTTCCTGGGGGCTATAACATTTTTTTTTTTATGCAAAAATGTGCGTTTTTTTAAAAACAAATTACTTTGCTGAAGAAACTTTTGTGATCAAAAATGCTTCTGAATTTATAGAATTTTTTTAACAAAATTTTTTTTTTTTTAAATTTTTAGATTAAAAAAAATTGGTTGATAACAATTTTTTTTACAAAATAAATCTTAAAACATTGCTAAACTTTCAAGAATTTAAAAAAAAAGTAGTTTTAAACAATAATATCTTAAATTAGGTAATTTTGCTAGGGTTGTGACGAGTGCTACCATATGGTAACGGCCAAAACTGGGCAAACGGTAAGCGGTCCAAAAAAAAATATAGAAATTCGTTTTTTAGGCCATTTTTAGGTATTCCTGAAAAAATCTTGAAAAAATTATGAAAATTTCGCTTTTGTCATTAATGGGTTAAGTGGATAATATTTAAAAGGGTCAGACGGGTGTTCCCTCCACATGATTAGTTGTAGATTTCGATCTTCTGGTGCAGAGATGATTTGTCTATACATCTTGGCGATGTCTGCTGTGAACACATAGCGGCTCATCCGGAACCGAAGTATGATTGTGAATAAGTCAACTTTTTTGGAATCGGTTAAAACCTATGGAATAAAATATCTCAGATCTATTAAAGAAAAAAAAATGTTAAAATCGAAGCTTAAATTCAGCTGCCACGCAATTCTAAAAAATTGGTAAATTGCAATTTGAATTGCAATTACTGGCGAAAAAGTGTTACCGGGTTAAAAAAATGTTAAAAAGACTGGGAAAATTTTCGCTTTTTCGTCGTTTTCTATGTTATCTGGTTGATTCTCCAAAACTGCTACCGTTATCATGCGGACAGACAGACAGATGGACACATCTAAATCAGTTCAGTTTTCGATGCTGATCAAGAATATATATACCTACTATGGATGTCAATTTTCGAGACCTTTGCCAATCCCGGGATTTTCGGGATTGAAAAATGCAATCCCGGGATCCCGGGATTTGAATTTTTTTCAATTCAACCAAATTCAGTAAAAAAATGTTATATGAAATCGAATTGAATTGCTTTTAATATACCTATACTATAATATTTTGGAAATTGCGCAAATAATCTAACAATATTCAAGGTTTTTATTGTATTTCTTTTTTAAATTGAATTTATCACACCTAAGATTTGGAATATTAGAAAAAAGTTTGAATAACTTTAAAATATGTAGAATAAAATACTAATTGGAATAGATTTGGTCTTTGGAATCTTGGGTTCCCGGTCAGAATAAGATCATTTTAAAAATGTGTCGTTTGATCCACATTTCTCGAACAACTCTTGACCTGAACATTTTGTCGAACATTTTAATATACGGACTTGGAATTTGTATTTCATGTCCCGAACGATGTTCGATGTATTTTTTGATCCGATTTCCATTTAAACAAAATGGATTTGAGTGCTTTATAGTCTACTAATTTGCAAACAGTTTGGAACTATTTTTTGTTTAAATTTGTTGACGTAATGAAAATATGCCTAAATTGCCTTCACGCATTGGTACAAGTTTCTGCAATGCGTATTGCATATTTTTATATGTATAACTCATATAGTTTATGTACGAGTATATCAATAAACTTTTCGCCAATTTTATTAATTTTTTTCTTTAAAACAAAATAAATAATTTTTCCAAACCAATAAAATTAAATGAAACACATTCAATTTCCAAAAATATCCGACTTTTCGAAGTTTTTTCCTGAATGCTTATCAACATTTTTTGGATGAAAAACTATGGTCCATTCAGACTAAACCATTCAGAAAGAAATTATTCATGATAGAAAAAGCTCCTAAATTTATAAATTTTTTCTAAACAGATAGAATTTAATTGATTAAGTTTTTGCTCATAAAACTTGTCCCGAAAATTAGTCAGTGCGAATCCCGGGATTTTCGGGACTAACAAAGAAGCGGACATGCCTAATACCTACTTGTCCATAACGGACACGCCTTCTTATGTGCGTTACAAACGTTGTGTCAAGTTAATATATTCAGCCACAGTAGTGGGGGTATACAAATTTTAATAAAAAGCAAAATAACTTGAACAAATTAAATCAAAATAAAGTACCTACTTAACTTTAGTTTTGACAGCTATAAAGTAGGATCTGAAGTTAAGTAGATACTTTATTTTGACTATAGTTATGCGCCATTGTATTTATATATATTCAAAATTTAATGGTTGTATTTAAAAATTAGAATGAAAAATTGCGTGTATAAAATTATTACAGCAATCGAAAAAAAATTAATGAAAGCGTCGTTTGTCGATCAAAGAAATATTATTGAATAAGTACTGTATCGCGCAATAAAAATCCTCGTTTTTTCCCTGGGCGTGTCATATGTATAATGCTCTTTAAAAATGTAAAATCGCCGAAAATTTAATATCGAAAATTTTGAATAGGTTGTATTTAAAAATTAAAATGCAAAATTGCGTGTATAAAATGATTGCAGCGACCGAAAAAAAAATTAATGCAAGCATCGTTTGCCGATTAAAGGAAAAAAATAAAGGAATATCAATGAATACGTACTGTCTCCCGCAATAAAAATCCTCGTTTTTTTCCTGGCCGCGTCATATGTATATCGCGAAAATTTAATATGAACAATTTTGAAAAGTTAACCAATTTAATTTAACGTCTAATGGATACAGTAATCCTTACAGACTAGAAAACAACTAACAATATATTTAATAACTTATACTTAAATAATAATAATTCAGTATAATTCAGTAACTAGAGAGTGAAATATCTAGAAGTTGAAATACCCCCACACAGTATTATCCATTTAGAAGTATCTCGAACATAAAAAATTTCGTCTCAGACCACGTTCAAAATCCGTTAATAAAAATTTCAAATCCAACCCAAAAAAAAAAATTTTATCTCAAGACCCCATTTTGACTTATTTATTTCCGAGCTTCCGACCATGTTAAAAATCCATTTCTAAACATTTCCAATCGAATACAGCAATAAAAAGACTTGGAAAATGTTGACCATTTTTTTCGTTATATGGTAGCCATGCAATCGGATAAATAACTTTCGGCGCGGAATGCACTCCATTTTTCCCATAAAAACATTGGAAATAGTGGATTTTGATGATGCAATTTACCAATTTTTTCCAGAATTGCCTGGCAGCTGAATTCAAGCTTCGATTTTAACATTTTTTTTTTTCCTTTAATATATCTGACATATCTTCCATAGGTTTTAACCGATTCACAAAAATGTTGTATAGATGAATTTAATCACGGATCGACTTCGGAGGAGATTAAGACTGCTATATACAGTGTTCTCGAAATGTATTAACCGTGTCAGAAATACTGAAGTCAAAATAGATCCGAACGTTAACATCATCACAATTACATCTCGAATCAACAATTTTAAACACAAGTTGAGGTGAACACCATCAAGGAAATTGCTTCTCACCATCCTCAAATACACGTGAACATTGACGATTGGAAGATACCAGCAAATATGGTATTGGCAGACACCAGCTTCAATACCCCACAGGGATGTGACCTACTATTACGAGCAGCATATTATGGCGAACTAACTCGGAACGGCCGCTATAAGCTCCATGAACAACTTCCAATGCTCCAGAACACGGTGTTTGGATGGGTTGTACATGGAAAGGTGTCTTCGGTGTACAATAATCAGCTTCTCTGCGGATTGACGAATGCTGATCTTGACAGACCAAATTATCAAATCCAGTGCCAGTATACCGTTGGCTGAAAGGTAACTCCTCTGCAATGAGTGGAAAGACGCACCCTTTACTGAAAACCAATAAACGGTAATTCACCTCCAACCGTGAAGGCAGCGAAAAAGTGGACAAAAAATGTTAACGTGAAGACGAACTACACCAATTAAAAATTGAAAAACACTAATTACAAAAAGAAATAAATAAGATCGAACGTGATTTTTAAATAGAAAAATCGAAAATTCGATAGCACAAGCTACGATAATTTTTTTGTACAAAATCAACATTGCATCGCATCCCGATCGCTAATATGGGAAATCTTTCGCTTCCACAAGCCATATGAGCGTTCGACGGGGTTTCGTGCTCGAACTTGTGATTCGTTGAATAAAGATTCGACGTTGCCAGCTTCACAATCGAGGAAAGGTGTAGCCAAATACATAATTTTTTTGTAGCCGGAATCACCAACTAAAATAAAATGGCCGAAATCGCCACGTTCAAATCTTCTTTTCACATGCGAACCATTGAAAATAGTTTGGTCATGTGACACACGCACGCTACAATATCTAATAATTTCAAATTGGCATCCGATATGGTTTGAACTTTTAGAGAGAACCATCCTTTCCGATTTCGATAGTTCTCAGTGTCGCACACTGGGAACGTTTGATTGACACGTTTGATGTCAACAAATAGAAGGAGTTGTCGTAGAACTTAAATTTTTTGCAAGTCTAATTATTGTGTGCAAATTAAGAAAAAAAAACCGAAAAAAGGCGTGGTCGTTCAATTCTAACGCCTACATCCCATACAAAAAAATATTTAAATCACCATAAAATGTGTTCCAATTAACATATGAACTTAAAATATGACAAGCTGAATTATCAAAGGTGGCCGTAGTGGGTTGTTTTTTTTCGCAGACCTGATTTCACAAATCCCAATAAATCAGCTGTAAAAGTGGTATTTGAAGTGTTATATGCCCAAAATGTTAATATAAAAAATATAAAAAAACAGAAAATTCGTTTCAAATTTCTTTTCTTTTTTTATAAATATATTTTCCTCGGAAAATCTTACCGGCTTTTCTTGGCTGTGGCGGCTGCTTCGTATGTTATTCGAGAGAGAGTAATAATTAAGTTTTTAAAAAGCCAAAAAGCCGTCGGAAAAACCGAGATCGCCATACTTGAAAGCAGATTTCGCCACAGACAACAGCGCACAGTGATTTGTCTCCATATGAGCTTGGGATAAAAATCGAAGGAGTATTCTGAATTAATTGAAACTAAGTTTCTAAATGTATTTATGTATGCAGATTTCAAAAATGTATGGTTTTACCCTTATAGTTTTTGAATAAATCAAGAATTGTATGCTTGATTTTCTTTTTTAATTATTATGTATTATATGCAACTCTACAATTATATTTCGAAAAAGGTTTCTTCTCTTTAATAACGGATTCTAGTGGTCCTTGATTAGCTGATTTCAAATTTGGTAACCGTTTTTAGCTAGCAGTTGTAGTTTAGCAGGTACATTAATGCAAAAACATTAACAAATCATTTTAATAAATTTAATATTATAACTATTGAAAAGATCAATACATTTTTACAATCTTGAATACTTTGTAAACAAAAAATGTATATTCTATATTATTATGTATATTCTACTATTAGGGGTATTCACGGACGTGTACTTGATAGAGTACTTTTGTCGAAATGACGGATTCACTTTTACCATAAATTTTACCTGTATTCTCAATTTTAATAATTCTGTCACATTTTTTATTTTTTTTTATTTGTTTAACATGTGCATTGCTTGGTAAAGTAACAAACTCCAAGAAATCCTGAAAAATCTGGAGTACTCGGGATTGCCAAAACCATTCGGTATTGACTGCCTTAGTCAATAGGAAGAAGAGAGAAGAGAGAAAAATTAAGTCACATTGGATCAACAATATTTCAATTGAGCTTTTATATACATTAATATCAATATATTAATATAAGTACATACATTCATCACATTTTACCATTTTATTTACATTATGAACTTTTTGAAAAGTTTTTTTTTATATAAAATCGTAATTTTAGTCATTTACAAAAAAACATTTTTTTCAAAAAGTTGGTAAAAAATGTCAAATTTCTTTTTTTTCTAAAAGAAAACACATTGAACTTTAAAATAAAAAAAAAATTATCACTAACTTTTAAATACTTTTTTTTACAATCCATAACTTTTTGGTTTTTTTTTGGTTTTTTTCATGGTACTTAAAAATTTTTACATCGAAGTTTAATGCCCACAATTTTTTTTTTCATGTATCAATACAATAATAACAATTATAAAAAACTAAAGTTTGTATCATTCTTGCCAAAAATGGCTTTTTGCCAATTTTTTCACAAAGCTATCAAAGAATGATTTTTTTTTCAAGCATTTGTGATAAAATTTCTCTAAATTGTAAATATTCCACAGACGTCAAAAAAATTGTAATCAAAAAAAAAAGTTCATATTCTTTTTAGTCAACGTATTACCTTTTGAAAAATACCATATTTTGTATAATTGATGACATCAAACTTTCTGAATTTTGTCTATGGGATAAATCACTGTACAGCGCCCCCTACATTTAACAAATTTATATAAGGTAGCGTTCATATTTACGCGGTTGGCGTGAACATTGCCAGGGCACATGGCTAGGTTTAGTTTTAAGTAATTTTGTCCTTAGTTGTCAGTTGATTTTAGGATATTAAACAGCTCAGTCCTCGAGGAAGGAACGGGCCTTTGTTTTTTATTTTGTGCAACATGGCACTTCTTAATTGGCGCCCAACGGAGTAATCGTTACCTTCGTTTCCCGAAAAAATCAACTAAAAAAAAAAACTAGAGAGTGGACTATCTTCGGCTATACCGAAGTTGAAATACCCCCACACAGTAGAAAGAAGTACCTCGAACATAAAAAAATGTGGTCTCAAGACCCTATTTTGAGCCAATTATAGGTGGTTTTGGAGCCCGGACCATGTCCAAAATCCATTTCTAAAAATTTCCAATTAAATCCACAAAAAAAAAAATTGGTCTCAAGACCCCATTTAGACCCTTATATATGTGGCTTCGGAACCTCGGACCATGTCAAAAATACGTTTCTACACATTTCCAATCGAATACAACAATAAAAAATGTTTACCTTTTTTTCGGTGTATGGGAGCCACGCCCAGTTTTAGTCCGATTTGGCTGATTCTCGAACTTGATCTCAGTATTCACGAGAAAAACATGTAAAAAAAGTTTCAAGTCGATATCTCCAAAACTGCGACCACTATCGTGCGGACGGACAGACGGACAGACGGACATACGGACATCGCTAAATCGACTCAGGAGGTGATACTGATCAAGAATATATATACTTTTCCATACCGGACACGCCTCCTTATGGTCGTTACAAACGTTGTGACAAAGTTAGTATACCCTGCCACAGTGAGTGTGGGGGTATAAAAATGCAACAAATTAAGAAAAAAAAAACCGAAAAAAGGCGTGGTCGTTCAATTCTAACGCCTACATCCCATACAAAAAATATTTAAATCACCATAAAATGTGTTCCAATTAACATATGAACTTAAAATATGACAAGCTGAATTATCAAAGGTGGCCGTAGTGGGTTGTTTTTTTCGCAGACCTGATTTCACAAATCCCAATAAATCAGCTGTAAAAGTGGTATTTGAAGTGTTATATGCCCAAAATTTTAATATAAAAAATATAAAAAAACAGAAAATTCGTTTCAAATTTCTTTTCTTTTTTTATAAATATATTTTCCTCGGAAAATCTTACCGGCTTTTCTTGGCTGTGGCGGCTGCTTCGTATGTTATTCGAGAGAGAGTGTTAATTAAGTTTTTAAAAAGCCAAAAAGCCGTCGGAAAAACCGAGATCGCCATACTTGAAAGCAGATTTCGCCACAGACAACAGCGCACAGTGATTTGTCTCCATATGAGCTTGGGATAAAAATCGAAGGAGTATTCTGAATTAATTGAAACTAAGTTTCTAAATTTATGTATGCAGATTTCAAAAATGTATGGTTTTACCCTTATAGTTTTTGAATAAATCAAGAATTGTATGCTTGATTTTCTTTTTTAATTATTATGTATTATATGCAACTCTACAATTATATTTCGAAAAAGGTTTCTTCTCTTTAATAACGGATTCTAGTGGTCCTTGATTAGCTGATTTCAAATTTGGTAACCGTTTTTAGCTAGCAGTTGTAGTTTAGCAGGTACATTAATGCATAAACATTAACAAATCATTTTAATAAATTTAATATTATAACTATTGAAAAAATCAATACATTTTTACAATCTTGAATACTTTGTAAACAAAAAATGTATATTCTATATTATTATGTATATTCTACTATTAGTGGTATTCACGGACGTGTACTTGATAGAGTACTTTTGTCGAAATGACGGATTCACTTTTACCATAAATTTTACCTGTATTCTCAATTTTAATAATTCTGTCACATTTTTTATTTTTTTTTATTTGTTTAACATGTGCATTGCTTGGTAAAGTAACAAACTCCAAGAAATCCTGAAAAATCTGGAGTACTCGGGATTGCCAAAACCATTCGGTATTGACTGCCTTAGTCAATAGGAAGAAGAGAGAAGAGTAAAATAGAGAAAAATTAAATCACATTGGATCAACAATATTTCAATTGAGCTTTTATATACATTAATATCAATATATTAATATAAGTACATACATTCATCACATTTTACCATTTTATTTACATTATGAACTTTTTGAAAAGTTTTTTTTTATATAAAATCGTAATTTTAGTCATTTAAAAAAAAACATTTTTTTTCAAAAAGTTGGTAAAAAATGTCGAATTTCTTTTTTTTTCTAAAAGAAAACACATTGAACTTTAAAATAAAAAAAAATTATCACTAACTTTTAAATACTTTTTTTTACAATCCATAACTTTTTGGTTTTTTTTTGGTTTTTTCATGGTACTTAAAAATTTTTACATCGAAGTTTAATGCCCACAATTTTTTCATTTATCAATACAATAATAACAATTATAAAAAACTAAAGTTTGTATCAGTCTTGCCAAAAATGGCTTTTTGCCAATTTTTTTCACAAAGCTATCAAAGAATGATTTTTTTTTCAAGCATTTGTGATAAAATTTCTCTAAATTGTAAATATTCCACGGACGTCAAAAAAATTGTAATCAAAAAAAAAAGTTCATATTCTTTTTAGTCAACGTATTACCTTTTGAAAAATACCATATTTTGTATAATTGATGACATCAAACTTTCTGAATTTTGTCTATGGGATAAATCACTGTACAAATTTATATAAGGTAGCGTTCATATTTACGCGGTTGGCGTGAACAGCAACCGCCTTGCAGCATCACTGCAACTAAATCCACTAGTAAATTACAAAATTTCATATTTATAAAAAATGGAGGGCGTACATTTATAAAAATGGTGATCATCGCATTATAAATCCAATTTAATAAAAATACAAGTTAATACGATCATCCACCAACAAGTTGCTAAAGTAAACATGCATAGCAGGTATCGCTACTGCGCACCATCAGCAGTCATTGCGTATACCACACATAAATACCACTCATAAGCATCAACAACCAAGGCAATTGTGCACCATCTGCAAGTATTGCGGAGACCACACCAGCAATCAATACTTCGCGTTGACAATAATGTTGACGTCACTGGCGCGATCCACGACACATGTGCAACGTGGGGGATCAGCAGTTTGACACTATGTTCGATGCGGGAGAGCAGCAGTTTTAGGGCACATGGCTAGGTTTAGTTTTAAGTAATTTTGTCCTTAGTTGTCAGTTGATTTTAGGATATTAAACAGCTCGGTCCTCGAGCAAGGAACGGACCTTTGTTTTTTATTTTGTGCAACATGGCACTTCTTAATTTACATACAAATTATATTTGGTAATTTCCTCTAAAAATTCCTCCACAAATTTGGGGTTGGACGAAAGTGACGTTGCTGCTCAAAAGAGCGCTGGGATTGTGTTGGCTCAAGCGTCAGATCACCGTCGTGCGCATCTATGGATGGCTCAAGCGTACGAGGCCCAAGTCCATCCGTGCTGCAGCCTTGTGCTTTAGATGATGGCTCAAGCGAACTAGGCTCAAGTCCATCCCTCTTTTTACCATGCGCTTCACATGATGGCTCAGACGAACGAGGTCCAGGTCCACCATCCGCAGTATCGACGCTTCCGCCACTTTCGCAGAAGTTTGACGCGTTCGTAAAACAACGCGTTCTTTTCGGATATCTAAAACCCAAACTCTATCGTCTCGGCCGGAATATTTTTTCATATCTCTGCATAGCCGCTACTCATTTGAAGATAGCCTTTCTTCACTCATTACCTCTAACTTCTCTAAATTTTTCTGTGTAGTTTTCCATTTTAAATATTTACGCCAATCCTCATTTTTACTAGTGGTTTTGTTATAATTTTTCTTACTCTTATTTTTATTTAAATTCCAAGAACTTTTCTTTGAGACATCCTCAAGTTCTGGCAAATTTGACTACTGATCCTGCAGTGAAATTTGATTAAAGTATACCGAATATGTCGGTTTAATTGAATCCCCATTAGGGGCCCAGTTAAGATCCACCCAAAAACTGTTTTCTGAGCAATGAGTGACAGTAGAATACGTCTTCGTATTCCATTTAAAATAATTCGTGGATATATGTCACCTCCAATGAGGACATCCACTTGTTCGCTTTTATGAAAATTAGGATCTGCCAATTGCAAATCAGGTAAATTGCACCAAGGTCCTATCGATAGAAACGGTGGGAAGGTTGCCGCTTAACTGGGGAAGAATGAGACCCTTCGCCTCTATTCTTACCCTAGGATCAATTGGTGATCATATTACAAACTTGCACATTTTTTTAATTTGTGCCGAATTATTTAGCCTTGCTACTTCTGCAAACGTGCTGATATAAATGTGCCCTCTGACCCAGAGTCGATTAGCGCTCTGAACGTATAAACGGAGCCTGAATGACATATGGTCGCTAAAGCTGTCCCTAACAGCACCCCTTTTGTACTCGTTGTGAAATGCGTCTGAACCCTATCGACATGACCTTGCGATGTGGAAGGTTCAGTGGATAAATCACTTGAAAACGGAAAGTTGTTTCGATTTGCACCATCTGATGGCGCAGGAGAATTAGGCGGTGAACCAAGTCCTTCAGGATGAAGCAGCGAGTTATGACCCATCTTGCAACTAAGGCACTTGTAATTGCTCGTACAATCTTTCACCTCATGAGAACTGGCCAAACAGTTTAAACACAGATGCAACCTCCTCACTGTTGACAACCTGTAGCTAACATTCATATCTAAAAATTGTGGACAATTCCACAGTGGGTGTTGTTGCGTATCACAAAGTTTACAATTCGCCTGGTAAACGTTTGCTTGATAATAATTTACTTTTCTAGTCTGATTCTGATTCTGAGAGTTGGTCTTTTAGTAGCCTCCAGTCCTTTGGTTAAGCGTACCTCGAATGTCTGAAACAGTTTCTAAAGTTTGAAATCTTTCAGTCAGAAAACTGTCCAAATCAACCCATTTGGGGATTGCTGTTTTGTTTGTTATCCCTTGCTCCCATACGGAGAGCGTTACTTCTGGTAAGCAAGTTGAACATGAATACACGAAAATTGCATACCAATTTTCAACATTAATTTTATATAATTGCAAAGCGGAAATACAATTATTTATATCCCGCTGTAATTTCTTTATAGCAGACCCCGACTCCGAGGCCACTGGCTGAAGGCCGAACAAAATCCTCAGTTTACTATTCACTTAAAGCCTTTTATTTTCATAACTATCTGATAGGTTATCCCACGCCTGCACAAATCCATCATTTGTGAGAGGGGACTTCTTCACAATATCTTTGGCCTCACCTCTAGTTTTTTGATTAAGGTGAAAAAGTTTTTCAACTGAAGTTAGCCCGGAATTTTGAATATAAATAGCCGTGAACATGTCACGGAAAGTAGGCCAAGAGAGATAATCTCCATAGAAAATCTCAGTGTCACACGGAGGCAACCTCATGTTGCTAGTAGACGACCGATTTTCATTTGATCTTAGGAGCATAGGTAAACTGGGAGGGGGCGTTAAATTATGAGCTGTCAGATTGTGAGCAAATTCACCCATCATGGCAGCACAAGCTACATAAGCCTGGTAGCAGGTTTTGTA
This sequence comes from Heteromyza rotundicornis, assembly GCA_951394025.1. Classification (NCBI taxonomy): domain Eukaryota; kingdom Metazoa; phylum Arthropoda; class Insecta; order Diptera; family Heleomyzidae; genus Heteromyza; species Heteromyza rotundicornis. The sequence continues at coordinate 1,089,267 of OX596015.1, read as the reverse complement.
CCTATCTTTTATTATTTCTAAATCGCCACTAGGCTCTCCATTACTGGCACAGGCTGCCTGTGAAAAGACCTTATAGCGTAAGGCAGCGTGCCTTAACTTTTACCCACAAATCTTTAAATTCTTCGCGTTGTAATTCTAATGAAAATGTCGAATGGTCATTCGGACCAGTGGTATCATCAGCGGTGCTGCTCTTGCGGGAGAATCCGCTTAAATTAATGTATTTTGTTTTGTTTAAGGTTATTGGCCATTCCTTCTACTTCTACTTCTATTCCTATTCCTTTTCTATCCTATACTCTTCTATATCTGACTTATTCTTCTCTTTATTTCTTATCTCTTTAGTGTTTAAAGCTTATGGTTTACATGTTGGTCTAATTACTTATGCCTACTCCATATGATTTTATTAGCGCTAATGATAATCAAAAAGTGATGATTGAAGTTTTGTGTAAACAACATTCTGGTCTTAAAGTTGTCCACTTTAATGCCAGAAGTCTGAATGATTTTAAACTAGATTATGTGAAGTTTTTCTTTGAGGACTCCTCAGTTGATGTATTATGTGTATCTGAGACGTGGTTTAATAATGATGTTGATGATGCGTATTTCAATATAAAAAATTTTTAACTTTTTCGATCTGATAGAATTGGCAGTTGCAATTTATTGTAAGAATAATATTAATGTACAATTTCTATGTGAATCAACTGACTCTGATGTAGAGTTTCTGAATGTTGTTACAAATGACAATACGACAAAAGTTTTTTTATCGTGTGTGTACAATCCTAATAGATATTTTAGTTTGGATCCATTTCTGTCTTCTCTGTCTAATTGTCTAATTGACTACGATCATTTTGTTATATGTGGTGATTTTAATATTAATCTTCTTTCAAAAGATTCCTCAGTCAGCAGTCTTTATGATAATTTGAATGAAGTAGGACTGTCAATTGTTAACTCTGTGATGCCTACACGATTTGCTTCCAATGCCTGTCCCAGTTTACTTGACTATTTTATTGTATCTGATAAGCATGCTGTTTTAATTTTTGACCAATTATCTTTTATTTCTGACCATGGCCTAATTTTTTGTACTCTTAACATTTGTCTTAGTCCTGCTGCTACTGCCAACTGTTTTTCATATCGTGACTATAAATCAAAAAATTTTGACTCCTTGACTAATGACTTGACCCTCATTGACTGGACGGACTGCTGGTACCTTGGCTCAGCTGATGAAAAGTTAAATTTTTTCTTAAATAATATGTGCAATATTTTTGACGTTCATGTGCCACTTCGTACAGCACGAGTTATCAATAACTCTTGTCCATGGTTCACTAGTTTGGTAAAGCAAGCTATAAAAATGCGTAATAAAACCTATACGAGATGGAAAAGGAATCCTTCTGCTAAAAATTGGGAAGAACACAAGCTCGCGCGTAATAAAGCTACTTCTGCTGTCAAGTTGTCGAAAAAACAGTTCTATCAGTCGAAACTAAGCAGTTGTGGAGAAATTTGAGAGAGATTGGTGTGCGCAGTAAGAGTTCGTCTGAGTGTAATATTGATCCTGATATATTTAATGATTACTTTATTGTTAATAATGTTGATGAATCACAATTTAATTTGGAAGGTGTAGTTTCTCCAAATATCATTAATAAGTTTGAATTTTCCGCTGTAGGTGAACTCGATGTTGCCAAATGTGTAATGAAAATTAAATCGAATGCTATTGGTGTAGATGGGGTAGCTATTAAGTTCATTAAGTTAATATTGCCCTATATACTGAATCCTCTGACACACATTATTAACCATTGTTTTACTAGCTCTTGCTACCCTAACATTTAGAAAGTGGCTACTATCGTTCCTGTAGCAAAAAAACCTTCGGCCCTGTACCCAGTGATTTCCGTCCTATAAGTATTATATCTTCCATCACCAAAGTTTGTGAGTCCCTCATGGCGGAACAAATATCCAATTATGTTACTGCCAATAGTCTTTTGTCACCTCTCCAGCCTGGTTTCCGTCCTGGGCACAGTTGCTCTACTGCAGTAGTTAAAATATTGGATGATATTAGATTGTTTTATGATAAGGAATACTTGACTTTGATCTGCCTTTTAGACTTTTCTAAAACTTTCGACAGTGTGAATCACTCTCTGCTTTGTTTGAAATTAACACAATTTTTTGGTTTTTCAATAACTGCGGTTAACCTGATAGAAAGCTATCTTGAAGGTAGATCTCAACGAGTCAGAGTTGGTAGTTGTTATTCACAATATAAAACTATAAGCAGTGGAGTGCCTCAGGGGTCTGTACTTGGCCCGCTTTTATTTATTTTGTTTTTAAATGATATTTTCAAAGTTTGTAGATTTATTACTATGCATGCCTATGCTGATGATCTTCAACTCTACTTGTCTCGTCCTATTGGTCTTATTGAAGATTTGTGTGCCAGAGTAAATGAAGACTTAGAGTCAATTGGTATGTGGGCCATGTGCAATAAACTATCAAATCCATCAAAATCATATGTCCTGCCTATAGCTAGAACTAATTATAATTTTCTTGACGTTCCTTCGATATTGCTTAATGGCACTAAGTTGTTGGTTACTGACAAAGTAACGAACCTTTGGTTTAAAATTAATTCCTCACTTACTTGAGTTGATCACATCAACTCTGTAGTGAGTAAAGTTTACTATACCTTGAGAAATCTTCGTATGACTTCAGCATTTATGCCTATTGAAACTCGACGCAAGTTAGTGGTTCAGTTAATAGTCCCAATAATATCCTACTCGGAAGTGGTATACAGTAACCTGGACTCGCTTGCTATGCATAAGATAGAAGTTGCCTTTAACAACGCAACAAGGTATGTTTATGGGATTGGGAGGTATGATCATATATCATCTTGCAATATTCGTATTCTTGGTTGTAGTATTTCCGCATATCTTAAGTCTAGAAATTGCATATTTTTGCATAGGTAGATTCAGACAAGATCCCCTCTTTATCTGTACAACTAACAATTTAGTAAATCAACCCGTAGTTTGGTTCTTATAACACCTAAATTTAATTACACTGCTTCTACGAGTTTGTTTTTCATTAGTGCTGTTGGTCTGTGGAATTCGTTACCTATTCACATTAGGGGCGTAACAAACATAGTAGACTTTAAGATTTTAACACTCCAATACTTTTCTTAAAACAATTTAGTTTTCTTTTCTCTTCAGACTATACTTTCTTCTCGCCTTTCTACTTTATCTACTATATCTTCTTGACTATTTCTAAATATCTGCCAATTTTACTTTTACTTATATTTTATTGTTTTTTTGTTCTTATATGTATGTAAAGTAATGTTGCATATCTGTTTGTTGAGTCCAAATGTTTCCTGTAATTGCTCTCCTGCTGGCCAGGGGTATAAAGTGGCTACTGGAAACGTGTGGATTCTGTGTGTGCAGTATTACTGTTAGTTTCCCAATTTAATTTATTTTCTATTCACTGTTAATTTTAAGTCATTTATTTATTCATCTATTTAATTAATTTAATTTTTCTTCCACTTTTTTCTGTTGATTATTTATTTTACCTGTTGCATTTAAAAGATAATTCTTATATGCTAATAATAAATTCATAATAATAATAATAATAATAATATATTTGGAATCGCTTATTTTATTTAAATATTTCAAGGAAATAATTAAAAGCGATGAAAAGTACACAATTGTTTCCTATATATATTTCAACCCTTTGTCAGTGTCGAAATTACTGACGTAGGGTGCACTTCAAATACACTACAATGAGAGTAATTGGGAAAGGAAAAACAACAATACAAATCGGTCAAAATATTTAAATATTTTAATTAGCTTATTTTGAATATTTCACAAAAAATATTAAAAAGCGATAAAGAAATATTAAATTCCCTATTTAAATATTTTGCTCTGAAATATTCAGTTTTAGTCAGAGAAATATTTCGTATTTCCTGAGACTGACTCACTTCACTAGAAAAGCTCTCACCGTGGTTGTAGTTGTTGTTGCACTTATGGTTTGTGTTTTGTTCCCACGTTGCTAACTTTGGCTTCAGTTAGTTTGTTCACTTTAAAATTTTAAGTTTCACAAATGCACTGCTTTTTATTTAATTTTGCTTTATGTATTTTAATTTCCTTTATTGTAATTCAATCTACATTTAAATAAATAAAAAATCCAAAACAATCGAACGTCTGTCCGCTGCCAAAATACCGAAAACTAATTAAAGCAAAACAAAAGAAAACTAGAGAGTGGACTATCTTCGGCTATACCGAAGTTGAAATACCCCAACACAGTAGAAAGAAGTACCTCGAACATAAAAAAATGTGGTCTCAAGACCCTATTTTGAGCCAATTATAGGTGGTTTTGGAGCCCAAACCATGTCCAAAATCCATTTCCATTTCCAAAAAATTGGTCTCAGGACCCCATTTAGACCCTTATATATGTGGCTTCGGAACCTCGGACCATGTCAAAAATACGTTTCTAAACATTTCCAATGGAATACAACAATAAAAAAGACTTGAAAAATTTTTACCTTTTTTTCGGTGTATGGGGAGCCACTCCCAGTTTTTGTCCGATTTGGCTGATTCTCGAACTTGATCTCAGACGGACAGACAGACGGACATCGCTAAATCGACTCAGGAGGTGATACTGATCAAGAATATATATACTTTTCCGTACCGGACACGCCTCCTTATGGGCGTTACAAACGTTGTGACAAAGTTAGTATACCCTGCCACAGTGAGTGTGGGGGTATAATAATGCAGCAACAACCTGCAGAGGAGACTTTTTCTAGTGAGAGCGGGTGGGAGTATGTGTTTGTGTGTATGTGCTTTTCGTTATTTTTGCTCAGTGCAATATCTTTTTATTTCTCTCACTTTGCATATGGAGTACCTAATTTCGATTGGTATTATTAATTATAAATCTCTTTTTATTTCGTTAACAAAAATATATTTTGGTAATTATTTAAACTTTTATTAGAAAAGTTATCCAAATTAAATGAACAAAGATTACAGAATTACAATAGACTAAACTTTTATAGCACGATTAGAAGCTTTATTTTAAAATTACTCCACTTTCAGAGTAATATAGCGAAAATTCTTTTGTTATATTGGCTTGGGCGGGCAATTGAGCGTATTGAAAATTTTACTTTATTTTAAATCACGGATAAATTTTTAATATTTTAAAAATTCGCACATATGATCACCAGCTTAGATGATGATTGTGATTGATGTGGAGGGCTTTTCTTCTCAGTTTCAAATTTGTTTGTTGTGGAGGTCTTTTCGTCTCCTTTGGAATGGATCCGGTTCGAAGGACCAATAAATGGGCGCAAGCCTTGTTCCTCTGCGAACTCTTCGATAGCTCTCGAAATCGATTTCAAAAGAGATAAAAACAAAAAATTCGTATCAAATTTGTTATCTTTTCTTTATTTTATCATATATTTTCGGAAAATCTTACCAGCTTTTCTTGGCTTTGGCGGCTGCTGCTTCGTATGGTATTCGAGAGAGAGTGTTTATTAAGTTTTTAAAAAGCCAAAAAGCCGCCGGCAAAACCGAGATCTCCATATTTGAAAGTCGATTTCGCCACAGACAACAGCGCCTCCTACATTTAACAAATTTATATAAGGTAGCGTTCATATTTACGCGGTTGGCGTGAACAATATGCGTTGATCAGGTCTGCTTCGTATATGTCGATATGAATGTTTTAAGATGTTAGCAAACATTTTATTTTATTTTTTAAACGTAAATTATGTAAAAGTTTTCAGTATTAATAATAAAACTATGAAGTGTACTTTTTGGCAGCAAAAATTTTGAGTTGATGCTAAACTTTTTACTGTTTTGTATGTCTCAAAAGAATACACATCCTAAAAGTATGCACAAAATATTTTTTTAAATAACAACCAATTTTAGATTTTTTTTCGGAGACGGTGAGACTTAGGTGGTCCTCGATTTTTAATAAATAATTATGTCTTTGGAATAAATTTAAAGTGGACATGTTCACCTTTGATTTGATATTAATGTGAAATAAATGGCAATCAGAAAATCGAAACGCATAAACGCGAAATAAATAACATAGAACCATACTCACTAAATATCCGAACCAGGCACTTAGACAGGGGGGGCTTGAAGGGCTGAAGCCCACCGAAATTATATCGATTTTTTTTACTGAATATCAGGAAGTTATCGGATTCAAACTTGAACTTTTCTTGAAGAAAAACTGCTGATAAAGTTTGAGTCCGATTACTTTCTGATATTCAGTAAAAAAAATCGATATAATTTCGGGGGGTTTTGTCATTTAGTTTTGTTGTCGAAATTGTTGGTTTGAGGACGAAGAGGTGAGGCTGGAAACAGTGTGGAACGGTGAGATCCTCCGGCCTTACTTCTTGCATATGGCCCAGTTCGCGATATTCACTCAAAACTTTATTGTATAGTTTCCTGTTATCTTTCTCCCTGAGAAGCTTTCGTTCGATGCTTAGTAATCGTTTAAAGGCAATCTCCTTAGAGCTGCCGAGCAACTGTGGATCACTCAGCATCGGTAGGTTGACAACATAACGTCCGTTATTGTTGCGGAAAGTTGTTGTTATGAAAAATTCTTCGCATTTCTCATCTCATGATGAAATTAAAGGTCTTGCTGACGGATACTCTTTTATCTCCCAAAAATGTTGAAGTTGTCTGTCAAGATCAGCATTCGTCAATCCGCAGAAAAGCTGATTATTGTACGCCGAAGACACCTTTCCATGTACAACCCATCCAAACACCGTGTTCTGGAGCATTGGAAGTTGTTTATGGAGCTTATAGCGGCCGTTCCGAGTTAGTTCGCCATAATATGCTGCTCGCAATAGTAGGTCACATCCCTGTGGGGTATTGAAGCTGGGATCTGCCAAGACCATATTTGATGGTATCTTCCAATCGTCAATTTGAGGATGGTGAGAAGCAATTTCCTTGATGGTGTTCACCTCAACTTGTGTTGAAAATTGATGATTCGAGATGTAATTGTCTTGATGTTAACGTTCGGATCTATTTTGACTTCAATATTTCCGACACCGTTAATAGATTTCGAGAACTCTGTATATGGTAGTCTTAATCTCTTGCGAAGTCGATCCGTGATTAAATTCATCTGGGCGCAAGAATCGAGAAGAATGCTGCATGGAATCTGTTGTCCATCTTTGTCAAGTATATGTTGCTAAAAATACGTAAACAGATCCTTGTTCAACCTGTTCTGCTCCCAGATTTGTTATTGATGTAGTAGCACCGGATATTGGTGCCTTGTTTGCTGACTCGGATGTGGTGCTGCATGTTGACCCGAATGCTGAGCTAGATGCCGACTCTGGTGAAGTCTTGATGATTCCTGATGCAACAATGTGTTGTGTTTCTTGTTGCATCTTGAACAACTGCGGGAATTACACTGTTGGTTTCGCCAATAATTTCAATTCAAATTGCAATTTAACAAATTTTTAAGAATTGGCTGGCAGCGGAATTGAAGCTTCGGTTTTAACATTCTTTTTTTCTTTAATAGATCGGACATATCTTATTCCATGCGTTTTAACCGATTTGCAAAAAACTTGTATAGTTTTCACATAAAGGCTTATTTAGTGATTGAACCTTTGAATTTTTAAAATTTTAGGAGTTATAGCTCATAACTCCTGTTTTTTAGATCTCAATTTGGTTCAAGTTATCAAACACAAGTTAAATCAAAACGTCAATTTCTCAAGTTATAATTGAAAAATCTGAGTGAATAAAACAAATTTTGTTTGTAAATTGAAGAATAACAGAGTTATATTTAACTCTCGAGTTAAAAGAGTGAATAAAACGGCCAATACTATACTAACCTAATACTTTCAAATAGTGCAGATATTTTCCCGTCCCAAAATTCTATTGCACAGTATTATCTTCGGTCTGACCTAAGCAAAAATACCCTGCACATGCGAGTACGATACGTTCTTAGACCATTTTTCGGTAATTTTATCAAACATATTTCGAGAATTTTTCGATATTTTATCGAGACGTTTTCGAATGCTTGTCGATAATTTCAACTTCTACTTCATTCCCGATCCATTTCAAAATGTTGTTCCAATTCCATTTTGTTCCGGTCTAAATTCATTTGGTTCCAGTTTCATTCTCATTTCATTCCCGACATCATTTCCAACCAAATAAAGGAAACCGCGTCCAAATCGACTCCAGCGGTGATGGTCATCAAGAATATATATACTTTTCCATACCGGACACGCCACCTTATGAGCGTTACAAACGTTGTGTCAAAGTTAGTATACCCTGAAACAGTGAGTGTGGGGGTATAATAAAATGCCAAATAACTTGAAGAAATTGGCGCATAACAATAGTCAAAATAAAGTACCCACTTAACTTTAGTACCTACCTAATGTGACAGATAATACTCTGATTCGACAGCTATAAAGTAGGATCTGAAGTTAAGTAGGTACTTTATTTTGACTATAGTTATGCGCCATTGTATTTATATATATTTAAAATTTAATGGTTGTATTTAAAAATTAGAATGCAACCGAAAAAAAAATTAATGAAAGCATCGTTTACCGATCAAAGGAATATCAATGAATAAGTACTGTCTCGCGCAATAAAAATCCTCGTTTTTTTCCTGGGCGCGTCATATGCTCTTTAAAATTTAAAATCGCCGAAAATTTAATATGGAAAATTTTGAATAGTTACCCAATATAATTTCATGATTTATTTAACGTCTAAAGTTTAAAATTCATTTCTAAACATTTCCAATCGAATATAGCTATAAAAATGTTGACAATTTCTTTCGTTATATGGTAGCTACGCCCATTCACGAGAAACACATTTCAAGTCGATATCTCCAAAACTGCGACCGCTATCGTGCGGACGGACATCGCTAAATCGACTCAAGAGGTGATGCTGATCAAGAATATATATACTTTTCCATACCGGACACGCCTCCTTATGGGCGTTACAAACGTTGTGTCAAAGTTAGTATACCCTGCCACAGTGTGTGGGGGGGTATAATTCAGGGTTGGCAACTGAATCGAATAAAGGTTTCGGTTTCGGTTTTACTCCCACTTGCCAATCGGTTTTGGTTATCGGTTTCGCTCCTTGATTTTGAAAAGGTTTCGGTTGGTTGGAGCGATTGAAAAGGTTTCGGTTTAGGTTTTAAAAGGTTTCTAGATGGCCCAATATTAGGAAATTTTATATCAATTCAATAGAGCCTATTTACACTATCAGTTCCATGACGAAAAATCTGACAAAGAGCTAATAAGAACTGCGGTAGTGAAAACGGGATAGAACATTTTGCACCGAAAATCCATACAAAAAACGTAACAGGTGGCAACTCCATGCTTCGTTTATTTTCATTTCATATAAAAACTGTCAAATTTCGTCATGCCCATGTCAGTGTAAATTCTAAAAACGGCATGCCCATGCGTCATGGGAATGACTGTGTAAATAGGCTCATATAAATCAAGGGTGCTGAATCTAACTACATTTACCGAATTTCCTTATCTAATCGCATTTTCAAACAAATTTCTGCTTAAATTTTTAGTTTTTATACCCTACACAACGTTTGAAACGTCCATAAGGACGCATGTCCGGTATGGATAAGTATATATATTCATGATCAGCATCGAAAACAGATTTAACCATATACCCGTCTCTCTGTCACCATACAGGCTGGAATGTTTTTTTTTTGAGACATCGATGTGAAACTTTGGGTTTACGTTTTTATCTCCGAATTGAGATCAAGTTCGAGAATCAGCTAAATCGGACAAAAAAGGCTGCCATATAAAACTACGAAAAAATTTTCCAAGTCTTTTCAAATACCATAAAAATGCCTGCGCACACAGAGGCGTTATTCATGCCGCAGGCGGTTTCGAAATTAATTTTGTCACAAATAATTGTATTTTTGAAAATATAGCGTTTTTTATACAGCCAGTTTCCATAGAAATACAATAAATAACAAACACAAAAAGCCAGTTTCAAAACCAATTCGAATCAGTTTGAAAATAAACCTTTTGACTGTTTCCATTATACTCTAATAAATAACAAACAAAATAGTCATTTTCAGAACCATTTCAGTCAGACTTTTTGATTGTTTCCATAGCAATATAATAAATAACAAACAAAATCTACTGCGGTGAAATCGCAGCCTGTGTGAGGCACTTTGCGTTTTCGAAGCTAGATTTTTTAAATATGGAAATGGTTCTGAAATTATATAGCGAATATCGCCTGTGTGCGCCGGCCTTATAAAAAGATTTATTGAATATTTAAAAAAAATATTTCCTATACATATTTTAAAAATATATGAAATAAATAAATGAAATACGATGAATTTTCTCTTAGGAAAAAAAACTTCAAGTCAATTTTGTGTACGAAAACCGATTAAAAACCCGTAACCTTTTCAATTGGTTTTGGTTGAACCCATTCAATCGGTTACGACGAATCGGTTTCGGTTTAGGTTTCGCTCCCTAAAATGAATCGGTTTCATTCGGTTTCGGTTTCGATTTCGGTTGCCAACCCTGGTATAATTACTTATGTGAAGTTTGGAGCCAATCGGATAAATAGCAGTCGGCGCGGAATGCACTTCTTTTTTCCCATACAAAAATGAAAAACATTGGAAATAGTGCTCGGATTTTGATGACACTTTATATATTAGTTAATTTGGGGTCGCTGATCTCAAATATGAAGTCGGTTTGAATGTAACACAGTTAATTTTGCCATTAATTGAAATTCAAATCGAAATTTTGGTAGCTTAATGCATGCTTTTATTTTAACATTCTTTTTTTTCTTTAATAGATCTGACATATCTTATTCCATATGTTTTAACCGATTCGAAAAAAGTTGTATCCGAGCAATATTTCCAATGTTTTTCATTTTTGTTTGGGGAAAAAGAAGTGCATTCCGCTTCGACTTTTCTTGATCAGATTGGCTCCAAACTTCAAATAAATCATTTTTCTATGCAAACTAGCCTAATCGGACCGTCGATCACTGATTTCCAAGAAAGCTCCATTCGATTTTGAACCGGTCTAGTGTGGAGGTATAATAATTTAAATACAAAACGCGAAAAGGAAAAACCTATAACATTTTAATTTCTATTGATTCCATTAAATTCAAGAAGAGCCCAAGTAATAGGTTAATTTAATGCATAACACAACCCAACAAAATTTTACTCCATAAACAAAATTTTACTTTTCTTAAAAAAAATGTTCTATCACGTCAGATTTTTGGGAAATTCAGGATCTAGAGTCAAAATATGGCCAAATTGGCAAACTTCCGTAATTCATCAAAAAAAGGATAATCTTTTCTAAGCAAATCTGTTTACGTCATCGTCTCATACTAACATTAACTTCAAAGAAGCTATTGCTCATATTCCGTTCATTAAGTGCCATTACTCTTTTTTTGGGTATATTTACTCTCTAAATTACAGTGAAATAGAACGTCGTACAAGAAAAAGCAAACCTATTGATTCTTAAAGATTTTTTGATACTGCCATCGTGTTTAGTATCAAAATTCTTTCAAATAGCACAAAATATCTCTATCTCGTCAAGTTCTTAAAATTTGAGTCTAAACAAGAGAATTTTACATAAAATTAAAAGTATTTACCAAAGTCCTTTTAATTTTACAGACTCCAAAAAGCGGACATACGGCTCCTTAAATATTTTTAGATGCTAAACCAGATGGCGTCCACAGAATCGCTTTATCTCGTCTAGTTTTTTCAAATTAGAGTCTAAACAAAAACTTATATAATCAAAAATCCTATAGCTTATTTTAAAGGCAAATCATAACACTAAACGATTACAAAAACAGAAACTTCGAACAAAAATCTTAAACCCACTAAAATATGCCCTGGAATATACCTATATATAAAAGAAACGTGTATGTTTGCGACTACTGCACAGATTCTTACAAAAATTTATATATGTGTTCTATGGGTCGGGAGTCGTGTTGTAGGATACGTTTTGACACGCCCACTTTTACCACCTAAATGTTAGGAAAAACTGCTATATCTCAGACGCAAGAAAATAAAATTTGTCATGAACATACTATAGTACCCCAGCTATAATCTGAGCTACATATGGGAGGGATTAGACAATGGGGAGTGGCACCGCTCATACAAGTAAATATTTCAAAATGCTGTAAATGGGCTCCCATTCAATGTTATGTTATCAACTCTACGCTAAATGCTACATATCGACATAATTGGACAAAGAGCTCGGCACCGCCCATACACACCAAAATTTCAAAGTAAGTAACTGGCCTCTAATTTAATGTTTTTCAACAAAATTTGGCAAATGGTTTAATGTTTTCAATTCTAAGCTAAATGCCACATATCGGACAAAATTAGACAGCGGGGAGTGACACTTCCCATACAACTCAATATTTAAAAAATTGCTACACTTGGCTCCCAATAATTATTCCCATACAATTTAATATGAAAATGAAAAACATTGGAAATAGTGCTCGGATTTTGATGACACTTTATATATTAGTTAATTTGGGGTCGCTGATCTCAAATATGAAGTCGGTTTGAATGTAACACAGTTAATTTTGCCATTAATTGCAATTCAAATCGAAATTTTGGTAGCTGAATGCATGCTTTTATTTTAACATTCTTTTTTTTCTTTAATAGATCTGACATATCTTATTCCATATGTTTTAACCGATTCGAAAAAAGTTGTATCCGAGCAATATTTCCAATGTTTTTCATTTTTGTTTGGGGAAAAAGAAGTGCATTCCGCTCCGACTTTTCTTGATCAGATTGGCTCCAAACTTCAAATAAATCATTTTTCTATTCAAACTAGCCTAATCGGACCGTCGATCACTGATTTCAAAGAAAGCTCCATTCGATTTTGAACCGGTCTAGTGTGGAGGTATAATAATTTAAATACAAAACGCGAAAAGGAAAAACCTATAACATTTTAATTTCTATTGATTCCATTAAATTCAAGAAGAGCCCAAGTAATAGGTTAATTTAATGCATAACACAACCCAACAAGATTTTATTCCATAAACAAAATTTTACTTTTCTTAAAAAAAATGTTCTATCACGTCAGATTTTTGGGAAATTCAGGATCTAGAGTCAAAATATGGCCAAATTGGCAAACTTCCGTAATTCATCAAAAAAAGGATAATCTTTTCTAAGCAAATCTGTTTACGTCATCGTCTCATACTAACATTAACTTCAAAGAAGCTATTGCTCATATTCCGTTCATTAAGTGCCATTACTCTTTTTTTGGGTATATTTACTCTCTAAATTACAGTGAAATAGAACGTCGTACAAGAAAAAGCAAACCTATTGACTCTTAAAGATTTTTTGATACTGCCATCGTGTTTAGTATCAAAATTCTTTCAAATAGCACAAAATATCTCTATCTCGTCAAGTTCTTAAAATTTGAGTCTAAACAAGAGAATTTTACATAAAATTAAAAGTATTTACCAAAGTCCTTTTAATTTTACAGACTCCAAAAAGCGGACATATGGCTCCTTAAATATTTTTAGATGCTAAACCAGATGGCGTCCACAGAATCGCTTTATCTCGTCTAGGTTTTTCAAATTAGAGTCTAAACAAAAACTTATATAATCAAAAATCCAGAAACTTCGAACAAAAATCTTAAACCCACTAAAATATGCCCTGGAATATACCTATATATAAAAGAAACGTGTATGTTTGCGACTACTGCACAGATTCTTACAAAAATTTATATATGTGGTCTATGGGTCGGGAGTCGTGTTGTAGGATACGTTTTGACACGCCCACTTTTACCACCTAAATGTTAGGAAAAACTGCTATATCTCAGACGCAAGAAAATAAAATTTGTCATGAACATACTATAGGACCCCAGCTATAATCTGAGCTACATATGGGAGGGATTAGACAATGGGGAGTGGCACCGCTCATACAAGTAAATATTTCAAAATGCTGTTAATGGGCTCCCATTCAATGTTATGTTATCAACTCTACGCTAAATGCTACATATCGACATAATTGGACAAAGAGCTCGGCACCGCCCATACACACCAAAATTTCAAAGTAAGTAACTGGCCTCTAATTTAATGTTTTTCAACAAAATTTGGCAAATGGTTTAATGTTTTCAATTCTAAGCTAAATGCCACATATCGGACAAAATTAGACAGCGGGGAGTGACACTTTCCATACAACTCAATATTTAAAAAATTGCTACACTTGGCTCCCAATAATTATTCCCATACAATTTAATATTTAAAAATTCTACACTTGAGCTTAAATTGAATATCCTTCAACGGGATATGGTTTTAAGCTTTCAATTCTAAGTTCAGTGATACATATGGTCGAAATTGGATAGCGGAGTAAAACCAGCATCAAATAGAACTCCCAAATCTTGCTACAAAAGGGTCCGTAGATCCCCCTTTTTCCCTTCAGTGGCACATTTTTGCTTTTTTCCCACAAATCTTAAAAAATTGCCAAAATTCCCCAGTTCCTACAAAGGTAGCTTTTTATGCCATACTAAGTGCTTCACATACAGCATTAAACAGGTTATAAGAACAGTTTTGGGTTACCACTAAGGCATTCAATCCCGGGAACCCGAATCCTTACATTTACTTTCAATCTAATTAATAAACACAAAAAACTAACTTTTGTAAATTTAGTGCTACACACACAAAAAAATTAACAACATTTTTGTCAATAACGGTTAAGCAAAATTTTTTTCGATCTAACAAATTTTTTTTATTTAAAAAATTGGGTTTTTGTTAGCAAAAAAATGATAAAATTATTTTTGACCAATATATTGAAAACTTTATCAATTGGATAAATGGTTTTGTGTGTGTTTTACTTTTGAATCGACACCAATTTCAAAAGTTTTGAACAACTTTTATTGGTGTATTCGTTCCCGCTATAATACTAAAACTACTGAAAGTGAGATTTTCTTGTTTAGCATGAAATGAAACTGGCAGAATTTTATTATTATATTCGGATTCAGCGTGGATAAATAAATAATAAAACAACTCAATGTCAAATTTGTTCGATCAGTATAATTTAAAATTAATAACTTTTTGTTTGATTAAATTATTTTAAATAATTATTATTGGTTTTGTTTATTTTAATATTTATTAAATATTATTTCTTTGTTGAATTAAAATGAAATTAAACTTAAAATATTGTTGCAACATTTTTTTCCATAATTTTATATTAATTATTGTACACACAAAAAAAAGTAGGTAAATCTAACCAAAAAAAAAAGACGAATAAAAATGCAGCAACCATAAAACGTGGTAAATGGAACCGACTCAAAGTTGTTCACGTATCGTAAAATTAGAAGACAGAGAAAGCAATAATTAAATTGAGCGAATATAATAAATAGATACATATTAGAAAAAGAATGCAAGAAAAAGATAGCAGATTTGTCTGGTGTTTTTGTAGATGTGTTGTATGGAAATATTTATGAAATTTAAATTAATTTAATGTAAGCCCAAGACTTTAAAAACGGGTTATTTTGCATTACTGTGCACGAACACAGCAATAAAAAATACCGCTATCGTGCGGACGGACAGACGGACGGACGGACAGAGAGACGGACATCGCTAAATCGACTCCGGCGGTGATGCTGATCAAGAATATATATACTTTCCATACCGGACACGCCTCCTTATGTTGTGTCAAAGTTAGTATACCCTGCCACAGTGTGTGGGGGGGTATAATTACTTATGTGAAGTTTGGAGCCAATCGGATAAATAGCAGTAGGCGCGGAATGCACTTCTTTTTTCCCATACAAAAATGAAAAACATTGGAAATAGTGCTCGGATTTTGATGACATTAGTTATATTAGTTAATTTGGGGTCGCTGATCTCAAATATGAAGTCGGTTTGAATGTAACACAGTTAATTTTGCCATTAATTGCAATTCAAATCGAAATTTTCTTATTTTTTAAAATTGCCTGGTAGCTGAATGCAAGCTTTTATTTTAACATTCTTTTTTTTCTTTCATAGATCTGACATATCTTATTCCATATGTTTTAACCGATTCGAAAAAAGTTGTATCCGAGCAATATTTACAATGTTTTTCATTTTTGTTTGGGGAAAAAGAAGTGCATTCCGCTCCGACTTTTCTTGATCAGATTGGCTCCAAACTTCACATAAATCATTTTTCTATGCAAACTAGCCTAATCGGACCGTCGATCACTGATTTTGAATAAAGCTCCATACGATTTTGAACCGGTCTAGTGTGGAGGTATAATAATTTAAATACAAAACGCGAAAAGGAAAAACCTATAACATTTTAATTTCTATTGATTCCATTAAATTCAAGAAGAGCCCAAGTAATAGGTTAATTTAATGCATAACACAACCCAACAAGATTTTGCTCCATAACCAAAATTTTACTTTTCTTAAAAAAAATGTTCTATCACGTCAGATTTTTGGGAAATTCAGGATCTAGAGTCAAAATATGGCAAAATTGGCAAACTTCCGTAAAATCTCTGAGTAAAGTAAATGCTCGTAGCAATTGCTCTAAGACAAATTTTCGACGATTAGATTAACCACAGAAATAGTAATTGTTGTTTGTGTTTTCCATATAAAATAGAAATTTTTTTACCACGTTTTTTGGTTAGATTAACCAGTCTTTTTTCTTTCTATGTAGTAAATTGGAAAATCCCGAACAAATTCCGAGATCCCGGTAATTTCAAAAACACTTCGGGATTGAATGCACACCTCAAAAATCGCTTGTCTGATATATACAATACATATTGTATATACATTTTCTAAAACGATGATACATATGTATTTTAGTTTTAAGTTTATGTTGTACTTTCATAGCTAAATGTTATCCAAAATTTTTTTTTTAATTTTATTTAGTCCCCCTTAAGTTCCCCTTTAAAATCACAAATGTACCCCTTCGAGAAATTTTTAGCTGGCAACCATATCCGCATATAATAAATATTTACCAACAGAAAAACCTCTACTGATATCATTAATAAATAAAACAAATAACAGCTCAAAGTACTTCCCTGCGGGAGTACAACACACCAAAAATTTGCGCAAAAAAATTAATTAAAGAATATTTTTTGAAACTTGTTGAAGTAAAAGTTGTAACCATGGTTTATTTTATGATGATTCTATAAAATGTCTGCTCTAATCCACTAAAAATTGTGTTTTGTATCAAAAAATTATTCGCTAAATTAAAAGTCATTGTTATTTATGTGTCACAGTAAAAATTTCAAAAATAACTGGGAAATCAAAACTAAAATGGCGGAGTTAAAAGTTGGTGTATAAAGTAACTCATAAAAGCATATACACAGCAAATTGTTTACTATGGGCAAACATTTTATAAAAACATAAATTTGGCATCAGTGGAAAGATAAAATTTTCGTATGATGCCAATCAATATTTTTTGATATGAACGAACTCTTCTGATTTTACTTGGACCCATAACCCAAAAATTTGTTTTAATAATAGAAAACATTAATACGCGTTTTGATATCTATTCTAGAGAAGAGTGCTACAAAACCGATTTTCCATATAATTTGATGCTGATATCTCAGATAATAGGTTTAAAATATGTCCAAAAATTAAATTTTTTTGTCGATTTGTATATAAAAAATCAAGTAACACTTTACTATAAATTCAATATTTGTAGGTATTGTATTTTAAAAAATGTTTGCAAAAAAGTTAGGCCTCCCCCCAAAATTTATTCCTGGATACGGAACTGCAAACGACGATATACGGTAGTTATTAAAAATAGCCAAAATGTTGTTAAGGACAAATCATTCTCTTGGTAGCAAAGAATAACTTACCCTTAATGACAGATTCAAAAAGTTTTGAAACTGAAGATAACTTGGAAATCGGTCTATAATTTGAAACATCATGAAATCATCATTCTTATTACCACATTTTAAAATATGTGTAATAGATGCAATTTCGAAATTATCAATTAAAACTTCAACTTGCAGCGATTTATTAAAAATTTGTTTTTTTATACCCCAACACTAGGGCTTTCAATCCCGAAGGCTTTTCGCAATCCCGGGATTTTCGGGACTGAAAATTGTAATCCCGGAATTTTTCGGGATTTGATATTTTCACAACCAAAATTAATTTTAAAGAAATAAAAAAATGTTTTTTATAGGTTTTATTGCAAAACTGATAGTTTTAGCTTAAATAAATAAACATAAACATTAATTTCAATTTATTAAAGGCATTTTTTTTATTTTCAGTATTTGAGTTTCCGTTTCTTTAGGAAAGACACAATCCAATTCAAAATATGCTTGAATAAGGTTTCTGAAATTACTTTTGCATCAGTTTTCAGTTTTACTTAATTATTTTTATTAAGAAATTCTTTTTCGTGCGTTCGGTAAGACTGAAAATATCAATTTTCTTCTGAAATAAATATAAATTTATTTTCTCTTAAAAAAAAATTTCAAGCACAAACAAAAATTTTTAAGTTTTGTGTTTTCAAACTAACCTTTTTTTTCATTTTGGGGTTGTCCAAAGGTTGTCAAAAACTCTTTTTCTGCTTACACGATTTTTTTTATATTTTATGAGCGATGAAAAGTTGTATTTTTCTTGTATTAAACTTTTTTTATGGATTAATTCATTTAAAATGTAGGATTTAGGAAAAAATATCCCGGGATCCCGGGATACGGGATCCCGTTGCCCCTATATCATCCCATACCCCCTCCATGAGCCCATTATGTCCCCCGTCAATACCAATAAAAAAATATAAAATTTTTCAATATAATCGTCATACAAAGTACCTTTTTACATATGAAAATTTATGTGACCAATGATGCGTTTGCGAAACAGGCTGGTACACCGGAACCGGGAGGCAAAAATTTTCATTTTACGTTGAGTTTTTTTGACCAAAATAAACAATCTCACCAAAAATCTGGAAAAAATTCGAATGGAAATGGGTAATAATAATAATACATGTATATCACCAGGCGATGAAAGTACATCGGCGAATGAAGAATGCAGAGAAGCAAAACCGGTTTGCCAATTATGAATCGCGAAACTTTCACCCATATGCAATGACCGATAAGTGATCGGTATCAAATTTAGAGCGCTCTTTCACGAAATCGGAGAATTAGCTTTTAAGTTCTCTTATTTCACCAGTTAAAACTGAGATTGCAGAAACAAGATCAATGCAGGCATTTTTGCAATTAGTAGGGAACGCGAAAACTGCCCAGTAGAAGACAGCGGCAATTGGCTTATCGTCAAAGTGTCATCTCATTAACCGTTGACTTTTCATAAATCATTGAGTTGTATGCACGTGTTGCTGTAGTCGCGCGGTCGTCGAAAAGTAAAAAATACTAAAAAATCGTTTTCGACAAACAATGGATCATTATTGTGAAATGGGATGAGGAATCTGGGATTCTGTCAGAATAGCAAAAGTGGCACCCTTGACACAACATCGTGCAAATATGGTGCTGATCACTTCATATGTGCCAACATGCAAAGGAGCTATTTCCCTGGAGAAAACTGCGTTTCTGAATATGTGAGCAGCTGAAGACAGCAAAACACAATATTAATCAAGTTTTTCACTTATTTCCATTTATTTTGCTAATAAAATCTCATGCATCATTATACCCCCGCACTTACTGTGGCAGGGTATACGTTTGTAACGCCCATAAGGAGGCGTGTCCGGTATGGAAAAGTATATATATTCTTGATCAGCATCGAAAACTGAGTGCGGCCGCAGTTTTGAAGATATCGACTTGAAATTTTGGGAACATGTTTTTTTACTTCAAAAGTAGGAGCAAGTTCGAATAACAGCCAAATCGGACAAAAACTAAAGTGGGCTCCAAAAAAAAAAAAAAAAAATGTTTCCCTTTTTTTTTAGAAATGTTGAGAAACGTATTTTTGACGAGGTTCCGAAACCATATATAAAAGGGTCAAAATGGGGTCTCAAGACCAAACTTTTCTTTTTGTGGATTTTATTGGAAATTTTTTAGAAATGGATTTGTTTATGTCCGAGGTACTTCTAAATTCCTACTGTGTGGGGGTATTTCAGCTTCGGCATAGCCGAAGATAATCCACTCTCTAGTTTTTTAGTTCAAATAGTCAGAGTGAACTGCAAGAATAAACAACACATTAAAATTAATATACTAGTTTTTATGCTTCATTTCCGATTGTTTACAGAGAATTGTAAATTTTTGCCAGTACCTGGGCACCTTTTTTGGTGCCCAGGTACTGGCACAAATCGTAGTTTTCGGAATATTTAAGTTCCGTTGGAAATTCTTGTTAGCTATTAAACTCAGCTTGAAATTATGTTTCAAGCGAAAGTTATGGCCTCAAAACCACTACTATATATTTGAATCATCGATTTAGTGTAGAAAAATTTTGAATGACATATTTTGAATTCAAAAAAGTTTTTAGTGATATTTTTAAAATACTTTTCTGCGGAGACGACATTCTCAGTTAAACCGAATCGAATCGTAGTCAAAGACTACGAGGAAGACTTGAATTCACGCAAGGGTTACTGTTAAAGATACTGTTGAGTAGCTGCAATTAGCGGAATTCCACAATGACTCAAACCGAAAGCAATTTGGGAAATACACTTGACATCGAGTTGAGAAATACACTTGAAAGCTGGTTGAGGAATACACTTCAAAGCAAGTTGAGATCGGCCAAAAAGCCATTTTCTGGAACTTTTATATATTTTTTGAAAGAATTTTTAGTGATGTTTTGCAACGTTTTGGATATTTTCCCATTTAATTTTGAATTTGTACTTTTACAGAGATGCTTTAATTGTGTGTTCGGTAAACTCGAGCACAAGCATGTTTGCTGGTTTTGTGATATTCTCGGTAATCGGCTTTATGGCGCATGAACAACAACGGCCGGTAGCTGAAGTTGCAGCATCAGGTGTGCCTATTTAAAATATCATCTTGATGTGTGTGTGTGTATGTGGATGTGTTTCTAACTATCCTTGCGTTTTGTATATATTTTTTATAGGTCCCGGGTTGGCATTTTTGGTGTACCCTTCGGCTGTGTTGCAATTGCCAGGCTCACCGTTGTGGTCATGTCTGTTTTTCTTTATGTTGCTGCTAATTGGCTTAGACTCACAGTTTTGTACCATGGAAGGCTTCATAACAGCTATCATTGACGAATGGCCACAACTCTTACGCAAGCGTAAAGAAATATTCATTGCAATTGTTTGCGCGCTGAGTTATTTGGTTGGACTAACGTGTATATCGCAGGTGAGTGAGTGTAGTCAAATGCAAAAATTTTCTGTTCCTTTTTGGATACTTTACAGAAGTTATCGTTTAACTTATTGCACATTTATAGGGCGGTATGTACATATTTCAAATTCTCGATTCATATGCGGTCAGTGGCTTTTGTCTGCTCTGGCTTATCTTTTTCGAATGTATTTCAATATCATGGTGCTACGGCGTTGATCGCTTCTACGATGGTATTAAGGACATGATTGGCTATTACCCAATGGTTTGGTGGAAATTCTGTTGGTGTGTAACAACACCAATGATTTGTTTGGTAAGTCATCTTATTCGAATCATTTCCAAACATTTCAGATTAACTATAGTATTGTCGATTATTGATTGAAATACACAGTCGTGAATTTAGGTTTTTTCGGTATAACTTAATCAAATCTCTACCCGTTAGCGAAAACCTCTGAAGTCGGCTTAAGTAAGAATCGAGATTTTTGCGGCATTGCTTTTGCATTAAGGATACAAACAATTCTGTCTTGTCCGTATTCTTCTAATGCAACTAGTTGCTTTGTTTTCGAAAGTTAATAGTATCTTATGTTCATATTAGTAAAATTTTTAAATTGCGAAAACAGCCTAAGTCACAGAAATAATTTTATGAGAATAATTAAGATGAAATTTGTCGTTTTATTTCAAAATAAACTTTAATTTATATTTTGTTTTGTATTCTTAAGTCTACTTAAGATAATTTTTTTATAAATATTGGATCGAAAAACAATGAAAACTTCTCAATGCATAACATCTTAAGTCTACATAAGATATTTTTTCCCTCAAAGTATTGTGTCTTGCAGTATTCTTAAGTATAGATAAGATACTTTTTTCATGATGAGTGTACGAGTTAAGATATTTTTTGTAAAAGGTTGTTGTAAAATCGTTTTGAATTGTAAATAATTATATACACTTAAGTAGAGCCCACCGATTATCGGCCAAAAATACACATTCAGCTTTGGCTTTAAATTTTTTTAAAACAGTTGGGTCCAGCAGTGTTACCATATTTACAAATTTATTTTTTTTTTAACAGATTTTTTGAGTTCTGTCAGGTTTGAAGATTTTCTCCCAAAACTACATATTTTTTATAAATTATACTGATTTTCAGATTTTTACAAAATAAATTCAAATATACTCTGTTTTTTCTTAAAATGTGTTCTTATCTCGACAAAAAATATATTTTGGAGTAACTGAAAATCTTTGTGCACATAACTGCAAGAGAAAATACATCTTTTCACTTGAAATCTAAATTTAACAGTAAATATGAGTAATGTGAAAAGGGTGTTTTCCGTGAAATGTACAAATGATATGGTTGTGATTGAAGGCATTCCTGTGCGCCTGTTATGGGAAGAAATTGCACATTCCATCCTCGCTTCTAGCGGAGGCATGACAGTATGCCTGCGCTGGAAGGGAGATGGGATGGTGACAATGGATTTGCAACGCAATGTGCTTAAATATTTTAAAGATATATCTTTAGACTATAGTCTGTGTTTTTTGGAATCCTGATTATGGAAACTTTTATACGATTCCTTTTTTTATTTTTTTATTTCAATTATTTTTGTACGCTGATTTCAGATTTGTTAACGGTTTGTCGCTATCAGCTTTTGTTTTTAAGTTGTAGTAAAAATCATGAAAACTGAGTTTAGAGCAGATTTAGTAATATAATATTTTTTTGAAGGAATACAATATTGGGAAATATGTTTTTTTTTATGAAATAAATTGGAATACACTCAAAAATTTGGATTTTTTCCAAATATTTTTAGAAATGAATAATTAATCAATCTAATTGAAGTACTTAATTTCTAGATTGATTTAAAGAAAATCTCTTGAATTTGCGAAAACTTTAAAACTTCAAACAATATCACTTATTGTTACATTAACAAATCTCAATCGCTTTCACTAGCCCCTCCCACGTATGTTTCAGTTTAGCATTTGAAAGAACAACCATAATAGCATTCCGTTAATTTCTTTCATGTGCTCCTGTTACAAGTTGCTATCCCAATAACCTTTGTTATTGTAATACATTTTACTTGTTTGTACCTTACGTTGTTGGGCTTTTTTCCCCAATTGCAAGAGTAATAACAAGAGTGGTATTAAAACCGAAGTTTTACAACAACTTTATTAGCGCCCGGCCGATAAGCATTTTCAGGCCGAAGCCGAAGCCGATGCCGAAGATCAAATGGCAACCTTTTACTTCGGCTGACGCCGAAAGCCTATACCGAAGCCGGAGCCGAAGCCGATACTTAAGTAAAAACCCTTAAAAAACTGTTTTTTTGTGTATTTACATTCAAATTCGAGTATATAAATACACATTTAGTTTTTTTAGGAACTAAAAATTTATTTCAATAAATAATAAAAGTAAAAAATTCACAACCAAATTTGGGCCTCCTAGGTCAAAACAAACAGTAAAAAAAATTGGATTTTCTTAAAATCATTTTTAAAAATTTGGAGTAAAGCTTAAAATTATGGGATATTAGTAGAAATGGTAGAGAATTCTTCAAAGAATAAATCCATCTAAGTAGCTATTTTTTAAGAACTCCCCAAATCCGACAGGGCAAAGGATTTTCTAGTTGCTGGTAAAAACCACCTGTGAAGCTTTGAACTTTAAATGTAAATTGTTGGCGCTACATTTCTAAAAGGTAGAATCCTTCCGTGAGCCTCCTACCCCTATATTTGAAATTTCATACAGTTTACCAGGACTCCTTTTAACATAGACATCAGAGCACGTAGTAAGCTTCTAAATATATATTTAAAATTCAGTAATCCACCCAGAAAATGTCCAAGGATGTACTTTGTGGCAGCTGTAACCCCGTGCCACGCAATTTGAGGCGAGATTCACTCAATATTCGATGATTACTAAGTTAAATTTTAATCATATTTTTTGTTTTGTGAGCCTCTTATGTTCCATTGGAAATTCCATCAATTACACAATTTTACATTCAAGTTTCAAGAAAATCAGTAAGACCATTTAAATGTGATGTGGGCTAGAAAATCGTATCGTAAAAAATTAGTTTAAGTTTTCGGTGTCGCAAAAATAAAAAAAAAAAATTGAAAAGCTTCAGCCAAAACTTCGAGTATGCATTTTCGGCTGATAATGGCCGAAGCCGATTAATCTTTATCTCAGGCCGAGGATTTCGATTTGAGTTGTTTGCTTTTTTACTAAATTTCATTTTAATGCATTTTGAGTGCCAGGCTGTTTTAAGTATATAATTTTGTTGTATTCAATGAAAAGATCACTTGAACAAGCAAACAGGAAAGTAGAAACATGAAAACTATGAACTATTTCAAAATTTGCCAGATTTATCATCAGCGACTCATTTAGTTGACTGCCAATTATGTTATTTTCAAACATACTATATATACTTTCAAATATGCGGACGATTACTAGAGAATTGCAGATTTTTCTTTGCAATGAATGTCAAATTCTAAATGTTTGACATTACATTAACAAATCTCAGTCGCTTTCACTATCCCCTCCCACGTCTGTTTCAGTTTAGCATTTGAAAGAACAACAATAATAGCATTCCGTTAATTTCTTTCATGTGCTCCTGTTACAAGTTGCTATCCCAATAACCTTTGTTATTGTAATACGTATTACTTGCTTGTACCTTACGTTGTTGGGCTTTTTTCCCAATTGCAACAGTAATAACAAGAGTGGTATTATTTAATTGTTGTAAAACCGAAGTTTTACAATAACTTTATCCCAGGCCGAGAATTTCGATTTGAGTTGTTTGTGTTTTTACTAATTTATTTTTTTTGCATTTTGAGTGTCAGGCTGTTTTTAGTATATAATTTTGTTGTATGCAATGAAAATATCACTTGAACAAGCAAACAGGAAAGTAGCAACATGAAAAAGGAAACAGTCCAAGCATGGCTTGAGTCGTATAGCTATTTCAAAATTTGTCAGATTTATCATCAGCGACTCATTTAGATGACTGCCAATTATGTTATTTTCAAGCATACTACATATACTTTCACATATGCGGACGATTACTAGAGAATTGCAGACTTTTCTTTGCAATGAATGTCAAATGGATGGTGAAGCCTGGTTTTGGGTGATTTATGTCATTTGGGATTAGAGCAAAACTCCCTTTGTTATTGTAATACATTTTACTTGTTTGTACCTTACGTTGTTGGGCTTTTTTCCCAATTGCAACATTAATAACAAGAGTGGTATTATTATATTGTTGTAAAACCGAAGTTTTACAACAACTTTATCCCAGGCCGAGGATTTATTGTTTTGGAAATATTTTAGGAACATTTTTTTTTATTTCACAAAATTGATTTATTTTTGTACAGAGACATTTTAGAATTCTTTTTTGGAGGCTTGAAAGAATATTTTTGTATGCCAAAGGTTATTTAATGCAAATCCAATAACTGTACTTACACATTTTGTAGCAAAATATGTTTCTGGAATTTAGATAATTTTTGTTGTGTTTTTTTTGTTTTGCAATAAATGTTTATAAAATTCTCAAAATCTCAAATTCTGCATTCCAAAAAAAAAATGTCAATAATTTTGTTTACTAAAAATTTAACTTTACAAAAGTACAAATTTACTTCTTTTAAATTTCCACACTATTGTAGAGCATACAATTTTTAATATAGAACATTTGAAAATTAATCCGTTCAAAAGTTGTGGTACTAAAACCGAAAAACCGTTAACTAACATGAAATCAGCGCATCAATGAATCAGTTTTCAAATAACACACACCAGAAAGTGTATTGTAATAAACAATTTTTTTAAATATTTACTACATCCTATTATATAGGAGGAGAAATTAAATCGAATAAACTCTAAACATACAATTTGCTATGTATGATTTTTTTATATTACGAATTATTACGATAATTTCTGCAATTTGTATAAAAAAAACCAAAGTAACAAAAAATTAAATTTTCAATTGAATTTATGTTTGAAGTAAATACTTAAATACTTTTCAAAAAACGCATTTACAAAAATTGTCAGTAACCGAAGTGTCCCCGGCTCAATTCTCAGCTCGCCCAAAACACAAGTAAGTAAATAAAAATTTATAATATATCAATCAGAAAATATAACATCGACATTTTGGTATGTCTAATTTAAAATAAGTACAAAATATAAATTTAATTTAAAATGAACTAAAAAGCAAAGCTTGGCATCACCTAGTTAATTAGGAATAGGAAATTAACGAAGTTAAATTTTTGAATAACTTTGAACGTTTCAGTTAATTTTGAAAACCATTAACTTTTTCATTTAGTAATCCCATTTATGTCCAACGTTACATATATGTAACGACAAGGCCAACGACAAGGTACGGGTACGAAAACCCCCCAGACCCCCGGAAATGGTTTACCTTTTAAAAATTCAAAGAAAAAAATATATTTTGATATATTTTCCCAGCGGCTCGAAAAACAAGAACTACGATAACCAAAAAATCTAATCAAATTTTTTTGCTGCTAAAATAAAAACCAAAAGAAAAAATAATTAGAAATTCGAAATAATTCTGGAGTCTACATCAAATTGGATTAATAAAAATAATATTAACGTACGAGAATTATTAATTGGCCATCATAACATTTTTTTAAGACCTACAAAAAAGTTAATAAATGCTCCAAATACAGCATTGAACAAGCGCTAGCTCCCAAGAACAGGCAATGTAAAAATGTATATATGTATAAGTATCGCATTTGTAAAGCTTTATTTCCTGATAGGGTATTCCATATCGACCTGAAAGGAAATCTGGGATTAAGATCGGTGTAATTCAGGGTCAAATCAAAACGATTTTTGACCTCGACCTCTTCGATTTTTATGAAATTTGGAAGGTAGGTAAATAACAGCGAAAAAACAATATAGCTTCTCGTGGCTGAAACAAGATGGAGCAACGATTGCAAGAATCTTTTTTTGTTCAGAATCAAACAGGCATACAGTAAGTATGCATAATTGTTGGCTATTTTTTATGTATGTTTTTCGAACCTGTTTGCCTGTTCGATTTTGAACAAAAAAGATTCTTGCAATCGTTGCTTCTTCTGTTATTTATCTACCTTCCAAATTTCTATAAAATAGGAGAGGTAGAGTGAAAACACCTTTCTCAAATTTGGTAAATTAATCTTAAAAATATAACACTATAAAAAAAGATTATTTTATTTTTATAAAAATATTTGTAAGCTGCATAAGGATAATACAAAATTAATTAACGGTTGAAAAAAGTCTTTGATCAGACGTATGGCGAAGCTTTGTTGGGATACCTCTGAAAGACCGTTGGACAGCAATTTTGTCTATTTTACGAATACATGCAGTAATTCTTTTGTCGAGTTCTTGGCAAGTTTCAGCTCTCCAATTGTTCTTGTATACCAACGAACTTAAATTTCCAAAAAATCTTCGATTCGACGACATTGAGGCAAATTTCATCGTCCAAAACGTATGATTTTTTGCAATAATTTCGAAGCTACCATCGGCATTTGATTTTATTGTAGATATTAGCTCATTGGTGTACTCTGGCGATCTGATTTTTTTTCGACACTTTATTTGAAGTTTTTCAATGTTTTGCAGGGCGGCTAACATTTATAAAAAAAATATATGTGTGAATATATTGTAAGTGACTCTGGTTCCTTCTAACGACAGCAGCATCGTGTGTACAAACCACCAGAATTGCTAACATTTAAAAAAAAAAAAGTTAACAACTTTAAAAAAATTTTTAAGTGAAGTTGTAAATTTTAAATTGCTTTGCGTTATGGACAGTTAGACAGACAGAAAGACAGACAGAAAGACAGACAGAAAGACAGAAAGACAGAAAGACAGACAGAAAGACAGACAGAAAGACAGACAGAAAGACAGACAGAAAGACAGACAGAAAGACAGACAGAAAGACAGACAGAAAGACAGACAGACAGAAAACAGACAGGAAGACAGACAGACAGACCTGGACAAATATATATTAGTCTTAAGAATTCTGTATAAAGTAGATTTTGGAACACCTTCGTTTTTAAAATGATTCACTGTACATTTTTTACCACGCTTTTCATTGATTTTAAAAAATTGTAAACGCGCTCGCGGAGGATTTGTTGCTTCGACGGCATTTTAATAATAAAAAAGTATCTTTTTTTGCCATCACCCGTTATTAGAAAAGTTTATATGAACTGTTTTGGGTGACCACCTCATCAAAAATATCACCTGTCGAGAAAGAAATTTTTTTTTCATATTTGTTTTATTTCATTTTACATAAAAATTAATGTTGGTTATCCCAGTTTTTTTTGGAATTCAGGTAGTGTTACTTATCGGTATTTTTTCGGTACATTTTTTGGACCTCCTCCGAAATAAATTCCTGGCTATGGCCCTGTGTAACAATATGGGACTTTTTTTCAAACTTTCAAATAAATTAGTTAAATCAAAAGTGGAGTTTCGAATTTTTGCGCTATGTATTGTTAAATGAGCAAACAAGCAAAGCAAAGTAAAATTTAAGCATAAGTAATCATTCAAGTCACACAAAGTCTTACTGCACTCTTCCCAGCGTGTGCGTAATTTGTGGAGACCTGTACGAAACAGGTTCTTGCACAAAAACAAAAGAGGATTCCACTATTAAAAAATGTAGTAATTGCGGTGGCAATCACTCTGCTAACTATAGAGGCTGTGCAGTCTATCAAAGCTTCATAAAAAAGACGGAAAATGTGACGCAAAAACATGAAACATGGAAAACCCAAAAATTTCCTCCGCTATCCGCTGCACAATCCTTCGCAAACCCACTTACAAAACAAGGCGTTTCCTACGCCAGTGCCTTAAAAATCGGTCACTCTGCCACTGTGCACGCGCAACCTGCTCCTCCTAGTAGTAGCCTTGAACAAACTCTACAAATATTCATGCAAAATATGTCTCAATTTATGTCTGGTATGCAAAATATGATGCAAGAAATGATAAAGAATCAAAGTCTTTTACTACAACATCTCATGTCTAAGCCATGAATGGTTTAAAAATATCATTCTGGAATGCAAACGGCCTGTGTCATCACAAACTAGAACTTCTCGAGTTCTTGAAAGAGTCCAGCATAGACGTTATGCTAATTTCTGAAACACACTTCACTGAAAAACACTTTTTCAATTTACCAGGATACAGACTCTATGACACAAAGCATCCAAGCGGAAACGCTAGAGGTGGAACCGCCATTCTCATTAAAAGTCGTATAAAACATTACGCTCTCCAGAATTATTGCACAGAATATATCCAAGCGACAAGTATTTCTCTCGATGAATACTTAAAAGGCCTAACATTAACAGCTATATACTGCCCGCCCAGACACAAAATATATGAGCAACAATTCCAGACTTTTTTCCATTCTCTTGGACAAAAGTATCTCGTTGCCGGCGATTTCAACGCCAAACATACATATTGGGGTTCTCGCCTTGTATCGCCAAAGGGCAGGCTCCTGTTGAACACTGTCAACAGACTCGGTCTTGACGTGATCTCTTCTGGTACGCCAACTTACTGGCCAGCTGACAGTCGCAAAACCCCCGATGTCATTGACTTTGCAGTCTTCAAAACTGTACACAGAAAAAAAAAAGATAGGTTAATCTAACCAAAAAACGTTGTAAAAAAACAATTTTTTATTTTATATGGAAAACACAAACAACAATTACAATTGTTGTGGTTAATCTAATCGTCAAAAAATTGTTAAATGATTTGCCAGCATGGTCGTATTTCGGCATATGATTCGCAATGTCATCGCTCGATGCAGAAATGCAACCATGCCGCAAATATTTCATAATTCTGAAACAGCATGACATTTAATACAAGAGAGCAAAATTATTATTATGGCTGTCTCGTTTTCGCTCTCAAAGCAACAAGTGCTGCATAATATATGAATAATTTATATTCGACACTTGACTCATGAAGTACTTGGTTCCATTAGTATGCGATACTATTATTGGTATTTTAGGGAAGTTTGTATGAAAATTGTTGGGTCGTAATAATAAAAAGGTCTTAGAGCAATTGCTACGTGCATTTACTTTACTCAAAGATTTTATTTCAAATCAAAATTGAATGAAAATTATCGTAAAAATTATTAAGTATTCACAAGAAAGTATCCGGTTGTATCGAATACAAAAAAATCGAATTTTCGCAGCACTAGAAGATGGCGTCCAATTTGTTTACATTTTACATTTTTGATATTTCGAAAAGAATTTTTAAAATCAAATTATGACTTTGTTATAATTAATTATTAACAAATATTGTGATTTTACGATTTTATAAATTGTGCAGAATGTTTTTCAAATCGTTTTTTCCCGGGAAAACATTAATTTCAATATTACAATATTATTGTAAACTTAATGAAATATTAAAATATTGCGTTTTGTGGAAGCGCGTTAGTTCTAAGTAATGAATATTATATATATTCGCAGTAGAAATGATGTTGCCCGACAAATTTGTGTACGAAATATAAATTATCTCGTTTTTAAAGTCTTGGGCTTACATTAAATTAATTTAAGCTTCATAAATATATTTCAATACAACACATCTACAGAAATACCAAACACATCAGCTATCTTTTTTTTGCATTCTTTTTCTAATATGTATCTATTTATTTTTTCGCTCAATTGGATAATTGCTTTCTCTGTCTTCCATAAAGTAATATACGAACAATTTTTAATTGTACGCCAACAAAATTTGATTGTACGCCAACAACTTTGAGTCGGTTCCATTTACAACGTTTCTTGGTTGCTGCATTTTTAATCGTCTTTTTTGGTTAGATTTACCTACTTTTTTTTTTGTGTGTAAAAAGGAGTCAATTGTTTATTGAATCCTCTCTAGATCTCTCATCAGACCATACGCCTACTATTATCACAATAAAGTATGCGCCAAGTTCTGAGGCCAATCCCCCAGATAAACTGACCAGCAAACTCACAAACTGGCTCAAATATCGAAAGTATATAAGCTCCCACATTATCCCTAATGTGTCACTAAAAACGAAAGTTGAAATACACACAGCTGTTAGTAATTTCACACTCTTGCTTTCCCAAGCAGCTGCAGCGGCCACTCCCGCCCAAATCCCAAAAAGCTCAACTCGCAGCTATGCAAAGTGTACTCCAAAGGATATAGAGCAGTTAATAAAAAATAAAAGGAAAATACGTCGCGATTGGCAAAACAACAGATCCCCAAATTTGAAAAAACAGCTTAATGATGTCTCTCGAATTCTAAAAAAGCAGCTTGAGAGGAAATCCGAAAGAGAATTACAGCTATTTGTTGAACATCTCGCACCCACAAAATCAACAAACTACTCGCTCTGGCGAGCTGCAATATGAAAAAACCAATACTGACAGAACCCCCTCTAAGGCTGCCAAATGGAAACTGGGCCAGAAGCGATGCAGAAAAGGGTGCAGCTTTTGCCAACCACCTAAAAACCGTGTTCACCCCGAACACGACAGCTGGTGATATCCCAATACTAACATTAATCCCTCTTGTACAATCGCGATTAAAAAAAACGAACTTATGGAGGCAATAAACAAAAGCTTGGACCCGAAAAAAGCACCAGGACCGGACTTGATAACGCCAACAATGATAAAAGAACTGCCAACAGTTGCAATAACCCACTTATTGCACATATTTAACGCGATTCTCAGAACATGTCACTACCCAGATGATTGGGAACTATCTCAAGTTACAATGATTCCCAAACCTGGAAAAGATCCCAGTAATGTGACGTCATACCGGCCTATAAGTTTGCTCTCTGTAATATCGAAACTCTTCGAAAAACTTTTAATAAAATTGATTCTACCGAAAATTCTAGAAAAACAAGTGATTCCCGATCACCAGTTTGGCTTCCGCGAAAAGCATGGCACTATTGAGCAAGTGCACCGCATTGTTGACTCAATAAAAGGCACTTTCGAAAATAAACAGTATTGCTCCGCTGATTTCCTCGATATCACCCAGGCCTTCGTTAAAGTCTGGCATGAAGGACTTATTTACAAACTACAGCATATTCTTCCCGCTAATATGCACTGTCTACTCAAAAACTACCTCACGAATAGAAAATTTGTAGTAAAATACAAAAGCTTTGTCTCCCGAAAATACGAAATACTGGCCGGAGTACCACAAGGTAGTGTCCTCGCGCCCCTGCTATATATTCTCTATACTGCAGATATGCCCAAAAGTGATAGAACTCTCATATCGACTTTTGCTGATGACACTGCTATTATGTGCTCTCACTCAAACCCAGACATGGCATCTCTATACGTGCAAAAACACTTGGACACTCTAAGTAATTGGCTACATCGATGGAAAATCAAGGTCAATGAATCCAAAAGCTGTCACTTAACCTTCACTCTAAGAAGGGGCACGTGTCCTGCTCTGAAGATAAACGGCCAAGTCGTCCCTGAAAGTTCCGAAACCAAGTATCTTGGAATGCATCTCGATCGCCGACTCACATGGCATAAACATATTGAATCCAAAATCACTTAGATCAAATTAAAGCAATTGGAACTAAATTGGCTATTTTTAAGGGCATCAAAGCTAAATCTCACATACAAAGTCCAAATATACAAAAGTATAATAAAACCCATATGGACATATGGAATTGAACTCTGGGGCACTGTCTCTCCCTCGAACGTGGAAAAACTCCAGAGAGTCCAATCTAAAATCCTGAGACAAATTGCCAGAGCCCCTTGGTATATAAAAAATACTAACATCCACAGAGACCAGAATATACCTGCAGTAAAAGACGAAATTCCGAAATTTACTTCGAAGTACAAGCAGAAGCTCATGTTTCACCGAAACATTCTAGCTAGAAATTTACTGAGACCTCTGAATCCCTCACGTCTCAAACGAAACTAATATATTCGCCATATATTAGTTACGATAACTCTACATTGCCTAATTCAATGGATATAGGGCAAATAGTTTTAATCTGAATATTATAAAAATAAGCTGAATTTCTGAATTTTTGAAAAATCATTGTTAGACCTAAGTTATTATTAGTTGATCCAATTGAATAAAACTACTGAAAAAAAAAAAAAAAAAAAAATTCAAGTCGTGTTTTTTGAATTTTACGTCAAATGGTCGTTCGCAGAAACTAAGTTTTTTCTTTATAATTTTTTCTGGACATATTTCAACTGTAAGAACAAAAATGTTCTGTAGTGATATAGTAAAAACTGTCGAACAGTAAACACAAACAAATTTTTTGTTTTTGACCTTTCGTTACATATATGCAGCAAATTATGGTTCAATTAATTTGCGGTGACAGTGGCGGCTCCTGGGGTAATAGTGGTAGTTTTCTTATCTATTTGTATGATTTTGTTTCCAATAATTTCACAAAATTTACTAAAATAATCAAAATGCAACATTTCATTGTGTGAATTTTTTTCAATTACCAACATTCGATATCAGCAACATCCGCTATTGTGCGTTATATTTAAAAAATTCGTTGAGTGCAGGATTTCAATGTAGGTACAACATATTGCAAAACAATCTATTGTAAGTACAATATTGGTCTCTGCGTAGCGTTTAAAAAAAATCATTTTTAAAATTTAAAATAAACTAAAATCTATCATTTCCTGTCACAATATCCATATTATTATTATTTTTGGTTAGCTCTTGATCAACGTTACATATATGTAACGGGCACTGCTCAGCAAGTGAGATTTCGGCAACTGCAAAGCTTATTTTCACAAATATAATTTTTAAAAACCAAAATAATCTGAAATAAACTAAAATATATAAAAGTTTTGTTATATTTATATGCCGTTTTTCAGAGACATAACGAGGAAAAAATTTCAGGGGGTTTCATAACATTTTTTTACGAATACTGAAGAAAAAAACTAAAAAATTAAAATCAAACATCACAGATCGTTTTTCTTTTTTTTCAAAAAATATTTTTTGATTGAAAAAAATCGAAATCTGTTCATATATATTTTTTTGATTGCTAATTAATAATTACTAAAGAACAGAAGATTTCGAATAACTATAAACTTTCACAATATTTTTCGCTTTGATGTAAATGTCAACCGTGATATACGAAGCTTAATATCGAATGCCAGAACTGCAATTTTAAAATTGTTTTGGTACACGGAAGCATTTTATAAAATAAAATATCAAGGAGATACAGAAATTTCTCTTCGCGGCTGATTGGATCAAATTTCCGAGCGCTTCTGAAATGGAAGCTCACAAATCCATTTGGCAAAGAATTTTCTCTTTTTTTAGTGCAATTGGTGCAATAGACTGCACGCATATTTTAATTGAGAAACCACCATTACAAGGCGATGAATACATAAATCGTAAGAACTTGGCATCATTCAACGTTCAAGCAAATTGTGACGGAAATAATTGGTTCACTAACGTGGACTGCAAATGGCCTGGCTCGGTGCATGATGCGCGTATTTGGCGTAGTTCTGAGGTGCCATTCTCCTGGGCGATGCAGGATATCCTTTGACTCCGTGGCTTATGAAACAAAGTCCACACAAAGGAACGCTGGAAAATTGAACGAATGTTCGGCCAAGTAAAGCAACGTTTTCCGATTTTGCAGTCGAAAATTCGGATGGCTACCGAAAGAATCCCTTCAATGATTGTCTGAAATGACCCAGAATTAGAGCTTCCAGAGGGATGGCGTGTTAATGACGATGATTTACAAGTTTTGGATGAAATGCAAACGACTTATTTATTTGTATAGAAAACTAAAATAAAAACAAATATAAATTACATTGCAGGGGTATAATACTGCGATTTTCTTCTCCGTGCAGCAAATCCAACAACAATTTCTCGCCTTCTTTTAAATTTATGGGCACATTTCTCGTTAACTTCAATGCTTCATCGAACGGACGCGTTTTAATCGGTCCCGCAGAAATAATAAATAACATTGTGAAACAATAACAAAACCCTCCAAAAATAACGCGAAATAGACGCTAAAACAATTTCAAGAAAAAGAGTGCAAGTGGCGTATCAAAGCCACTGCATATAAAGCAAACAAATAAAAAAGATTTGTGTGAAAAATTATGTCAGTGAATCATTCTCCCCAAAAAACAAGGAATTCTCTTACAGAGAATTCAACATCCCGCTCAAAACAAGAGCTTGAATCAGCATCAGCTAGTGCTAGTGAAAACACGGCAAATTCACAAATAAAAGCTTTTGCCATGCAACCAACAGGTGCGAGCAGTGCGAATGCATCGCAACCTGTCATTGTTACCCTCCCCGCCATGAATAGTGCAGAAACAACTATAGCAAAGAATCGATCTGCAGAGGTACTCTTTGCTAACTCTCCCGCATCGCCATCGGGCTCTCTCTCATGGAGCAAGCAGTGTCAAACTCCAACACCCTACACCCAGCAGGCAGCTAATATGACGGCGTTTTTAGCATCACAAACAAATTTGGCAAGTACAATTACTACTAATACTCTTAGGCCAGACCCTGTTAAGATATTCACTGAAAATAAAGACCCTGCAAATAAGTTCTTTGAGAACAAAAACCCTTTGTATAAGCCTCAGTCGGCAAATACGAGTAATGCAATTGGCGCAAACACTACAGCGAAAAACACTCCTCGTGCGGCAGTGCAGACTGGCATGCACCGCTACCTGCAAAAGCCAGACCCTACATTGCAAAAGCGCAAAACGACCCCTCCCAAAAATACGAATACGCCTAAGGTTTTAAAGACAAAGCCGAGTATACAGCCCATAAATCTTGGGCAAAATAGATACTCCCTATTATATGAAGAGGATAATTAAGACCCTAAACCCATTGTGGATCATTTCGATAAGTGTAAAAAGAGCTATTACACATACCAGCTCAAAAGTAGCAAAGGTCTATCGGTTGTTCTAAGAGGTGTAGACTCGTTTGTCGAATGTGGCGATGTAAAAGAGGCATTAATTGCATTAAAATTCCAAGTTAGATCTGTGTCTAACATTATAAACAAGGAAAAATTACCCCAACCACTTTTCCGCATTGAACTGGAATTTGACCCTAAGACTCTGC
This sequence comes from Heteromyza rotundicornis, assembly GCA_951394025.1. Classification (NCBI taxonomy): domain Eukaryota; kingdom Metazoa; phylum Arthropoda; class Insecta; order Diptera; family Heleomyzidae; genus Heteromyza; species Heteromyza rotundicornis. The sequence goes on along the minus strand of OX596015.1, from coordinate 1,053,211 downwards.
AAAAAAGTGAAACCCACCCTATATACAATTTGCGATATTTACTACACCGTAGAGTCAGTGTTGAGGAGCCGCATAAACGTCGTGGCCCAATACAATGCCAAAACTGCCAAGAATTTGGTCATTCGAAAAAATATTGTACACTTCCCAGTGTTTGTGTTATTTGTGGTGACCTTCACCAGACCCAATTGTGCCCAAAATCGAGAGAAGACGTAAATGGGAGACATTGTAGTAACTGTGATGGAAATCACACTGCCCACTACAGAGGGTGTTCAGTCTACAAAACCCTTAAAAATAAGGTTATTACCGAACCGAAGCCCTTAAGCGCAACAGCTACAAAGAGGTCAAACCCTACTCCAGCCAATTTTGCGCAGATGAAATCATACCCACCACCCCAAGGAAATGGTGCTAACGCCGCATCACAACAACAACAATTTTCATACGCAAATGTACTCAAAGGATATACCCAAGACCCTCCAGTTATTCAACCGGCCCAACAGAACATTGGCCTTGAACAAACACTACAGATGTTTATGCAAAACATGCCGAAAAAGGTACTACTTTTGCAAGTCACCTACAGAATGTATTTACTCCCAACCCCCCAAATGCAAATTACCCGTTACCACAGCTCGCAACCAGGCCAAACTATAACCCACTACTCATCAGAAGAAAAGCACTTATGGACGATATTGCCAAGTTGAACCCAAAAAAAGCTCCAGGACATGACTTAATAACGGCTAAAATGGTGAAAGAGCTGCCATCAATTGCTGTTAGTCACTTATTGCATATATATAATGCTATATTAAGAATAGGTCACTACCCAACTGACTGGAAGCTGTCGCAGATCACGATGGTCCCAAAACCGGGAAAAGACCCTACAAACGTGAGTTCATATCGCCCAATAAGCTTACTCTCTACCCTATCAAAACTTTTTGAGAAAATTCTGATAAAAATGATGTTACCCACAATACTCGCTAAAGGTGAAATACCCAATCACCAATTCGTATTTAGAGAAAAGCATTGCACAATTGAACAGGTTCATCGCATTGTTGAATTGATCAAAAAAACGTTCGAGAAAAAGCAATACTACTCAGCAGTATTCCTCGACATCACCCAAGCCTTTGATAAGGTATGGCATAGAGGATTGATATCAAAACTACAGAAACTATTACCCGCAAGCATGCACGTTTTGCTTGACAACTACTTGACCCACAGAAAATTTGTAGTTAAACATAAAAGTTTCGTTTCTAGTAGATTTGATATTCTTGCCGGTGTACCCCAAGGCAGCGTCCTCGGACCCCTCCTGTATATACTCTATACAGCTGATATGCCCATTTATGACCAGACCCTCATCGCAACATTTGCCGACGACACCGCAATATTGTGCTTGCACTCAGACGCTAAAATGGCATCACAACACGTGCAACAACATTTGAACACTTTACAGAATTGGCTATCAAAGTGGAGAATTAGAGTCAACGAGTCTAAGAGTGCACATATAACCTTCACCCTAAGGAAAGGCACTTGCTCCATGCTTACAATAAATAATAGTGAAATACCACAATGTACTGAAACCAAATATCTTGGTATGCATCTCGATCGCAGACTCACATGGAAAAAGCACATCGCAGCTAAAATTACACAAATAAAATTAAAAAAACTCGAATTAAATTGGCTCCTCTCGAAGCAATCAAAACTCAACATCACATATAAAATCCTGTTATACAAAAGTATAATTAAACCCATATGGTCATATGGTATCGAGCTCTGGGGAACAGCATCTCCATCAAATGTTGAGAAACTGCAAAGGATGCAGTCAAAAATTCTGCGACAAATACTTGGAGCGCCATGGTTTATAAAAAATGAACACATCCAGAGAGATTTACAAATATCGAAAATATCTGATGAGATACCGAAACGTAATACAAAGTATGCAAATAAGCTAAAATTGCACCCTAATATTCTAGCTCGAACCTTAATAAAACCCACCCGACCCTTACGTCTAAAACGAAATTATTATATTGCCTTTGAATAGATAGTTCAGGGACACCCTCGTCGATGCAGCCGTTCGTCTATGCCGACATCCTGTAGTTGCCGACATCCAGTCAACGCCTACATCGCCTTGATACATACATTAAGTTGTCCAAATCAGTGGATAAAGTCAACTAGTACTATGTTAAATCTGTTATGTAATGTCTAATTATTTTGTTCAAAGTTATTGTTAGTTCTAATTTTTTTTATTTTAAAACATTCAATAAAAAAATTTTATGTAGTTAAAAAAAAAAAAAATTTCTCGTCCTTTTTAAATCGGTGTTCAAAATACTTATGAACACTTTTACATTTCTAATATTATCTATAATTATCGCTAGTAATAAAAAATGTCAAACAGAAGATGTGTCTCACACATCATAATCTATGTTTAGTAACACTCAGTTTGAGTTGAGGCTGTGTGGCCATTTACAATTCTAATGTATTCTATTATTGTCGCTATTAAGAAAAGTACACACACAAGTAATAAATAGTTTATAGCCTGTGCGGGGGTCTCTTATCGTGCCTCTGCTGATAATATTCTAATTCTGTCTAGTTTAAAGTGTATTTTTGTGCCTATATATTTAGGTGTTTTATTAAAATAAAATCATCAGTTCCTTCAATCGGCTTTCGACTTTACACGCTGCTTCATATTGGCAACTTTTTTAAAAATTTGATCGGGTTGTAGTTATTTCCTGACAACAATTTGTATGATTTCGCTCAAAAACTCAAAATATTCTTAACACCGAGGTATTCCATTGTGTTTAAAATGGCCTGTGATATTTGTTCTTAACCAAACTTCATTCGTTATATTTGTCCAGGTCTGTCTTTCTGTCTGTCTTTCTATCTGTCTTTCTGTCTGTCTGTCTCTAACACTAACCAATTCAAAATTTACAACTTCACTTAAAAAATTTTTTTAATGTTAGCCATTCTGGTGGTTTGTCCACACGACGCTGCGGTTGTGAGAAGGAACCAGAGTCACTTACAATATATTCACACAAATATTTTTTTTTATAAATGCTAGCCTTATGAGGTAAAATGAAGTAGCGAACTAAGCGCCTTCTCACCAGAGCCACTAATGCTCATACAATACCTTTACCTAATATCGATTAACTTCGGCAAGCTGTATGCAAAACGCTTTCATGTATATACACACACAAAAAATCATTTCACATATAAACACAAATAGCGTCGACCTAAAGCTGCAACCTTTAAGAAAAGAACACTGTCACAAGACTACCGTTGCCACCTAACACATATTCATATTACACTTTCCCATTACATTACATTTCATATTTGCAACATTATTAAAAACTAGAGAGTGGACTATCTTCGGCTATACCGGAGCTGAAATACCCCCACACAGTAGGAAGAAGTACCTCGAACATAAAATTATGTGGTCTCAAGACCCCATTTTGAGCCACCTATAAATAGTTTTAAAGCCCGGACCATGTCCAAAATCCGTTTCTAAAAATGTCCAATCAAATCGACCAAAAAAACTAGAGAGTTAACTATCTTCGGCTATACCGAAGCTAAAATACCCCCACACAGTAGGAAGAAGTACCTCGACGGACAGACGGTCAGACGGACAGACGGACGGACAGACAGACGGACATCGCTAAATCGACTCAGGAGGTGATGCTGATCAAGAATATATATACTTTTCCATACCGGACACGCCACCTTATGAGCGTTACAAACGTTGTGACAAAGTTAGTATACCCTGCCACAGTGAGTGTGGATGTATAAAAATTGGGCCAAGACCCCATTTTGACCCTTATATATGTAGTTTTGGTACGTCGGACCATGTCAAAAATACGTTTCTAAACATTTCCAATCGAATGCAGCAATAAAAAAGACTTGAAAAATGTTAACCTTTTTTAGGTGTATGGGAGCCACGCCCAGGTTTTGTCCGATTTGGCTGATTCTCGAACTTGATCTCTGTATTCACGAGAAAAACATGTACCCAAAGTTTCAAGTCGATATCTCCAAAACTGCGACCGCTATCGTGCGGACGGACAGCCGGACAGACAAACGAACATGGCTAAATTTACTCCGGCGGTGATGCTGATCAAGAATATACATACTTTTCCATACCGGACACGCCCCCTTATGGGCATTACAAACGTTGTGTCAAAGTTAGTATACCCTGCCACAGTGAGTGTGGGGGTATAAATATTTGTTTGAGGTGAGAAATTTCATAAAAACAAATAAAAATGTGAATCTTTGATAAATTAAATTTCCCGATAAAAATACTACAAAATGAACACCTTTCTTAGAAGTCACTCAAGAAATTGTTAAAGGGGAAATCAAAACTTAAAAAAATTTGTATCTCGGAAAGCAGATTTTTTCTCCAAAAAAAAAATTCAGATTCGGATTTAGTACGTCAAAATACATAGTACAAAAAAAAAAATTTTTAAAATCCCATGACTAAATCGCTTTGCAATTAAAATAATCGATAATTGGAAATAATAACCCGGCCCGTTGCGGGCCGGGTTGCCGTTATCGGATCGGCTTGAAATTTCAAACTTAAGAGTTTTTGGTGTATTTGCGTTTTTCTTTTTTGGACAGCTCTACTGCGGCTGTCTTGGGTTCAAGCCGGCCACCGGTCGTATTTTTTTTTTAATCCATTGCTTGATATTCTTTTTTTAATCTTTCATTTTTAATTCTTTTTTAATGTAACATTTCAACTTTACACAAATACATCATCAAACAAAATTTGTTTCTATTCTTTACAAAATTTAATAAAAAATTACATATTTCACAAATTTTTATAAAAAAAAATTACATTTAAATTTTAAAAAGGGAAATTCTAAAAATAAGTGTTCCCAAAATATTTTTTTCGCTATTTTTAGCTCAACCAATTAAAGCGGAAATTTTTTGAGTTCAGCCAATCAAAGGCTAATATAGCGTCAGAACGAGGAAAACGGAGGGAAATTTTAAAGACAGCATCCGACTCCAGTTCCGACAGACGTAGGCCACTGGGTAGTTTTGTTTAATGATAAAACTTGGTCTTATGTATTCCACCACGCTGAATCCGAAAATAAAATTAAATTTTTCCAGCACGCACCATTTTTTCGCAAACGTTAAACTTCACTTCTTGTGATTCTTATACTGCAACTTTTGAACAAATGCACAACATTTTTAAAGTTTTTTAAGATACAAGAGCTCAAACGCATAAAAACTAAAAAATTTTACAAAATTGTGGATTTTTCTTTTTATTGGAAACTTATTTTGTTAAATCAGAAACTACAACCTTTTCTTATGTATTTTTTCACGCTAAATCCGAATATAACAATTTGTTTTATTATTATTAGTTTTTAGAACCACAATTTTATTAAGTTTGTATAATACTATATATAAAATCTCGTTGTTTGTCAGTCCGGATGTCCAGATGTTCTGATGTCCGGATGTCTGTCCTCTCCTTCCAGAGGACACCAGTGGACCAAGAGGACTGAAATTTCACACACATGTCCTATGCACCCATGGCTTGAGACTCTCGTGTCGGGTTTTTGATTTTCCAAAAATATAGTAGCTCTGCTGAATCCACCAGAGGACCTACACAGAAAAAATATAGGTTAATCTAACCAAAAAACGTGGTAAAAAAAATATTTTTTTTTTTATATGGAAAACACAAACAACAATTACTATTTCTGTAACTAATCTTAGGTTCACCAAATAAAAAATTTTAACTACGGTTCGCAACTCAACTGAATTTGGTTGCTATATTGGATATTGGCAGCATGGTCGTATTTCGCCAACCAATGATGTGATTAGCAATGTCATCGCTCGATGCCGACATGCTGACCATGCTTCCAATATTTCATAATTCTGAAACAGCATCCCCTTTAATACAAGAGAGAAAAACTAGAGAGTGGACTATCTTCGGCAATGCCGAAGCTGAAATACCCCATCACAGTAGAAGTTTAGTAATACCTCAACACAAAAAATTTGGTCTCAAGACCTTATTTTGAGCCATTTATAGGTGGTTTTGGAGCTTCAGACCACAACCAAAATCGGTTTCTAAAAATTTCAAATCAAATCCACCAAAAAACAATTTGGTCTCAAGACCCCAATTTGACCCATTCATATGTGGTTTGGAAGCTTGGACCATGTCGAAAATCCATTTCTAAACATTTCCAATAGAAAACAGCTATAAAAATGACTTGGAAAAGGTTGACCTTTTTTTTTTTTTGTTATATGGGAGCCACGCCCTGTTTTTGTCCGATTGGGCAGATTCTCGAACTTGCGACATAGCCCTTAATTTTAAATCGAAATGGCGGAAATAAATTTAGAGGAAATTTATTTTCAGCTTTTTAGTCGGTTAAAGGGTTATATTTAATATAAGCGTTATACAAAATATACCTTTACTATTTTTAGATATCTATATATATAAAAGCGACGTGTATGTTTCTCACCAGTAGACGCGAAAACTACAGCACCGATTCTCACCAAAATTTATATATTTGTTCTAGGGGTCGTGAGTCGTGACATAGGATAGGTTTTGACACGCCCACTTTTATCGCCCACAAGTTAGTAAAAACTGTTATATCTCAGACGTTTTTGATCATGATAATGTTTTCCATTTGGCAAATGGCTTCATGGTTTCAACTCTAAGCTAAATGCAACATATCGGCGTAATTGGACAAAGTGGCGTGGTACCGCCCATACAAGCCAATATTTCAAATTGCTGTAACTGGCCTCTCATTTGATGTTTTCCAACAAAATTTGGCAAATAATTTCATGTTTTCAACTCTAAGCTAAATGTAACATATCGGCTTAATTGGACAAAGAGGCGTGGCACCGCCCATACAATTCAATACTTCAAAGTGCCATTCATGGGCTCCCATTGAATATTCTTAAACGGGAAATGGTTATATGCCTTCAATGCAGCATATTGGAATTGGACAGCGGGCGTGGCACTTCCCATACAATTAAATATTGAAAAAAATTTTATACTTGGGCTCCTAATGAACATTTTTTAATGGGACATGGTTATATATGCTTTCAATTCTAAGTTCAATATTACATAAGGTCGGAATTAGACAGCGGAGCGTGGCCCTTTTCTTACAATTCAATATTTCAAAATGCTACACTTGGGCTTCCAATAAAAATATTTGATAATTGTTTTCATTCATTTATTATGACCAAAGGGAAAAACTACTTTTTTAGGGCCAGCAAAGCGGACCGGGCCCTGCTAGTATGTTATATTTAACAGACTGTACAGAGTATACTACATTTAGACGCTTGTTGAATAATGTTAGAGCTAGCTCAAACTGCTAAGGGCTTAGCGAGCTGCAAACACTCCCAAAAGGTCCGGGTTCCAATCCCGGCATAAGTGAGTAAAGCAAGTTGAAGTTTTTAGGTAAATAAAAAATTATTAGAAATTGTTATAAACAAAAAGAAACAGTAAGAAAATAAAAACATGTAAAATAAAATAAACAAATAAAATATAATAAATTTTTTGTTTTTGTAATAAATGCAAAAATAAAAATTTTTGTGGGTTGCTAAACAATTTTTTTTGGTAAACTAACAATTTTTTATCGTTTATATTTGCTTTCTTTGTTGGTTGGATCGTTTTTAGCCAACCTTTTCGGTTAGATTTACCAACTTGTATTTTTCTGTGTACGGTCGCCCCCCTCGCCTTTAAGGACTTAGGCCCCTTTTTGTGTATTTGGCGATAGGTAAATATCATGTAAATGGCCAAAAAGATAAATAAAAAAAATTTACTTTTGTGAAATTGGCCCCCTGTTTTGTATAACAAGAACAAAAAGAGTTCTTAGTGCCCCAAAAAGGGGGATGGGGGTAGGCAACAGTAAAAAATGAACACAAATTCATAAAAATTAATAAAAATTAGTAAATAAATAAAAATGTATTTCATAGCTACAAAAATACAGCAGAATACAAAAAAATATATAAATTATTTTAGGGTTGCCCTCCCTATCCCCCTTTTTGGGATTTTAGAATGAATGCATTTTTCGTACACTCCCCTTCGGGTTTTCTATGGAACATTTTGCAACGAGGTAATTTTGGAGCCGGGGTGAAGCCGTCGGCGTCCAAGGTTCGTTGCAAAAATTTGTAAGTTTGGGGACCGCGCGATGGCCAAAATTCCGTTGGATTGATAACAAACAGGATTTTAATTTGATATTCAGTTTATTTATTTTCGATATAGTTTACTCCTTTACTATTTACCACTATTTTCTTATTTTATTAAAATTATTGTCTATTCAAATTTATCTCGCGCTACTTTCGGCGTGTTATTTCCTGTCTACCAAAGAGAGTGCTGATGATAGTTAATCCTAAGCTATGCCTACCTCAAAAGTCATGCGCCACGATCAAAAGCGCGTTGGCGATAGAAAATCCTATGCTATGCCTACTGCGAGCGTGAGCTGCGCGCCACAACCAGAAAGAGTGCTGGCGATAGTTAATCCTAAGCTATGCCTACCTCAAAAGTCATGCGCCACGATCAAAAACGCGCTGGCGATAGAAAATCCTATGCTATACCTGCTACCAGAGCCAGGCGCCACGAACAAAGAGTGCGTTGGCGATAGAGAATCCTATGCTAAGTCTGCTACGAGAGCCAAGCGCCACGAGCAATGAGCGCGCTAGCGATAGAGAATCCTATGCTAAGCCTGCTACGAGAGCCAAGCGCCATGAACAATGAGCGCGCTGGCGATAGAAAAACCTATGCTAAGTCTACTACCCGGGGACCTATGCACCAGGAGCACTGATTGCGCTGGCGAGGGGTAATAATCCTAAGCTAATTCTATTAACGGGGAACTTTACGGCCGGGAGAATTATTCTAAAACTACTATGCGGGGGACCTATGCACCAGGAGCACTACTTGCGCTGGCGATAGAAAAAAATATACTAACTATTTCTACTACGTGCTCCCAACTCTAAGACGGATCACTCACCCCATGCCGCTGCCGTATCACTGCCGAATTTAAACTTGGCGAATTATTTCTAAGTCGATTTTCGACTTGTCGATCTGACAGATGGTTACGAACTGAACTTTTCTAATTTCTGAATTTCTAACTAACCTCAGCGCAGACTCCTGTGCCGTTCGAAACTTGTAATTTCACCACTCACCACACTTAGTGGGGCGGTGTTGCCAGTACTCGGGACATTGACTTAATACTATCGTTTTGAGTAAATAACTACTTGTTCTATTATTCTATTGGCCTGGAATTTGGTGGCCAAAATACTTATTATTTAGAAAAAATTTCGCGGCTGATGTGGAGGTAAAACGAGGGTCACGACTTTGATCCTTACATTTCCCCTTTACTCCCGGGGGGTCCGTGTGACCGTGCACTTCTTCTTTGGTGAAATGACGATGCTGAAGCGGTGATCGGTTGTCGGTGCGTCGGCTCGCCCCACTGACGTCGCGAGTTGTCCGACGTGGGATGTGAGGTGGAGTTTTTCTCATGTGGCTCGTGCAAAATCGAGGACCCATTGTTGGTGGTGGAGAAAATTGCACTTGATGTGTGTCGGTGTTTCACAGCTTGTTCGTGTTGAGCTGTGGGAAAGGAAACAAACACCTTTTAGGGTTATTTTGATGGTGGTTCGTTTGATAGCTAGTTTGGGTGTGGTGTCTGCTTTTATAGTTGCGCTCGTGTCTGGGCCTGTTTGCCAGTGTCCTCGCAACCGTCTAAGACTTATGACTACACTCGTAACTGCGCTCGTGTCTGGGTCTATGTTCCCATGTGGCCTTCGAATTAACGGCGTCCTATGTTTACACTCGTAATTGCGCTCGTGTCTGGGCCTGTTTTACCAGTGTCCTCGCAATCGTCTGTATATGGCGTCTGCACTCGTAATTGCGCTCGTGTCTGGGCCTGTGCTGCCAGTGTCCTCGCAATCGTCTGTGGCTTATAACTGAGGTCACCTCATAGAACTAATGCTGTCGAGAGTGGAAGTCAGGTCCACCCTGATTTGGGTGGTCTCCTCTGCCATACGGTAGCAACGGTAAGGTTCCTCATAGCGGCGAACTAGTTCTGCCTGTCTCCCGCTCCTGAATACATTCTAAGTCTTTGGCTAGGGCAAGGAGCTCGGCGAGGGTTTTGAATTCGCTTATATTAAATATTTCACGAAAATATTTAAAATTCGATATGGAAATATTTATTAATGGATTTTATTTAAATATAAGCCCTTATAATCAGATCCTGACAAAAAAATTTTTCGAATTTCTTATTGACTGACTGTAGGGCACACAAAAAATTCGTTAGATAAAGGCTCTCTCACCGTTGTTTTGTTGGACTTTATTGGGTTCGTTTATTTCCCGCGTTGCTAACTTTGGCTTTAGTTAGTCTGTTCACTACATACATTTTTACACTATTTATTGCACTGGGTTTAATTTAATTTTCAATTATTTCCTTTACTTTATTTTACTTTAAAATAAATCTAAAAATACGAACAACCGTCCGCTGCCAAAATAACGAAAACTAATCAAAGCAAACAAAAGAAAATAATGCAGCAACAACCTGCAGTGGAGACTTTTTCTAGTGAGAGCGGGTGGGAGTATGAGTTTGTGTGTATGTGCTTTTGGTTATTTTTGCTCAGTGCAATATGTCAAATATTTTTCAAATATCTTTTTATTTCTCTCACTTGGAATATGGAGTACCTACGTTTGACTGGTATTATTAGTTAAAAATCTCTTTTTATTTCGTTACCAAAAATGTGTTTTGTTAATTATTTAAACTTTTATTAGAAAAGTTCACAAAATTAAAAGAACAGAGATTACAGAATTACAATAGGAAATAGTTTTATAGCGCGATTGAAAGCTTTTTTTTTAGAAATTAGTTCCCTTTAGAGTAATATAACGAAAATTCTTTTGTTATATTGGCTTGGGCGGGCAATTGAGCGTATTGAAAATTTTACTTTATTTTAAATCACGGATAAATTTTTAATATTTTAAAATTGCGCACATATGATCACCATTAATAAATGTAACACACCTTTTTTAATTTTGTAGCATCAGCTTAGATGATGATTGTGATTGATGTGGAGGGCTTTTCTTCTCAGTTTCTAATTTGTTTGTTGTGGAGGTTGTTTCGTCTCCTTTGGAATGGATCCGGTTCGAAGGACCAATAAATGGGCGCAAGCCTTGTTCCTCTGCGAACTCTTCGATAGATCTCGAAATCGATTTCAAAAGAGATAAAAACAAAAAATTCGTATCAAATTTGTTATTTTTTCTTTATTTTATCATATATTTTCGGAAAATCTTACCGGCTTTTCTTGGCTTTGGCGGCTTCGTATGGTATTCGAGAGAGAGTATTTATTAAGTTTTTAAAAAGCCGTCGGCAAAACCGAGATCGACATATTTGAAAGCCGATTTCGCCACAGACAACAGCGCCTCCTACATTTAACAAATTTATATAAGGTAGCGTTCATATGTACGCGGTTGGCGTGAACACGTGCTATGGAAAGATAAAAGATAGTCCTATACCCCGTAGTTTCCGATTGGTAAGAAAAAAAAGTATAAAAACTAGTATCAAATCCATTTGAAAATAAATTTTTTTTTAATTTCTTGGCATTTGGCAACAATTTAACAACTTCAATCATACAAAAAACCTTTTTTATCAAATTTAAATTTTATAGCTTGCTCCAAGTATTTTTGGAAAACACTTATTTAACAATAATTTTAATTTGGTCAAATATTTATGTTTTTTTACGAACAAAAAAACTGACATTAAGTACCGGCCAGTGACTTACAGTCACAGCCGATTCTGTGTTCACATGATCGGCGCTGTGGGATCAACCGTTGGCTGGAAAAAAAACTTTGTATATAGCTTTTGCAGAGAATTTATTGATACCCAAATTTGCATTGTTACATTTGAAACGCTACAGATAATTTTTTTTTTAAAAGTTGAACTAGAGGATTGACTAAATTTGGCTACACCGAAGCTGAAATACCCCCACGCAGTGGGAAGAAGTACCTCGAACATAAAAAGACCCTATTTTGAGCCAAGTAATGATGGTTTTGGAGCGCGGACCACTACTGGTAACAAACATACACGTCTCTTTTATATATATAGATTACCAATTGTTTGAGTGAATTGAGGCTCCAAACAAAAATAAAACGAAAGTGACGTTTATTGTATATATTTCCCTCGAAAAAATAAACAAACCAAATAAAAAAATCCCTAAAAGCTTTACGATCGAATCTGGAGTATCGTGGACACAATCGAACCTCTGCTTTTGTTATACGTTTACACCAGCGCCCTCTTGCAGTCACAAGCTGCGGCGCTGGCTACCATAGAAACAATCCAAGCTCAATCGTAACCCAGGAGCCAAAGCCACCTATTCTGAATAAGTCACCTACTCTTGATGACAGTAATTCAAACGCAGCTATAAACGATTCCAATATGCAGAACCAGCTACAACAACAACAATTACAAGAACAAGCAGACTTTCCAACAGGGTCATTTTGACCCGGAGACTCCGGGTTTGGAAATCAATCTCAGGGCTCCGGGTTTATTAGAACATTCTCCGGGTTACACAAGTTTTCATATATTTTTGGAACATTTTTTTAGCATTTTATATTGCTGCATTTTGGTTTATTGATAAACCAAAATGCTGTTCAATAAATGCAAGTTTGAAATTATCAAGGTATTAATGATCTCTTCGCCTGTAGTCCTAAAATGTGATAAAATTATGTTTTTGTCAAAAACCGGGGGGCAATAAACCTAGGGGTGCCAGACGTACTGTTTTATATAGTACATGTACTGTTTTTTTATAAAAAGTATTGTTTTATTCAAAACACTCAAAACGCAAAAGTACTGTTTTTTCAGAAATGTACTGTTTTTTTGTACAGTTTTTCTTTTTTTTGAATATAATTTATGTTTTTTTGTATAGACAAACAAATTTTTTGCATGAGCCATTCTGAAAACAACCAGCTAAATATAATTAAAAATATTGATATGGTTTCACTTTTTGATGTGTCTGTTTCGGTAAAACCTTTTTCTGAAATCGTACAAAAAGAAAAACCAGTTGAAGAGTTTCCAAAAAGTTGTACTTTGAGAAAGTATGCAACTTAAATTTTCCATAGTGCATTCAAATGTCGCCACTGAAACAGTATTCAGTCTCATATTTTCATTTTAAAAAAATAATAAAAAATCTTTGCAAAAGAAAGTTTAGTGATCCAAATTTTCTCAGAATTTTGAAAATTTTTTCAAAATTTAAATATCGGCCAACAATGACACAATTACACAAAATTTTATAATTTTCATACAAAATTAACCAAAAACCCAGTTTTTAGAAAAATTCTAAAAATTCAGGGAAGGTATTGGTTTGACGTTTTCAGTGATACCAATATATACACAATAAAACTACAAAAGGAAACTATTAATATATATATATTTGTCCAGGTCTGTCTGTCTGTCTGTCTGTCTGTCTTTCTGTCTGTCTTTCTGTCTGTCTTTCTGTCTGTCTGTCTGTCTGTCTGTCTGTCTGTCCGTAACACTAACCGATTAAAAATTTACAAGTTCACTTAAAAAATTTTTTTAAGTTGTTAACCTTCTTTTTTTTTAATGTTAGCCATTCTGGTGGTTTGTCCACACGACGCTGCGGTCGTGAGAAGGAACCAGATCCACTTACAAATATATTCACACATATATTTTTTCTTATAAATGTTAGCCGCCCTGGTGAGGTATCGAACCCACAACGCTGCGATTGTAAGTAAGATGAAGTAGCGAACTAAGCGCCTTCTCAACAGAGCCACTAATGTTCATAGAATACCTTTACCTAATATCGATTAACTTCGGCAAGCTGTATGCAAAACGCTTTCTTGTATATACACACACAAAAAATCATGTTTCACATATATAAGCAAAAATAGCTTCGACCTAAAGCTGCCACCTTTAAGAAAATAACACTGCCACAAGACTACCGTTGCCACCTAACACTATTTTCACCTATTACGGTGGTGTATTAGATTTTCATATGACACTTTCATATTACACTATACACTGCATATATTCCCAGTACAACATTAAGGTCCGCACACATCAACGCGAAGTACCGCAGCCGCAGCGAACCTTACTCAAAAATGTTTCTTGCAAATGCGAAAATATATTTGTTTAAGGTGAGAAATTTCATAAAAACAAATAAAAATGTGAATCATTTATAAATTAAAATTCCCGAAAAAAATACTACAAAATGAACACCTTTCTTAGAAGTCACTCAAGAAATTGTAAAAGGGGAAATCAAAACTTAAAAAAATGTATTTCTCGGAAAGCAGATTCTTGCTACAATAAAAAAAATTCAGATTCGGTTTTAGTACTTCAAAATACATAATACGAAAATAAAAATTGAAAAAATCCAATGAATAAAACGCTTTGCAATAAAAATAATCGACAATCGGAAATAATGTTTAGCCGTAACAGGTGAAAACATTGTTAGGTGGCAACGCTAGCCTTTTGGTACTATTATTTCCTTAAAGGTGGCTATGGTAAATCAAATCTATATTTTTGTGTGCGGCAGTCATAGGTTCAAGCCCGCCACCGGTCGTATTTTTTTTAATCCATTGCTTGATATTCTTTTTTCTTTTTTTAATCTTTTTTTTTAATGTAACAGTTCAACTTTACACAATTACATCATCAAACAAAATTTCTTTCTATTCCTAACAAAATTTAATAAAAGTTCACATATTTCACAAATGATTTTCATATGTATATATAAATTATGGAGTTCACCCTACGGCTTGGTTTACCTAACCGCCATTAGCTGAAATTATTTTATAGCTGGTTGTGGTCAGTTGGGTAGAGCTTCCGCTTTGTCTGCGGCAGTCTTGGATTCAAGCCCGTCACCGGTCGTATTTTTTTTGAATCCATTGCTTGATATTCTTTTTTCTTTTTTTAAACTTTTTTTAAAATTCTTTTTTAATGTAACAGTTCAACTTTACACAATTACATCATCAAACAAAATTTCTTTCTATTCTTTACAAAATTTAATAAAAAATTACATTATTCACAAATTTCTATAAAAAAAAATTACATTTAAATTTTAAAAACATAGAAAATATTTTAGTAAACATTTAATTTTTTCAAATTAGTGTGTTTTTTTCAAAATTTCGCTTTCGATAAAAATTTGTAGCATTTATTTTAAGACAAATTTGCATATAGAGCGCTGAAACCGATCGGTAAAAGGATCTGTGAGTGCAGTAATTCAATTGTATATAGTTAAAATGCCTTTTTCTGTGTTTTTTGTAAACAAAAACAAAGTTCAACGAAATTAACTTTTTAATTTAACGAAGTTAAATTTTTTAATAACTATTAACGAATTAACGAAGTTAAATTGTCGACCGAGCTTTGCTAAAAAGGGAAATTCTAAAAATTAAAGCGGAAATTTTTTAAGATCAGCCAATCAAAGGCTAATATAGCGTCAGAACGAGGAAAACGGAGGGAAATTTTAAAGACAACATCCAACTCCAGTTTTAGGACCCTGCCTGTCAGCAGGCATACGCATAGGAGCGACAGACGTAGGCCACTGGGTAGTTTTGTTTAATGATAAAACTTGGTCTTATGTATTCCCCCACGCTGAATCCGAAAATAAAATTAAATTTTTCCAGCACGCACCATTTTTTCGCAAACGTTAAAATTCACTTCTTGTGATTCTTATACTGCAACTTTTGAACAAATGCACAACATTTTTAAAGTTTTTTAAGATACAAGAGCTCAAACGCATAAAAACTAAAAAATTTTACAAAATTGTGGATTTTTCTTTTTATTGGAAACTTATTTTGTTAAATCAGAAACTACAACCTTTTCTTATGTATTTTTTCACGCTAAAACCGAATATAACAATTAGTTTTATTATTATTAGTTTTTAGAACCACAATTTTATTAAGTTTGTATAATACTATATATAAAATCTCGTTGTTTGTCAGTCCGGATGTCCAGATGTTCTGATGTCCGGATGTCTGTCCTCTCCTTCCAGAGGACACCAGTGGACCAAGAGGACTGAAATTTCACACACATGTCCTATGCACCCATGGCTTGAGACTCTCGTGTCGGGTTTTTGATTTTCCAAAAATATAGTAGCTCTGCTGAATCCACCAGAGGACCTACACAGAAAAAATATAGGTTTATCTAACCAAAAAACGTGGTAAAAAAATATATTTTTTTTATATGGAAAACACAAACAACAATTACTATTTCTGTAACTAATCTCAGTTTCACCAAATAAAAAATTTTAACTACGGTTCGCAACTCAACTGAATTTGGTTGCTATATTGGATATTGGCAGCATGGTCGTATTTCGCCAACCAATGATGTGATTAGCAATGTCATCGCTCGATGCCGACATGCTGACCATGCTGCCAATATTTCATAATTCTGAAACAGCATGACCTTTAATACAAGAGAGAAAAACTAGAGAGTGGACTATCTTCGGCAATGCCGAAGCTGAAATACCCCATCACAGTAGAAGTTTAGTAATACCTCAACACAAAAAATTTGGTCTCAAGACCTTATTTTGAGCCATTTATAGGTGGTTTTGGAGCTTCAGACCACAACCAAAATCGGTTTCTAAAAATTTCAAATCAAATCCACCAAAAAACAATTTGGTCTCAAGACCCCAATTTGACCCATTCATATGTGGTTTGGAAGCTTGGACCATGTCGAAAATCCATTTCTAAACATTTCCAATAGAAAACAGCTATAAAAATGACTTGGAAAAGGTTGACCTTTTTTTTTTTTTGTTATATGGGAGCCACGCCCTGTTTTTGTCCGATTGGGCAGATTCTCGAACTTGCGACATAGCCCTTAATTTTAAATCGAAATGGCGGAAATAAATTTAGAGGAAATTTATTTTCAGCTTTTTAGTCGGTTAAAGGGTTATATTTAATATAAGCATTATACAAAATATACCTTTACTATTTTTAGATATCTATATATATAAAAGCGACGTGTATGTTTCTCACCAGTAGACGCGAAAACTACAGCACCGATTCTCACCAAAATTTATATATTTGTTCTAGGGGTCGTGAGTCGTGACATAGGATAGGTTTTGACACGCCCACTTTTATCGCCCACAAGTTAGTAAAAACTGTTATATCTCAGACGTTTTTGATCATGATAATGTTTTCCATTTGGCAAATGGCTTCATGGTTTCAACTCTAAGCTAAATGCAACATATCGGCGTAATTGGACAAAGTGGCGTGGTACAGCCCATACAAGCCAATATTTCAAATTGCTGTAACTGGCCTCTCATTTGATGTTTTCCAACAAAATTTGGCAAATAATTTCATGTTTTCAACTCTAAGCTAAATGTAACATATCGGCGTAATTGGACAAAGAGGCGTGGCACCGCCCATACAATTCAATACTTCAAAGTGCCATTCATGGGCTCCCATTGAATATTCTTAAACGGGAAATGGTTATATGCCTTCAATGCAGCATATTGGAATTGGACAGCGGGCGTGGCACTTCCCATACAATTAAATATTGAAAAAAATTTTATACTTGGGCTCCTAATGAACATTTTTTAATGGGACATGGTTATATATGCTTTCAATTCTAAGTTCAATGTTACATAAGGTCGGAATTGGACAGCGGAGCGTGGCACTTTTCTTACAATTCAATATTTCAAAATGCTACACTTGGGCTTCCAATAAAAATATTTGATAATTGTTTTCATTCATTTATTATGACCAAAGGGAAAAACTACTTTTTTAGGGCCAGCAAAGCGGACCGGGCCCTGCTAGTATGTTATATTTAACAGACTGTACAGAGTATACTACATTTAGACGCTTGTTGAATAATGTTAGAGCTAGCTCAAACTGCTAAGGGCTTAGCGAGCTGCAAACACTCCCAAAAGGTCCGGGTTCCAATCCCGGCATAAGTGAGTAAAGCAAGTTGAAGTTTTTAGGTAAATACAAAATTATTAGAAATTGTTATAAACAAAAAGAAACAGTAAGAAAATAAAAACATGTAAAATAAAATAAACAAATAAAATATAATAAATTTTTTGTTTTTGTAATAAATGCAAAAATAAAAATTTTTGTGGGTTGCTAAACAATTTTTTTTGGTAAACTAACAATTTTTGATCGTTTATATTTGCTTTCTTTGTTGGTTGGATCGTTTTTAGCCAACCTTTTCGGTTAGATTTACCAACTTGTATTTTTCTGTGTACGGTCGCCCCCCTCGCCTTTAAGGTCTTAGGCCCCTTTTTGTGTATTTGGCGATAGGTAAATATCATGTAAATGGCCAAAAAGATAAATAAAAAAAATTTACTTTTGTGAAATTGGCCCCCTGTTTTGTATAACAAGAACAAAAAGAGTTCTTAGTGCCCCAAAAAGGGGGATGGGGGTAGGCAACAGTAAAAAATGAACACAAATTCATAAAAATTAATAAAAATTAGTAAATAAATAAAAATGTATTTCATAGCTACAAAAGTACAGCAGAATACAAAAAAATATATAAATTATTTTAGGGTTGCCCTCCCTATCCCCCATTTTGGGATTTTAGAATGAATGCATTTTTCGTACACTCCCCTTCGGGTTTTCTATGGAACATTTTGCAACGAGGTAATTTTGGAGCCGGGGTGAAGCCGTCGGCGTCCAAGGTTCGTTGCAAAAATTTGTAAGTTTGGGGACCGCGCGATGGCCAAAATTCCGTTGGATTGATAACAAACAGGATTTTAATTTGATATTCAGTTTAATTATTTTCGATATAGTTTACTCCTTTACTATTTACCACTATTTTCTTATTTTATTAAAATTATTGTCTATTCCAATTTATCTCGCGCTACTTTCGGCGTGTTATTTCCTGTCTACCAAAGAGAGTGCTGATGATAGTTAATCCTAAGCTATGCCTACCTCAAAAGTCATGCGCCACGATCAAAAGCGCGTTGGCGATAGAAAATCCTATGCTATGCCTACTGCGAGCGTGAGCTGCGCGCCACAACCAGAGAGAGTGCTGGCGATAGTTAATCCTAAGCTATGCCTACCTCAAAAGTCATGCGCCACGATCAAAAGCGCGCTGGCGATAGAAAATCCTATGCTATACCTGCTACCAGAGCCAGGCGCCACGAACAAAGAGTGCGTTGGCGATAGAGAATCCTATGCTAAGTCTGCTACGAGAGCCAAGCGCCACGAACAATGAGCGCGCTAGCGATAGAGAATCCTATGCTAAGCCTGCTACGAGAGCCAAGCGCCATGAACAATGAGCGCGCTGGCGATAGAAAAACCTATGCTAAGTCTACTACACGGGGACCTATGCACCAGGAGCACTGATTGCGCTGGCGAGGGGTAATAATCCTAAGCTAATTCTATTAACGGGGAACTTTACGGCCGGGAGAATTATTCTAAAACTACTATGCGGGGGACCTATGCACCAGGAGCACTACTTGCGCTGGCGATAGAACTCATAGAACTAATGCTGTCGAGAGTGGAAGTCAGGTCCACCCTGATTTGGGTGGTCTCCTCTGCCATACGGTAGCAACGGTAAGGTTCCTCCTAGCGGCGAACTAGTTCTGCCTGACTCCCGCTCCTGAATACATTCTAAGTCTTTGGCTAGGGCAAGGACCAAGGAAAATATTTAAAATTCGATATGGAAATATTTATTAATGGATTTTATTTAAATATAAGCCCTTATAATCAGATCCTGACAAAAAATTTTTTCGAATTTCTTATTGACTGACTGTAGGGCACACAAAAAATTCGTTAGATAAAGGCTCTCTCACCGTTGTTTTGTTGGACTTTATTGGGTTCGTTTATTTCCCGCGTTGCTAACTTTGGCTTTAGTTAGTCTGTTCACTACATACATTTTTACACTATTTATTGCACTGGGTTTAATTTAATTTTCAATTATTTCCTTTACTTTATTTTACTTTAAAATAAATCTAAAAATACGAACAACCGTCCGCTGCCAAAATAACGAAAACTAATCAAAGCAAACAAAAGAAAATAATGCAGCAACAACCTGCAGTGGAGACTTTTTCTAGTGAGAGCGGGTGGGAGTATGAGTTTGTGTGTATGTGCTTTTGGTTATTTTTGCTCAGTGCAATATGTCAAATATTTTTCAAATATCTTTTTATTTCTCTCACTTGGAATATGGAGTACCTACGTTTGACTGGTATTATTAGTTAAAAATCTCTTTTTATTTCGTTACCAAAAATGTGTTTTGTTAATTATTTAAACTTTTATTAGAAAAGTTCACAAAATTAAAAGAACAGAGATTACAGAATTACAATAGAAAATAGTTTTATAGCACGATTGAAAGCTTTTTTTTTATAAATTACTTCCCTTTAGAGTAATATAACGAAAATTCTTTTGTTATATTGGCTTGGGCGGGCAATTGAGCGTATTGAAAATTTATTTTACTTTATTTTAAATCACGGATAAATTTTTAATATTTTAAAATTGCGCACATATGATCACCATTAATAAATGTAACAAACCTTTTTTAATTTTGTAGCAGCAGCTTAGATGATGATTGTGATTGATGTGGAGGGCTTTTCTTCTCAGTTTCTAATTTGTTTGTTGTGGAGGTTGTTTCGACTCCTTTGGAATGGATCCGGTTCGAAGGACCAATAAATGGGCGCAAGCCTTGTTCCTCTGCGAACTCTTCGATAGCTCTCGAAATCGATTTCAAAAGAGACAAAAACAAAAAATTCGTATCAAATTTGTTATCTTTTCTTTATTTTATCATATATTTTCGGAAAATCTTACCGGCTTTTCTTGGCTTTGGCGGCTGCTGCTTCGTATGGTATTCGAGAGAGAGTATTTATTAAGTTTTTAAAAAGCCAAAAAGCCGTCGGCAAAACCGAGATCGACGTATTTGAAAGCCGATTTCGCCACAGACAACAGCGCCTCCTACATTTAACAAATTTATATAAGGTAGCGTTCATATTTACGCGGTTGGCGTGAACACGTGCTATGGTAAGATAAAAGATAATCCTTTTCAAAAACCTATACCCCGTAGTTACCGATTGCCAAGAAAAAAAAGTATAAAAACTAGTATCAAATCCATTTGAAAAAAAAATTTATTTTAATTTCTTAGCATTTGGCAACAATTTAACAACTTCAATCATACAGAAAACCTTTTTTATCAAATTTAAATTTTATAGCTTGCTCCAAGTATTTTTGGAAAACACTTATTTAACAATAATTTTAATTTGGTCAAATATTTATGTTTTTTTACGAACAAAAAAACTGACATTAAGTACCGGCCAGTGACTTACAGTCACAGCCGATTCTGTGTTCACATGATCGGCGCTGTGGGATCAACCGTTGGCTGGAAAAAAAACTTTGTATATAGCTTTTGCAGAGAATTTATTGATACCCAAATTTGCATTGTTACATTTGAAACGCTACAGATAATTTTTTTTTAAAAGTTGAACTAGAGGATTGTTTAAATTTGGCTACACCGAAGCTGAAATACCCCACACAGTGGGAAGAAGTACCTCGAACATAAAAAGACCCTATTTTGAGCCAATTAATGATGGTTTTGGAGCCCGGACCACTACTGGTAACAAACATACACGTCTCTTTTATATATATAGATTACCAATTGTTTGAGTGAATTGAGGCTCCAAACAAAAATAAAACGTAAGTGATGTTTATTGTATATATTTCCCTCGAAAAAATAAACAAACCAAATAAAAAAATCCCTAAAAGCTTTACGATCGAATCTGGAGTATCGTGGACACAATCGAACCTCTGCTTTTGTTATACGTTTACACCAGCGCCCTCTTGCAGTCACAAGCTGCGGCGCTGGCTACCATAGAAACAATCCAAGCTCAATCGTAACCCAGGAGCCAAAGCCACCTATTCTGAATAAGTCACCTACTCTTGATGACAGTAATTCAAACGCAGCTATAAACGATTCCAATATGCAGAACCAGCTACAACAACAACAATTACAAGAACAAGCAGACATTCCAACAGGGTCATTTTGACCCGGAGACTCCGGGTTTGGAAATCAATCTCAGGGCTCCGGGTTTATTAGAACATTCTCCGGGTTACACAAGTTTTCATATATTTTTGGAACATTTTTTTAGCATTTTATATTGCTGCATTTTGGTTTATTGATAAACCAAAATGCAAGTTTGAAATTATCAAGGTATTAATGATCTCTTCGCCTGTAGTCCTAAAATGTGATAAAATTATGTTTTTGTCAAAAACCGGGGGGCAATAAACCTAGGGGTGCCAGACGTACTGTTTTATATAGTACATGTACTGTTTTTTTATAAAAAGTATTGTTTTATTCAAAACACTCAAAACAGTACGCAAAAGTACTGTTTTTTCAAAAATGTACTGTTTTTTGTACAGTTTTTCTTTTTTTTGAATATAATTTATGTTTTTTTGTATAGACAAACAAATTTTTTGCATGAGCCATTCTGAAAACAACCAGCTAAATATAATTAAAAATATTGATATGGTTTCACTTTTTGATGTGTCTGTTTCGGTAAAACCTTTTTCTGAAATCGTACAAAAAGAAAAACCAGTTGAAGAGTTTCCAAAAAGTTGTACTTTGAGAAAGTATGCAACTTAAATTTTCCATAGTGCATTCAAATGTCGCCACTGAAACAATATTCAGTCTCATATTTTCATTTTAAAAAAATAATAAAAAATCTTTGCAAAAGAAAGTTTAGTGATCCAAATTTTCTCAGAATTTTGAAAATTTTTTCAAAATTTAA
The DNA here is from genome assembly GCA_951394025.1 of Heteromyza rotundicornis. Lineage (NCBI taxonomy): Eukaryota > Metazoa > Arthropoda > Insecta > Diptera > Heleomyzidae > Heteromyza > Heteromyza rotundicornis. The sequence continues at coordinate 1,030,546 of OX596015.1, read as the reverse complement.
ATATCGGCCAACAATGACACAATTACACAAAATTTGATAATTTTCATACAAAATTAACCAAAAACCCAGTTTTTAGAAAAATTCTCAAAATTCAGGGAAGGTATTGGTTTGACGTTTTCAGTGATACCAATATATACACAATAAAACTACAAAAGGAAACTATTAATATATATATTTGTCCAGGTCTGTCTGTCTGTCTTTCTGTCTTTCTGTCTTTCTGTCTTTCTGTCTTTCTGTCTTTCTGTCTTTCTGTCTTTCTGTCTTTCTGTCTTTCTGTCTTTCTGTCTTTCTGTCTTTCTGTCTTTCTGTCTGTCTTTCTGTCTGTCCGTAACACTAACCGATTAAAAATTTACAATTTCACTTAAAAAATTTTTTTAAGTTGTTAACCTTCTTTTTTTAATGTTAGCCATTCTGGTGGTTTGTCCACACGACGCTGCGGTCGTGAGAAGGAACCAGAGCCACTTACAAATATATTCACACATATATTTTTTCTTATAAATGTTAGCCGCCCTGGTGAGGTATCGAACCCACAACGCTGCGATTGTAAGTAAGATGAAGTAGCGAACTAAGCGCCTTCTCAACAGAGCCACTAATGCTCATAGAATACCTTTACCTAATATCGATTAACTTCGGCAAGCTGTATGCAAAACGCTTTCTTGTATATACACACACAAAAAATCATGTTTCACATATATAAGCAAAAATAGCTTCGACCTAAAGCTGCCACCTTTAAGAAAATAACACTGCCACAAGACTACCGTTGCCACCTAACACTATTTTCACCTATTACGGTGGTGTATTAGATTTTCATATGACACTTTCATATTACACTATACACTGCATATATTCCCAGTACAACATTAAGGTCCGCACACATCAACGCGAAGTACAGCAGCCGCAGCGAAACTTACTAAAAAATGTTTCTTGCAAATGCGAAAATATATTTGTTTAAGGTGAGAAATTTCATAAAAACAAATAAAAATGTGAATCATTTATAAATTAAAATTCCCGAAAAAAAATACTACAAAATGAACACCTTTCTTAGAAGTCACTCAAGAAATTGTAAAAGGGGAAATCAAAACTTTAAAAAATGTGTTTCTCGGAAAGCAGATTCTTGCTACAATAAAAGATTCAGATTCGGTTTTAGTACTTCAAAATACATAATACGAAAATAAAAATTAAAAAAATCAAATGAATAAAACGCTTTGCAATAAAAATAATCGACAATCGGAAATAATATTTAGCCGTAACAGGTGAAAACATTGTTAGGTGGCAACGCTAGCCTTTTGGTAGTATTATTTCCTTAAAGGTGACAATGGTAAATCAAATCTATATTTTTGTGTGCGGCAGTCATAGGTTCAAGCCCGCCGCCGGTCGTATTTTTTTTTAATCTATTGCTTGATATTCTTTTTTCTTTTTTTAATCTTTTTTTTTAATGTAACAGTTCAACTTTACACAATTACATCATCAAACAAAATTTCTTTCTATTCCTTACAAAATTTTATAAAAGTTTTATGGTTGAAGTGCCACTCACTGTAAAAAAAATGAAGAGAAAACATACAACAATTTTATTTCGACTGGCATATGCACAGAAAGCGAATGCAGAGTTGCTTTTTTGAGTACTTTGGACAGAAAATATTCCCAACTAGCAAATGTTGAAAAAAATTCAATGGCTGCCAGGGTAAATGAAAATTGGAACAACAGTTTCAGGAGCCATTTTCTCGGTAGTGTAATCGGGCACTAAGTGAGTATCTTTGCTTTTTATCTGATTTTAAAATTTATTTTTAATTGATATTGAAGTAAAATAAAAACTAGAGAGTGGACTATCTTCGGCTATACCGAAGTTGAAATACCCCCACACAGTAGGAAGAAGTACCTCGAACATATAAAAATGTGGTCTCAAGACCCTATTTTGATCCAATTATAAGTGGTTTTGGAGCCCCGACCATGTCCAAAATCCATTTCTAAAAATTTCCAATTAAATCCACAAAAAAAAAAAAAAAATTGGTCTCAAGACCCCATTTAGACCCTTATATATGTGGCTTTGGAACCTCGGACCATGTCAAAAATACGTTTCTAAACATTTCCAATCGAATACAACAATAAAAAATTTTTACCTTTTTTTTCGGTGTATGGGAGCCACGCCCAGTTTTTGTCCGATTTGGCTGATTCTCGAACTTGATCTCAGTATTCACGAGAAAAACATGTACCCAAAGTTTCAAGTCGATATCTCCAAAACTGCGACCGCTATCGTGCGGACGGACAGACGGACAGACGGACAGACGGACAGACGGACAGACGGACAGACGGACAGACGGACAGACGGACAGACGGACAGACGGACAGACAGACGGACATCGCGAAATCGACTCAGGAGGTGATACTGATCAAGAATATATATACTTTTCCATACCGGACACGCCTCCTTATGGGCGTTACAAACGTTGTGACAAAGTGAGTATACCCTGCCACAGTGAGTGTGGGGGTATAAAAACTAGAGAGTGGACTATCTTTGGCTATGCCGAAGCTGAAATACCTCCACACAGTAGGAATTTAGAAGTACCTCGGACATAAACAAATTTGGTCTCAATACCCCTTTTTGAGCCAGGTGGTTTTGAAGCCTCGGACCATGTCCCGTTTCTAAAAATTTCCAATCAAATCCACAAAAAAAAAATGTTGGTCTCAAGACCTTATATATATGGTTTCGGAACCTCGGACCATGTCAAAAATACGTTTCTAAACATTTACAATCAAATACAACAATAAAAAAAAAGTTGGAAAAAACTAGAGAGTGGACTTTCTTCGGCTATGCCGAAGCTGAAATACCCCCACACAGTAGGAATTTAGAAGTAATTCGGACATAAACAAATTTTGTCTCAATACCCCATTTTGAGCCATTTATAAATGGTTTTGGAGCCTCGGACCATATACAAAATCCGTTTCTAACAATTTCCAATCAAATCCACAAAAAAAAAATTTGGTCTCAAGACCTCATTTTGAGCCTTATATATGTGGTTTCGGAACCTCGGATAATTTTTTTTTAGTTTTTGTCCGATTTGGCTGATATTTGAACTTGCTCTTGCTTTTGAAGTAAAAAACATGTTCCCAAAATTTCAAGTCGATATCTTTAAAACTGCGGACGGACGGACATGGCTAAATTGACTCCGGCGGTGATGCTGACCAAAAATATATATACTTTTCCATACCGGACACGCCCCCTTATGGTTGTCAAAGTTAGTATACCCTGCCACAGTGATTGTAGGGGGTATAAAAAGGAGTCTTCTAGACTCAAACCACAAAATAATGAAATACCTAAGTGAAGTAGTACTAAACAACTAAAACACATTTTTTGGTCTAACATTTTCTTTATCAATTTGCTTCCGCATTTCATGCAGTTCTTGCATGCGTGAGTTTCAGCAGATGCAGCTCTCTTTGGTGCTTGATGTCTTGGCGCAACTTCTCTTTGTATAAATTCTGAATTTCTTCGCTATTGCTTGTTTCTTTTTTTATTTATTTATTTTATGTCTGGGCAAGTTCCTCAAGCGTGTAATGAAGTTACTTTTTGAAGACGTCGGCTTTTGTGATTCCGGTTGTAGTTGCGGCTGTTGCTGTTCCGATTGTTAAGTTTGCATGTATATTACAATGTTAAAATAACAATTTAATAAATTAAAAAATGTTTCTTTATTGAAAACTGTTATAATGCATCAAATATGTTCCAATTTATATTGCAACACTGCTTGACATTTATCGCAAATAAAATTATCGATAAATTCTACACTGCACTCATCTCTTGAACAATCAGCTGTTTTCTAAGTTGGTACTACCAGAGAATGTTAATTATAGAGAAGGTGCATAAAGGAATTTCTGTTAAATTGTGGTTGGAATTTTTGGCCAGATTTTTGAGGAACTTCCAGTCGAACATCGATCAAGTATTTTTTTAAGTTCGACTGGATTTTGATGTTCGGTTCAAACAGAAATGGAAAGAATGAAACCAAAAAAAGTAAGAAAAAAAGAACGCAACCAAAAGGTGGTGGTTTTTTCTAGTTCTCCTTCATGTTTGCGAATTGGTTGGTTTTGAGTTTTTGTTTTGATTATGCTAACCGGTTTTGGGTTTTCTAAGCAATTTGTAATTCTTGTATTTTGGTGATTTTCACAATTCTTGCAAACATTTTCCCAATTTAATTCAGTTTTGATTTTCATGTTTTTTATTCAATATTTTTATTATTAGCATTGGAAATATATTTTATTTGATACATATTTGCAATACATATATTTGGATAACTTCATAAGTTCATTGACCTACATTCAATTTTTCCCCCTGCTTCTATTGTTTCCTTTTTTTTTGTGTGCACAACAAGGAAAGCAAAGAAGATCAGTTCAAGATCAAGGTTGACGTTGTTTTAATTTTTTTTTACTGAGTTCATTTGTCCGTTTAAAATTGCAATGCACCAAGTACATAGATTTCCTCAAGCACTTAGTGCATTTCAATTTTGAATATACGCATTATACTTAGACAATTTTACTTATCGCTATTTATTAGCCACGTTGCCGAATTTAATTTATTCTGCTGGTGTTTAAAGGTTTTAAGCATAATTAATATATAATTAAAATCCGGTCAGCTGGTATTTCAAATCCAGTAATGTATTTTAAATGAATTTAAATTGTACTCTACTTGTATTGTAAATTCTCAAACATATTGTTTATTTCCTTTTATTGCATTTATTTATAATTTTTATAAGAAAATGCACATTGAATAGACATTTTTATCCTACATATTAGTTCATGCATTTCAACTTAGTGTTCCTGTGGGACGGGCATGCTTGCCCTTTTTTTTTATTTTGCGACCAAAAATTCGCTACAAAACTGACAAGTCTATTCTTCACATATTCCCCCAATTTGTTTATTCCTTATGAATAGGAATGTATTAATACAATAAAAATGTATTAAAACATTTGAATAATATTAAATTCGGCAACGTGGCTAATAAATAGCGAGAAGTAATATTGTCTAAGTATAATGCGTATATTCAAAATTGAAATGCACTAAGTGCTTGAGGAAATCTATGTACTTGGTGCATTGCAATTTTAAACGGACAAATGAACTCAGTAAAAAAAAATTAAAACAACGTCAACCTTGATCTTGAACTGATCTTCTTTGCTTTCCTTGTTGTGCACACAAAAAAAAAGGAAACAATAGAAGCAGGGGGAAAAATTGAATGTAGGTCAATGAACTTATGAAGTTATGCAAATATATGTATTGCAAATATGTATCAAATAAAATATATTTCCAATGCTAATAATAAAAATATTGAATAAAAAACATGAAAATCAAAACTGAATTAAATTGGGAAAATGTTTGCAAGAATTGTGAAAATCACCAAAATACAAGAATTACAAATTGCTTAGAAAACCCAAAACCGGTTAGCATAATCAAAACAAAAACTCAAAACCAACCAATTCGCAAACATGAAGGAGAACTAGAAAAAACCACCACCTTTTGGTTGCGTTCTTTTTTTCTTACTTTTTTTGGTTTCATTCTTTCCATTTCTGTTTGAACCGAACATCAAAATCCAGTCGAACTTAAAAAAATACTTGATCGATGTTTGACTGGAAGTTCCTCAAAAATCTGGCCCAAAATTCCAACCACAATTTAACAGAAATTCCTTTATGAACCTTCTCTATAATTAACATTCTCTGTTACTACTTAGTAGCTGCGAAAAAATCGACTATGAATAGAGACATGTTTTAAGTTGGAACCTAAATTTGAGTTGGAGATTAGTTGGTATGAACTTAGAATCATGACTAAGAATATGCGCCATTGACCTAATATCACCAAAGGGCAGACTCCTGCTGAACACTGTCAACAGACTCGGCCTTGACGTAGTCTTCTCTGCCACGCCAACTTATTGGCCAACTTACAGTCGAAAAACACCCGACGTCATTGACTTTGCAATATTTAAAACTGTAAATAGGAGCAAATAGAATATAGAATCTTCTCTATATCACTCATCAGACCATACACCTACTATTATCACAATAAAGTACTCGCCAAGTTCTGAGGTCAATCCAACAGACAAATTGACCAGTAAAATCACAAACTAGCTCAAATATCGGCAGTATATAAGCTCCCACATTAACCGAAATGTGTCACTAAAAACGAAAGATGAAATTAACACAGCTGTTAGTAATTTCATACTTTTGCTTTCCCAAGCAGCTACAGCGGCCACCACCGCCCAAATCCCAAGTAGCTCAACTCGCGCAAAATGTACCCCAAAAGACATAGAGCAGCTAATAAAAAATAAAAAGAAAATACGTAGCGAATGTTAAATCAACAGTTCCCCAAATCTGAAAAAACAACTCAATGACATCACTCGAACTCTGCAAAAACAGCTAAAGAGGAAATCCGAAAGAGACTTTCAACAATTTGTTGAACATCTCGCACCCACAAAATCAACAAACTACTCTCTCTGGCGAGCTGCTAAAAATATGAAAAAACCAGTACTGGCAGAACCCCCCATTCGGCTGGCAAATGGAAAGTGGGCCAGAAGCGATGCAGAAAAAAGTGCAGCTTCTGCCAACCACCTAAAAACCGTGTTCACCCCGAACGTGACAACTGGTTGTCGCGGTATAAAATCGCGACACAATTGTTGATGTTTTTATTGTTTGTTTTCGTTTTTATGTTTCCCTTTTGTTCGGAGCTACGGGCGAACAAGATTGGAGGAAATCACACACGCACTAACCGAACGAACGCACTGAACAATTTTATTAATTTGTAGTGGCAACACTAACACATCCTACATGCAACTCTGCTATTTTTCACTTTTCTCTAAACACTTTTTCTTGCGATCTCATTCTGAATAGACGTAAAAATATAAGTCGTGTATTTAAATTATTATTCAATAAAATTCATACTAAAAATACGAATCTCACAAAGCATATCTCTTCAATTGGTGACCCCGACGCAAATACAACATGACAGATTCATCTGAAGCCGAAGTCTTCGTCGATGCTACGTCCACGGTGCAAATTGCTCGCGTGGCCGTGAAGCCGCCGTCATTTTGGAAGCCCGATCCAAGTCTTTGGTTTCAACAAGTGGAGGCGCAATTTCACCGGTCAGGCATTTCTACCGACGACACAACATTTTATACGTTAGTGGCGGAAATTGATTCTTCGATATTGAGATGCGCAGCGGATATTATTCACAATCCTCCGGCGATCAAAAAGTATGACGCGCTTAAAGAACGCCTTCTCAAAGAATTCGGTGAATCGAAGGAAATTCGTTTGAAACGATTGCTTAGCGGAAATAATTTTGAAGGGAAAAAACCGACTACATTTTTGCGCGAGTTGCGTGATTTAGCGGATGGACATTTGAATGAAATTGCTCTTAAATCGCTTTGGTTACGACAGTTGCCAACAAATGTGCAACAGATTTTGGAAATGGTTGAGGGTAATTTGGACACTCTAGCTGAAAAGGCGGACAGCATAATTGCTATCACAGGCGGAACGCAAGTTTGTTTATTGAACGAAGACGCAAACGCAGTGACATCATTGCAAGTCGCTGTTCTGGATTTGACCAAAAGGCTAGATCGTTTGCAGTTTAGTGTCCCAACACAAAATGGAAGTGCATCTCGCCGCCGTAGTTATTCACCGCGCCCACGTGTTTCAAGATCTCCATCAATGGACGTATGTTGGTATCACCGCAAATTTGGTGCAAAGGCCACCAAATGTCGTCGTCCGTGCCAATTCCAATCTCCTTCGCAGGAAAACTAGTTGGCTCACGCTCTCCGGCGACTATTCAAGGAGTGGGGCCTAAACCATGTCGCCTATTCGTTAAAGACAAATCATCTGCTCTTTCGTTCCTCGTGGATACGGGAGCCGAAATTTCTGTTGTACCTCGCAGCAGTAACGATCACTATCGAACGTCTTCAGTTAAATTAACAGCAGCAAACGACACACAAATAAATACATACGGAAAAAAACAACTAACTCTCGATTTAGCCTTCAAAAGCGTTTCGATTGGATATTTGTAATCGCAGATGTTACACACCCAATACAGGGTGCAGGTTTTTTAAAACATTTCGATATCCTTGTTGATATGAAAAATAAAACTTTAATTGATAAGAAATCGAAAAAACGTAGCGTGTGCCAAATTTCATGCCAGCTACCAAAGAATATTACTACGCTTAAATCGATGAATATTTTTAATGATCTTCTCTCGCAGTACGCTGATCTTACCAAAGACTCAACACAACATGTGGAACCGTCAACGCAAGTATGCCACTTTATTGAAACGAAGGGACCTCCGATATCTCAAAAGGTGCGAAGGTCAGCGCCAGACAAGCTGGCCTTCCAGCGTTTTATCGACGAAGAGAGAGGGTTGGTCGTAAATGTTGATAAGTGTCAGATGGGCCTTTCCGAGGTAGAGTTTCTGGGCCATTCAGTTTCAAACGAAGGCATCAAACCACGCCCAAGTAAAGTCGATGCGCTCATCTCTTGGGTCAAGCCAAAACAAACGCACGAACTGCGGAGTTTTCTAGGGGCTGTTCATTTTTACCGTCGTTTTCTGCCGCATGCTGCTGAGGTTCAGCTGCCATTGCAAAACATAATGGGCCCTTGCAAAAAGCGGGACAAGTCCGTGCTACAATGGACTCCAGAAGCTGCCGAAGCCTTCGAAAAACTGAAGCATCAGCTGGCAAACGTGGCGATGTTGGCGTTTCCGCATAAGAACTTTGAAACTGCGCTCATGACTGACGCCTCCGACAAAGCTATGGGGGCGGCTTTGAATCAGCGGGTCCAAGGTTGTTGGCAGCCCTTGGGCTTCTTTTCGAGAAAGTTCAGCAAAGCTCAGCAGCGTTATAGTACGTATGATCGCCAGTTGTTGGCAATTTACACTGCTATAAAATATTTTCGTTATTTCTTGGAAGGAAGCAATTTCACCGTTTATACAGACCATAAGCCGCTGGTGCATGCTTTCGAACAAAAGTGGGAGCGACTCTCTCCACGGCAGACCCGCCATCTCGATTTTATCAGCCAGTTTACGGTTAACATAAAACATATCAGTGGGGAAAACAATGTGGTGGCTGACATACTATCGCGAATGGAAAGCGTGGACAGTGTATCGTTCGTTAATTACACGGTACTTCGTGAAGAGCAAGATAAGTGCGTTGAGCTGGAGAACTTGATGAAGTCTAATTCAACATCGCTAAGGCTAGGAAAGCACAAATTGCTAAATTCAAATTTTGAAATAGTTTGTGATAACTCTACTGGTAGGTTGCGATCGTACGTGCCAATATCTTTGCGAAAGGAAATTTTCGATTCCATGCACGGATTGTCTCATCCCGGCGTCAAAGCGTCAACTAAGCTTATCGCAAGCAAATTCATTTGGCGTGGTATGAATTCGGACATTCGTAAATTTGTCAAGGAATGTCACGATTGTCAGCGTTGCAAGGTCTACCGTCATACGAAAAGCGAGCTGCAAACATTTGTGTTACCTGATAACCGATTCGAACACATTAACATAGACATCGTTGGTCCACTGGCGTCATCAAATGGTTACGCGTACTGTCTTACTTGCATCGACAGATTTTCCCGATGGGTCGAGGCTATACCATTAACATGCATCACGGCTGTAGAGGTAGCCAAAGCGTTATTAAATGGATGGATTTGCAGGTTCGGTGTGCCAAAATTCATAACCACAGACCAAGGGCGCCAATTCGAAAGCGAGTTGTTCAAGGAAATGTCAAGAATACTGGGTATTAAACATTTGCGAACCACAGCATATCACCCCCAGGCGAACGGTTTAATTGAACGATGGCATCGGGTACTCAAAGGTGCTTTACGGTGTCATGGCGCAGGTGCCGACTTGACTGATCAGTTGCCTGATGGGCATAAGGTCAGCGGTAAAGGAAGACTAGGGGACATCAACGGCTGAATTGGTTTATGGACAGGCGCTGAAGTTACCAGGAGAATTTTTTAGTGAGGAAGCCACGGCATCGATTAGTGAGCATGAGTTCGGCCGATTGGAACTTCAACGCACGGGACAAAAATTGTATACGTTCCTAAGGATCTCCGATTCTGCACACATGTATTTCGCCGCGATGACACTGTGAAGGCACCCTTAAAAGCACCGTATGAAGGACCATTCCAAGTTTTGGAGCGACACCCGAAGACTTACACCATCCTAATCAAATCAAAACCGGTTGTTGTCAGCATCGACAGGCTGAAGCCGGCCTATATGCCAAATGAAGAGATATCGTTCATTGACAAGACTGATAACAAAAAGCGCCGTGTTCGATTTTCTGATGAAGTTCCGCTTAATTAAAGAACCTTTTAAGAAGGGGGTGGTGTAGTGGCAACACTAACACATCCTACATGCAACTCTGCTATTTTTCACTTTTCTCTAAACACTTTTTCTTGCGATCTCATTCTGAATAGGCGTAAAAATATAAGTCGTGTATTTAAATTATTATTCAATAAAATTCATACTAAAAATACGAATCTCACAAAGCATATCTCTTCAAATTGTTACTAATTTTATTTATTACTAGCTGGGCCCGGTCCGCTTCGCTGGGCCTAAATAATTTTTTGTTGTTGCATTGTCTGCAATGTAATGGATGAATGGATGAAAGTAATTTTTAAATATATATGTTTAATTGGTGTTTATACTGTGGAGTTAATTTTGTACAATTTTATTGAGAGGAAAATTGATGTAGCGATCGGTATTGAAATAGGTTTTGATGAATGATTGAATGATTCGTATTGTATGTATGTATGTAGCGCAGTAAAGTATGTTTGGAAGATTATTGAAATTAAATTAAATGACATGTGGTATAAGTATTTGAAACAAATCCCGTAATTCGGCCGGTGCAAACGACTGGATTACGATCTTTGAGCTTTGGTACGTAGCCGAATGCTCGCACAAAATGGCCCGGCAGTGTAAACACTTAAACCAAAAATTCCCTTAGGAAGGGAAATTTGCCTTAAGTTGGCTGCACTGGTTGAGCGCCCCGTCTGTGAGGAGTGTTGCCACATTGAGAGACGTTCTGTTGTGTTTTTGTAAATTTTTCTTGCGGGAAGAAAGTGATTTCTATAACTTGTTGGGACAATTTTGCAGTGCTTATTTGCCGAAAAGGCCAATTGCAGTGTTTAAGTCAAGTTTAATTTAATTTTCATTCGCAATGGACGTCTTCTCGTAATATTAATGGCGGTTTGCCTGCATTTACGTCCCCATAAGCCAACGCGAAATTCCGCAGCCGGACGGAACTTGAACAATGTTGCTTGAATATGCGATACTGCGTTTTTTTTTTTTAAATTTATAAATGATACACATTTTTAGTTGTAGCTTTGAAATTTTTCACCGCAAACAAATTTTTTTATTCCAATATCTTTGCTGGAAGAATTTTCGGGAAAGTACCGCGGCGGCGGGATTTTGGGTATTTTAAGTTGTAATGAAGTACTGTGTGTAGGATTACTGTGAAAGTGGGCGACTTTCGCCGTGAGCATTTAAGGTCGCCACACATGAATGCAAAATTTCGTTGGTGTCGTGGTACTTTTTTGAAAATACGATAGTACGCTCTAGAATGATATGCATTTGTTTTTGTTTTTGTGAAATTTTTCAGCACGAAAAAATTTCTCCGAGCCGAATATCGCCTTGCAATTTTTGAGCAATTTTTGGGGAAATTTCGCGGCAGTGTGTAGGAGCATTAAGTTGGGTATAATTTAATTTCCATTCACAATAGACATTTTTCCGTAGTTATTTGGAATGTAAATGGCAAATGCATTTAAGTGGAAATGAAGTACTGTGAAAGTGGGCATAAAATGTGCACTGGGAGATTGGGGCAAATTATGGAATTGCGCATATGTAATACTCAAGGAGAAGCCGTGTTATTTTGGCATTGCCTTAGGTTTTTTCCATTGTTGAAAAGTTACATGCAATCAAATGGAAATAACCTTAATTATTACTCCTGCTGCATTTAATGTTGAAAATACACGAAGTTGTTGAAATTTGTGATCGGTACATCGACGTGAAATACTTTAGCAAATCGATTTCATACTTTGAAAGAAACCGAAAGGGTTTTTTAACCCGCAGATATGGTAACACTGCTTGGGTGGGGAAAAATTAAGTCCTAGGTGGCAACCAAGTGGATTGTTGATCATATGGTATGTGCTTTAAAAGATTCACAAATGTGAGAGAAATACGTATTTTCTAACTTGTGGGCGGTAAAAGTGGGCGTGTCAAAACCAATCCTATGTCACGACTCACGACCCCTAGAACACATATATAAATTTTGGTGAGAATCGGTGCTGTAGTTTTCGCGTCTACTGGTGACAAACATACACGTCTCTTTTATACATATATATATAGATATAGATAGATTCACATTTTTATTTGTTTTTATGAAATTGCTCACCTCAAACAAATATATTTTCGCATTTGCAAGAAACATTTTTGAGTAAGTTTCGCAGCGGCTGCGGTACTTCGCGTTGATGTGTGCGGACCTTAATGTTGTACTGGGAATATCAGCAGATATGGTAACACTGCTTGGGTGGGGAAAAATTAAGTCCTAGGTGGCAACCCAGTTGACTGTTGATCATATGGTATTTGCTTTTAAAGATTCACAAATGTGAGAGAAATACGTATTTTCTAACTTGTGGGCGGTAAAAGTGGGCGTGTCAAATCCTATCCTATGTTACGACTCACGACCCCTAGAACACATATATAAATTTTGGTGAGAATCGGTGCTGTAGTTTTCGCGTCTACTATAGACAAACATACACGTCTCTTTTATATATATAGATATATAGATATAGATAGATTCACATTTTTATTTGTTTTTATGAAATTGCTCACCTCAAACAAATATATTTTCGCATTTGCAAGAAACATTTTTGAGTAAGTTTCGCAGCGGCTGCGGTACTTCGCGTTGATGTGTGCGGACCTTAATGTTGTACTGGGAATATCAGCAGATATGGTAACACTGCTTGGGTGGGGAAAAATTAAGTCCTAGGTGGCAACCCAGTTGACTGTTGATCATATGGTATTTGCTTTTAAAGATTCACAAATGTGAGAGAAATACGTATTTTCTAACTTGTGGGCGGTAAAAGTGGGCGTGTCAAATCCTATCCTATGTCACGACCCCTAGAACACATATATAAATTTTGGTGAGAATCGGTGCTGTAGTTTTCGCGTCTACTCTAGACAAACATACACGTCTCTTTTATATATATAGATATATAGATATAGATAGATTCACATTTTTATTTGTTTTTATGAAATTGCTCACATCAAACAAATATATTTTCGCATTTGCAAGAAACATTTTTGAGTAAGTTTCGCAGCGGCTGCGGTACTTCGCGTTGATGTGTGCGGACCTTAATGTTGTACTGGGAATATCAGCAGATATGGTAACACTGCTTGGGTGGGGAAAAATTAAGTCCTAGGTGGCAACCCAGTTGACTGTTGATCATATGTTATTTGCTTTTAAAGATTCACAAATGTGAGAGAAATACGTATTTTCTAACTTGTGGGCGGTAAAAGTGGGCGTGTCAAATCCTATCCTATGTTACGACTCACGACCCCTAGAACACATATATAAATTTTGGTGAGAATCGGTGCTGTAGTTTTCGCGTCTACTCTAGACAAACATACACGTCTCTTTTATATATATAGATATATAGATATAGATAGATTCACATTTTTATTTGTTTTTATGAAATTGCTCACCTCAAACAAATATATTTTCGCATTTGCAAGAAACATTTTTGAGTAAGTTTCGCAGCGGCTGCGGTACTTCGCGTTGATGTGTGCGGACCTTAATGTTGTACTGGGAATATCAGCAGATATGGTAACACTGCTTGGGTGGGGAAAAATTAAGTCCTAGGTGGCAACCCAGTTGACTGTTGATCATATGGTATTTGCTTTTAAAGATTCACAAATGTGAGAGAAAAACGTATTTTCTAACTTGTGGGCGGTAAAAGTGGGCGTGTCAAATCCTATCCTATGTTACGACTCACGACCCCTAGAACACATATATAAATTTTGGTGAGAATCGGTGCTGTAGTTTTCGCGTCTACTCTAGACAAACATACACGTCTCTTTTATATATATAGATTTGTTTTGCCTTATTTGAAAGCAAAACAAATTCGCCACTCGTGGGTGGAATGTAGCCGGCACGGGGGGAATTGACAACTGCATTTATGCTGTCAAGTTGTATTTCTCCTCTTTTCTTTTCTTTTGCTTTCGTTAAGTTTGCTTAATGAGCGGCCACATTCCAATGGGGTTCCAGCGTTGCCATTACGAAGAAATAACATAAATAATATAATTTAGACTAAGGCTTTTTGTACTCTTTCAACCTGTTTGAGGGAGGGGAATTTGAGAACATTGATGCTTTCGCATATGCACACATGAGTGCCGCCAAATTTGTATATTAATTTTGGTGGGTGTGGGGAGATATATGTAAATTTACCAAACACACTCTAGAAAAATCCGAAGAGATTTTTCACATATATGTGTGGGTAAAGCCCCAACCGCGAATACTGGCTTCTGCGTTAGGTCGCGCTTATGTGTGGGGGGATAGCAGAAAATGGAAAATGAGCGCCATAGGCGCTTATATATTCTGATTCTTTTAGAAGAGAAGAGTGCGAGTTTTGGTTGCGGCTTATTTTGATTTGAAAAAATTTCTTTTGGTGTTTAAACTTTTAATTTTGTTTGGTTTAATACCAGTGGTTATAATTTTAAAGAAGTGGTTTTTAATTTGAGTTGTGATTTTTGGTGGTAGCAGCTGAAACGTCGTTGGACCGTGGCTCGATATTTCTATATCGAATTTTTCAAAGGGAGTATTTTTGCGTGCTGGTGGTATTTTTCTACCAGCGAGTGGTTTTAATTTTTTTATTGTGGCAGTCGGCCCTTTAGTTTAGTGAAAAATTAATAAAGTTTGTCAGGTCGTGTTCAGTGAAATTTTGATATTTGGTGAAGTGTTTTCCGTTCCAAAATTGTAGTTGAGTTATTGGGATTTTGTTGGCCGTTTCCCCCCCTTTCTTCCTCACCAATTCTTTTTTTTGGTTTGTGTCGTCCCGCATCTGAGCCAAGTGGTTGCTGGACATCGATTTTATCGGAGCTATTATCGGCCATTACCAACATTAATCCCACTCAATGTACAGTCGCGATTAAGAAAAATGAACTTATGGAGGCAATAAATAAATGCTTCGATCCAAAAAAAGCACCAGGACCGGACTTAATAACGCCCACAATGATAAAAGAACTGCCATCAGTGGCAACAACTCAATTATTGCACATATTTAACGCGATCCTCAGAACATGTCACTAGTAGGGATGTCAATTTTCGAGACCTTTGCCAATCCCGGGATCGCGGGATTTGGATTTTTTTCAATTCAAACAAAATTCAGTAAAAAATGTTATATTAAATCGAATTGAATTGCTTTAAATATACATATACTATAATATTTTGGAAATTGAGCAAATAATCTAACAATATTCAAGGTTTTTATTGGATTTTTTTAAATTGAATTTATCACACCTATGATTTGGAATATTAGAAAAAAGTTTGAATAACTTTAAAATATGTAGAATAAAATACTAATTGGAATAGATTTGGTCTTTGGAATCTAGGGTTTCCGGTCAGAATAAGATCATTTTAAAAATGTGTCGTTTGATCCACATTTCTCGAACAACTCTAGACCTGAACATTTTGTCGAACATTTAAATAAACGGAATTGGAATTTGTATTTCATGTCCCGAACGATGTTCGATGTATTTTTTGATCCGATTTCCATTTGAACAAAATGGATTTGAGTGCTTTATAGTCTACTAATTTGCAAACAGTTTGGAACTATTTTTTGCTTAAATTTGTTGACGTAATGAAAATATGCCAAATTGCCTTCACGCATTGGTACAAGTTTCTGCAATGAGTATTGCATATTTTTATATGTATAACTCATATAGTTTATGTACGAGTATATCAATAAACTTTTCGCCAATTTTATTAAATTTTTTTCTTTAAAACAAAAAAAATAATTTTTCCAAACCAATAAAATCAAATGCAACACATTCAATCTCCAAAAATATCCGACTTTTCGAATGGTTATTTTTTCCTGAATGCTTATCAACATTTTTTGGATGAAAAACTATGGTCCTTGCTAAAACTAAACCATTCAGAAAGAAATTATTTATGATAGAAAAAGCTCCTGAATTTATAAATTTTTTCTAAACAGATAGAATTTAATTGATTAAAGTTTTCCCAATATAAAAGGCATATTTTTGAAAAAATTGCTCATAAAATTTTCGGGACTAACAAAGAAGACATGCCTATTCACTACCCAGATGATTGGAAACTTTCTCAAGTTACAATGATTCCCAAACCTGGAAAAAATCCCAACAATGTGACTTCATACCGCCCCATATGCTTGATCTCTGTGTTATCCAAACTCTTCGAAAAACTTTTAATAAAACTGATTTTACCGAAAATTACAGAAAGAAATGTGATTCCCGATCACCAATTTGGCTTTCGAGAAAAGCATGGTACTACAGACCAAGTGCACCGCATTGTAGACTCAATAAAAATATAACTTTCGAAAAGAAACAGTACTGCTCCGCTGTTTTTCTCGATATCACCCAGGCCTTCGATAAAGTTTGGCACGAAGGACTTATTTACAAATTACAGCATATTCTTCACGCTAATATGCACTGCCTTTTCCAAAACTATCTCACAAATAGAAAATTTGTGCTAAAATATAAAAGCTTTGTCTCCCGAAAATACGATATAATGGACACAAGATTGTGTCCTCGTGCCCCTGCTTTATCTTCTCTATACTGCAGATATGCTCCAAAGAGATAGAACTCCTATCACGATGGAAAATCAAAGTCAACGAATCCAAAAGCACATCTCATCTAAAATCACTCAGATTAAGTTAAAACAATGGAGCTAAATTGGCTAATCTAAAGGGCATCAAGGCTAAATCTCACATATAAAGTCCAAATATATAAAAGTATAATAAAACATATATGGACATATGGAATTGAACTCTGGGGTACAGCCTCTCTCTCCAACATGGAAAAACTCCAGAGCCCAATCAAAAATCCTGCGATAAATTACCAGAGCTCCTTGTTATATAAGAAATGCAAACGATCACAGAGATCTGAATAAACCCACAGTAAAGTACGAAATTCTGAAACTTACCTCGAAGTACAAGAAGAAGCTAATGTCTCACCCAAACATTCTAGCAAGAAATCTACTAAGACCTCTGAATCCCTCACGTCTTAAACGAAACTAATACATCCCTAATATATTAGTACGACAAAGTCACACTGTTTAGGCAATAGAATTAAGTAATATATGTAGAATTAAGTGAACTTTTTAAAATCATTGAAATATTATTGTTAGGTCTAATTGTATATAAATAATCAAATCTTAAAAAAAAATAAAAATTAATGTCGAATTATTGAAAATTTGACCAATTTAATTTTGATTGAAAATTTAGGGGGTTTTTGGGCTTTTTTGGTCAGTTACTTTTAAATACAAATAAAAAAACTTTTTTCATTTTCTCCCGACGTTTCGCTGGCTTTTTTCCAGCTTCTTCAGGGGTTTAGGAATCTACATTGTATTTATAATATTTGTTAACCATATTTTTGCATAACTTATCTTTCAACAATTTTCAGCTTACATTATTTATACATTTACATTTAAAAAAAATATGTAAGCAATCCTGACAAAAACTTGACGAAAGAAAGGAATTAGACAACACTGACGATCGAGGAAGAGAGTTGCGAGTAGACCACGAAGAACGACGGACGTGAAAACGCGAACGATGAGAACTAACTCGAAATAATCTATTTTAATGTAATAACTTTTAACAACCGGATAAACAAACATTTAACTTTATTTGAGTCCCTTCAAATATATGTGTACTTTGTGACAACACATAACATATCTTGAAAAACTAATTATTGCACAAATATTGATATTACAGCTATTTTTTGATAACTAGAAAATTTTATTTTGTATTGCCACCGTATATATGGCATTTGTGTTGTCTTTGTCTTCTTTGGTGTTCATAGTCGTTTTTATTTTTTGTTGTATCCGAAGACTCTCCAGAGTATATCGGGTATTCATTCTCCTTTCTTTGTCCAGTATTTTTATGTTGTCAAAATCAGCTGTGTGGTCGTGTTCCAACATATGTTGTGCTAAAGCTGTCGCTGCTGTCTTTTTCCCTTTGATGTCTGCTTTGTGTTCACCCATTGTCGCAATTCTCTGCTCCATTTCCTTGGCAAGCGATCTCGTACACTACGTTGTGTTGCTGTTCTTTTTCAATTTTGTCTTTTGTTGTTGTGAATATACTGTTGAGTGTTTGGTTTGGCTTGTGAGCTTGTTTTTTTGAGCCGTGACGTTTTATATTATATTTAAACTTCCTGCAAATAGCTTTTCAATTATGAACTACTGAAGTTTTGTGTACACATATAATACATGCATCCAAAAGACTTTATTCTTTGGTTTAACTAAGCGCATAGAAACCCTTTCAGTTGTGCGTATCAAAACAAAAGGAAAAAACCAAATACGCGCGGCTGAAAGATAACAACAACACAAACGCACAAGTGTTCATGTCACACAAAAAGAAATTGCTTGTTTATGGTTTACTTAAATTTACTTGTATTTTTATTCATTTGTAAGGGCATATGAGTAATTATTGTTCGTCTTTGGAGTACAATATGTAATATACATCAATTATATTTAATTCTGATATTCAGTTTCACGAAAATGTAAAAGATTATCGAATATTAGGTACTATTATTATTTCTATGAAGCCCTTGAAAAATCATCGTAAAGCACGTGGGGACAATTTTTTACATTTGGTTTTCCCATAGAAACCCATAGAAATGGTTTTTGTGTTATTAACGATATTAAGTTCTTTTGATTATTTTATTCTTGTTGAAATCGGTTTTTGATGTGTTAGTTATTTGGAATAATGCTTTTTACCGGCCTGTGACTTACTGTCACTTCCGATTCTGTGTTCACATAATCGGCTCTGTAGGATCAACCGTTAGTTACTTGTATGTAGCAACCGTTAGTTACTTGTATGCAGGGAATAATTCTGCACCATTACATTTTTACCGTTACATAAATATTTACCCAAGAAAAATTAGTTTAAATACAAATTTCGCTGAAAAGTTAACTTCGTTAAAAGTTAAAATAAAATAGTTTAATTAAGCGAAATTTCGTGTATTAAACAATTTATTTATATAAAGGCATTAAAATTTTATTAGAATATTAAATAATAATAATGAAACGAATGAAGTTTGGTGAAGAACAAATATCATAGGCCATTCCAAACACAATGGCGTTCTCAGTATATCGCCATTTTCACGTGATGGCTGAGAACGCCATTGTGTTTAGAATGGTCCATTCATACATAAAAAAAGAATATAGAAGTGTCAACACTTCCAAATATTCGGCCTGTGAAATAATTTTTAAATTAAATGTCAGTTAAAAAATAGTATGAATAACATTCAATAATAAAAAAAATTTTAGTTTTAAAGTTAACTAATGCTAGTTAATTGAAGAAATTTAACTTAACTAAATTAAAAAGTTAATGGTTTTCGAAATTAAATAAAACGTTTAAAGTTTATCAAATATTTAACTTCGTTAATTAAAAAACTTTTATACACAGAAAAAAAAAAGTTGGTAAATCTAACCGAAAAGGTTGGTTTAAAACGATCCAACCAAAATAGGAAGTAAATATAAACAATAAAAAATTGTCAGTTTACCAAACAAAATTGTTTATCAATCCACAAAAATTGTTTTTTTTTTCAAATATTACAAAAACAAAAAATTTGTTATATTTTTTTGTTTATTTACATATTTTTATTTTCTTACTGTTTCTTTTTGTAATAACTTTTTATTTACTTAAAATCTTCAACTTGCTTCACTTATCCCGGGATTCGTACCTGGACCTCTTGGGAGTTTTTACAGCGCCCTCTATGCCCTTAGCAGTTTGAGCTAGCTCTAATATTATTCAACAGCGTCTAAATGTAGTATACTCTGAACAGTCTATGAAAAATAACATATATCGAAAAATAGAACACATCATGCTTTCGCGTACATGTATAGGTGCGTCTTAATGTTATCGTTTAGATTAACCGATGGAAATTGTTTCCGATTTCGTGTTCTCCGAACTTTTGTATGGTAAATAAACAATTTTTTTTGGTAGATTTACCAACCAAAAATTTTTCTGTGTAGTTGCATTCACCGTTGACAGATTTGTAAAATTTATCTCACATTGAGATTTTTTTATGGATTGTGAGATGTGACATTTTTGTGAGATTTTTCAACCAATGTAAGATTTTTGTGAGTATTTTATCTCGTGTGAGATTTTTTAATTGTTGTGACATTTGTTGTGAGATTTTAAATTACTGTGAGATTTTTGTGAGATTTTTAAACTGCTGTGAAATGTTGTCTCAAGTGAGATTTTTTCAAATTTTGTGTGAGATTTTTTGTGAGATATTTAGCTGTCAACTTTGGGTTGCATTGTTAAACTTATCCTATAAGCAAATTTTTTCGCTGAAACCGAAAGGTAAAAATTTCACCGAAGGAAAAAACCAGATATGGTAACACTCTTAGGGTGGGGAGAAATTAAGTTAAGGTGACAACCAAGTAGATTGTTGATCATATGGTACTTGCTATAAAAAATGTGAGAGAAATACGTAGAGAGAATCGGTGCTGTAGTTTTCGCGTCTACTCGTGACAAATATACACATCTCTTTTATATATATAGATAGACTAGCATTCACCCGTGGCGTTGCCCACGTAAAAATATACAGACATTCACAACAGAGAAGCGAAAGGAAAAATTCCCCTCCTGCACACATAGCTTGAAAATCCCCGAAAAATGGGTAATTCCCCACAATCATTCCCTGATCGTTGTGAAAATAGAGAACACGCTGTCCTCTCAGCAATCTATACCCAGAAGAGAGTGGAAAGCAACATACAATAATGTTTTGCAAGCTCAAACTATGTCAATGAAATCGAACCAAAAACTGTAAGCAGAAGAAAAATTTTTAAATAGCCTAATACCGAAAATTAAGATATTTAATTTTCGAAATCAATTCGCTTCCTTGGCACAGATATGATGTTTTAAAAAAGTTTTTCATGTGACCAAAAAGATTTCTTTGGAATTTCCCAGAATTTTGTCAATTGTTGTTATAATTCCACCTCACTATGTATGCAGCATAAGTTGAAAATGTTGACATCTCAGCCTGTGGAAGGGGTCCCGTAAATATCCACCGAACACGGTTTGTTGGGCTATGAGAGATCCTAATATTTGGTGACATATACATTCCAAAATAATTATAAGATACATTTCCGCTCCTATCAATAAGTCAACTTGCCCGCTTTTATGGAAATTGACATCTGCTAATTGAAGATCCGGCAAATCTCGAATACAAGTTTCATCAATAGAATGGGTTGGGATATTTCCGGTTAATTTGGGAAGAATAAGACCCTTGGCATCGATCCTTAAATTTGAATCTATTGGAGATCCTAACGCAAAGCTGAATGCCTTTTGAACATTGGCCGATACAACTTTGTTCAAACCGGAAACTTGAGCCGTAGTGCTCTCAGTTGTAAGTTTCAGTATGCGTTGTAATCTTTCTTAGATAAAAGTGTATCCTGAACCAGAATCTATAAGCGCTCTGGCTGAATACATCGTACCCTTATGATATATAGCCACCATAGCGGTTCCTAAAGTTTGGTTTGAATTAGTAAACTGAGGGGGCCGCAAAGATTTTTTTTTTTAAACTTAATATTTTTTTTATTGGATCTTTCTATTTACTTATAACTAACAATAATTTTTAACGATGCAATTCAACAATTTAATTAATATTTGACAATACAAATGCTTGTTGCCCTAATCTAATGATTTGGACAGCGTTATGCAGTTCTCGGTGGTTATGGCGGCATCAAATTGGTGTTAACATCGTAGGATGTTGACATCGACTGCATGCCGGCATAGTCGGGAAGTCGGAAGGGACAAGGGTTCCGGGGCTAACTAATCAAATGCGATAGAATAGTTACGCTTTAGACGTAGAGGTCGGGTGGGTCTAACCAAATGTCTAGCTAGAATATTTGGATGCAATTTAAGCTTATCTGCATATCTTGTTGGTCGTTTAGGGATCTTTTCTGATACTTTCGGTATTTGAAAATCTCTGTGGCTGAGTGAATTTTTTATGTACCATGGTGCTCCCACGATTTGTCGCAGAATTTTCGACGGCGTGCGTTGCAGTTTCTCAACATTTGACGGTGATGCTGTTCCCCAGAGTTCAATCCCATATGCCCATATGGGTTTAATTACACTTTTGTACAAAAGGATTTTATATGTTGTGTTGAGTCTCGATTGCTTCGAGAGTAGCCAATTGAGTTCAAGTTTCAGCCTGATTCAGCCTGATTATTTGAAGCAGGTGGAGTCGCAACTTCCCTATGTAAAAGTGAATTATGGCGCCTCTTACAGGATGCACAGCTAACTTTGCGAATGTGCAAATAAATGTTATTTATGGTTTGCTAGAATGCATCTAAAATATTGGTACACTTATTATGCGTACATCTTAGACTCATTATGCGTAAAATAGATTTCAAACTTTCTTAGTTTGATTATTTTATGGTTCTAAACTTATACATATTTTACTTATTTACTTTAATTAGATTATTATTATGAATTTCATATAACTTATACTCTAATAAATTTTATTTGAACCAGATTGTGATACTATTTTATATGGGCCTTTAAATTGTTTATCGAACTTTTTCCGATTTTGTGCTTTTATGTATATGTAATCATTTATCGTAAAATTTGCTTTATGTACATTTTGTTGTGATTTCAATTGTTTTTGTTGTAATTAATTGTTTTATGCTTGCTGATGAGTATATCTTAATTTACATTTCATTTCATTTAAGTAATTATCTAAGTCATATATTTTTTCATTAAGGCCTGCGCACACAGAGCCGATATTCGCTATCTACTTTCAGATCCATTTCGATATTTAAAAAATCTAGCTTCTAAAACTGACTATTTTGTTTGTTACTTATTTTTTATGGATACAGTAAAAAAGTTTATTTTCAAACTGATTCGAATTGGTTTTGAAACTGGATTTTTGTGTTTGTTTTTTATTGTATTTCTATGGAACCAGGCTGTAAAAAAACGCTTTATATTCGAATAAAACAATGATTTTTGATAAATTTAATTTCGAAACCGCCTGCGGCACGAATAACGCCTCAGTGTGCGCAGGCCTTTATTTGTTAAAATTTCGCAAGGTAATGAACAAACTTTTCCAAAAACTAATTCAAACGGAGAGTACTGTGTGCCACTATGTGGAGTAGAGTTGTAGCAATACGTGTAGTGTGGCAGCCAATCCTCCCAAGTTTCTTTTCCTCCTAAACTCATCATATATTCATTTAACACCCTGTGATTTCTTTCAATTGACCCTAGAGTTTCATGGTGAAACGGTGTTGATACTACTCTTTCTATATTCAATAATCTGCATATATTTTTGAGTAACTCATTTGTAAATTCAGTCCCTTTGTCAGTTTTCAATTTTCTGAAACAGCCATATTTTTAAATGAATTTTTCAACTATGGTTTTTGCTACAGCATCTTTTGTTTCCAAAGGGAATGCTTCCACAAATTTTGTTAACTCGCATTGTATTGTCAATATATATCTGTATCCATTCGCTGGGCACAACGGACCAACAGTGTCTACAGAAATTGTGTCAAACGACGTACTCGGTGTATCTGTTATAACAAATTTTTCCTTAGTGTACCTCGTAACATTGACTTTGTGACATGTTTGACAGTTATTTATAAACGTTTTCATCATCTTATTCATTCCTTTCCAAACGTATTTTTGTTTTAACTTCCCTATGCATCTTTTGATACCACAATGTCCTCCTAACTTCGAGCTATGATACTCCTCAATTAACTTATGCCTCCAAAATTTGTTTTTGGAGGCTCATACAAAATTATCTTCAAACATTCTTCTTCTTTTTTTCCGCCCTGCAGCTTATTAAAAATACATTTGAACTTATACATGTTCACTATTTCAAAAATCTTACTATTTCTTGCTGGCGCTAGCTTATCGACACCTGCATCATTCATCCTGAATATTAGCTTCTTCAAAATCAATTTTATCTCTGATAACGAATCATCACTAAATTCTACAACTACAGTTTCGGCTGCCATTATTATGGTCGGGTCAACCTTATTATCTTCAACTTTCTTGAATGCATGTTTCTTTATATGTCTAGTATCCGTTAATTATGTACAGTAGACCGTCTCGAAAAAATGAAGTCATCCGCACACCATCTAATTTGAAGCATATTTGGAAGGAGATTCCGGAAAAAAAATTCTTTTTTTTTTGGCCGATCGTAGAGGTAGCGCATCGACATATTTCTTCATATTGTCTCTATTTATTATCCGATTTTAATGTATAATATATCAAAAGGGGTACTAAAAAAATTACAAGTAGAAAAGAACCACAAGGAATGCAAAAAAGCAAGAGAGAGTTCTAATGGTATAATCGGTATACTTCCTTTGCAAGAGTTTAATGATTTTTCGAGAGCTTTAATTTTCTGCACTTTGAATTAGGGTGGTACTAACTGAGATCTGGTAGGTAAGTACTAGAAGAGTGTACTTAAGGGCATGACGTATGAGACATTGTTGTAGGTCTCCTCGAGACACAAATTTTGATATATTATACTTTAAAATCGGATAATAAATGGTGACGATATGATGAAATATGTCAATGCGCTGCCCCTACGTTCGGTAACAATATTAATTATATTTTTTTTAAATAGTTCTAATGGAATAATCGGTATACTTCCTTTGCAAGAGTTTAATGATTTTTCGAGAGCTTTAATTTTATGCAATTGGAATGGTACATTAGGGTGGTACTAACTGAGATCTGGTGGGTAAGTACTAGATGGGTGTACTTAAGAGCAAGGACCTCTGAGGCATTATTGTAGGTCTCCTCGATAATAAATAGAGACAATATGAAGAAATATGTCGATGCGCTACCTCTACGATCGGCCAAAAAAAAAAGGAAATTTTTTTCGGAATCTCCTTCTAAATTTGCTTCGAATTAGATGGTGTGCGGTTAACTTTTTTTTTTCCCCCTATAAGGTGATACGGTCTAATGTACAGTCCCAAATGCATAGGTGATCAATTCCAACATCTGAGTCTAATACTCTTGCACTATTCTCTTCAATTTGCTCAACTTCTCTAATGTTCTTTTCATTCTTTTTCATAGCTCTCGTAATTACATTTACATTGTATTTCGGTATAATTTTTATTAAGTCATCTGAGTCTAACTTTATATTAGACAGTGCATCTGCATTAGTGTTCATTTTCCCTTGTTTGAAGACTATCTCGAAATTGTAATCCATCAGGTCCACTCGAATCTTTTTAGTTTAGATGAAGGATCCTTATGTGTGAATAAACTTACTAAAGGCCTGTGATCAGTGTAAACTACAAACTTTCTCCCAAATAAATACCGTCTGAAATAGTTTATACCCCAATGGATAGCTAACAATTCTTTCTCTATTATGGGTTTATTTGTCCAAACCAATTTCCCCTTGAGACAATACCGCTCCCAATGCAAAATTCGAAGCATCCGTCGTTAAAACAAACGGCCTTGAGAAATCTGGATAACTCAAAATATTAAAAGCATTCAGACATTCGTCTGTCCAGGTAAATAATTGTCCCTTTTTAGCAAATGATTCAAAGGTTTTGCTACCTCCGCAAAATCTTTTATAAACCTCCTATAATCAAAGCTGGGCATTAACTAGTTAATTAGTTAATAGTTAATTAACGAAGTTAAATTTTTGGTTAACTTTTAACGTTGCAGTTAATTTCGAAAACCATTAGCTTTTTCATTTAGTTAAGTTAAATTTCATCGATTAACTAGCATTAGTTAACTTTACAACAAAATATTATTGAATGTAAAAAAAAATTTAAATTAAGAATTTATACTATTTTCGAACTGATATTATCATTTAATTTAAAAATTATTTCACAAAACAATTACATACACAGGCCGGTATATTTAGAAGTGTTCTATTTTTTTGTATGAATGGACCTTTCTAAACACAATCTAAACTCATCACGTGAGGTTTACATCGTATTTTCCATTTCTCAAATTTCTCAAAATGGCGAAAAACTAAGAACGCCATTGTGTTTAGAATGGCCTGTGACATTTGTTCTTAACCAAACTTCATTCGTTTCATTACTATTATTTAATATTCTAATAAAATTTGTATGCCTTTATATGAATATAAAAAAATTGTTTCATACATAAAATTTCACTTTGATAAAAATTTGTATCATTTATTTTAAAGCAAATTTTCACATAGAAGGCTGAAACCGGTCGGAAAAAGGGTCTGTGAGTGCAGGAATTTAAATTGAATATAGTTAAAATGTTTTTTTAAAGAGCTTTATGTAAAAAAAAATTTTTCTATAAAAAATTTAACTAATTAATTAAAATTTTTAACGAAGTTAAATTTTTAACGAAATTAACTTTTAAATTTAACGAAGTTAAATTTTTGATTAACTATTACCGGGTTAACGAAGTTAAATTTTCGATTAACTTTGCCCAGCTTTGCCTGTAATAGTTACAGAAAGCAACAAATCGTCTGACTTCTTCAGCATCCTTGGGTACTGGATATGATTTTATTACTTCATATTTTCCTGGATCTGTACAAACCCCTTCAGAAGTAATCAAGTGACCAGGGTATACTACTTCTGGCTTTAAAAAAATTACACTTCCCTGGATTTAACTTCAAATTGTATTCTCTTAATCTATCAAATACCTTCACTAAATTGTTATTGTGCTCCTTAAAGCTTGAACCAAAAACTATCACATCATCAACATACAAGAACGCTGATGATTGCAAACCACTCAAAGCTATCGATAACATACGTTGGAAACTATTCGTGGAGATTTTAAGTCCAAATGGTAGTCTTTTAAAATGATAATGTGCTTCATTAGTTGAAAATGCCGTCAAAGGTCTGGACTCCGGATGCAATGGAATCTGGTGAAAAGAGCTAGTCATATCTAATGTTCAAAAGTATTTAGCTTTTCCCAGTTTGTCCAGTACATCATCCAGTCTTGTGAGAGGGAATTTGGCATCCACCACTTTTTTGTTTAAAGATCTAAAATCTACTACTAATCTCCATTTTGCTTCGCCACTGTTACTTTTTTTTGGAACTATCAATAACGGTGAATTGTACGGGTTTACTGATGCCTCTATTATATCATCCTGTAATAGCTTGACTACCTGTTTATCTACTTCTTGCAAATGCACATGTGGCATCCTGTAGTTTTTTTTGTATACCGGAGTTCTTTCTGCTATGGTTATTTCCTGTTCATAATAATTATTTACTGAAAGGGTTTCTCCTTCCACATGAAATACATCTTGAAATTCCTCACATATGTTCATTATAAGTTCATCGGTTTTTTGCCCAGATTTTCTGATTTCATTTCTTTTAAAACCTTTTCAAATCTACCTCTGTCCCTTTTATTTGTACCAAATGGTAAAATCCTGTAATTTTTTAATGGCTGGATACCCAAACTTGTGTTTTTTATTGTTACTGCTGTATCCCGTGTGTTCAATAAACGTACATGTTTGAAACCTTCAGCATGTAGTATTGCGTTTGCAACAAACATACCCTTTAGCACTTCCTTCCCACAAATTACACTGTCTTCTGATAATTGCAAATCTAATTCCTTAATCATCTCGGTACGTGCGGAATGATTACATTCATAATGCTCCGAAAATCCATATTCATTGGCAGTATCAATATTCATTGGCAGTCTCAGCTCTTCTTCATTATCTGATATTGTCAACGTGCATGTCTCATAGTCATTTTACAATCATACTTCATCAGGAAATCTATGCCCAGAATACTATCAGTCATTAGATTTGTCTCATTGTTCACTATATGGAATTTTTGTTTTATTTTGCTCCCTTCTATCAAAAATTCTAATTCCGCTAGGGGCGTCGAATGTAATGCCCTATCAGTGATACCATTTATCTGGCAATTTTCATTGTTATTCTCTGTCCACATGGTATTTCGTCCCTCTTACAAATAGATATGTCTGCACCCGTATCTACAAGTAACGTTATCGACTTGTTTGTACCAATAACCTGTAACCTCACAAAATTAGTAAGGGATTCCTTTTTATAACCCTTATATTAACTTGCTGTGGGCGGACGATGAGCACTACTTTTGTGAACAACAACATCCAATTAAGATTAAAAATCCGCAGTCAACCACACAGTCAATTGAGCTATTCCTCCAGCACCCAGCTCCGACAACATGCATGGTAAGCAGTATGCCAGCACACAATTCATGGATACAGTTACAAACGCCAAATCAGTGGTTGTTTTCATTATACAACAACACTGCTATTCCCACTCACTTAAATGGCATCGGACTTGTAACCTTGGCAGCTGGCCAATGAGATACGAGACATCAAATCACATCAACCGCAATTACAAGATCTCCAACCATCCAACACACATATCGTCATCGTTGGCTATACAAGCATGGGCCTT
Organism: Heteromyza rotundicornis; assembly: GCA_951394025.1. Taxonomy (NCBI): domain Eukaryota; kingdom Metazoa; phylum Arthropoda; class Insecta; order Diptera; family Heleomyzidae; genus Heteromyza; species Heteromyza rotundicornis. The sequence continues at coordinate 1,001,935 of OX596015.1, read as the reverse complement.
ATACTATCAGTCATTGTTTATTTAGGACTCAAATGTATCAGAAGAAGACATACATTTCAACCAACACCAAGACGTCCTCAACTGTTAAAACCTTCACAAGGAATACTTCACAAGAACTCCAGAACACCATGTAGCGAGGACTTTAGTTTCGAAGTTGAAGACTTCAAAAGGGGCCAGAATGTTGAGTCCCCGCCCTAACTTGGAAACAAATTGTCAAATCAGAAGTCAACGACCAGACGCCTGACTCAGCATATATGTTCTTTTATTATGTACTAAGATTCCCCTTTCGATATCTAATATTATGTTTGACTTATTTAATAAGTTACAGCCTATTAATAAGTCTGTTTCTAGATTTTCTATATCATAAAATCTTTCTTTAATATTATACATGATTGCGTCACTGTAATGTGTTATTATTGTATGTCCATTAATGGTTCTCACTTTTTTATTTATTTCTAATTTGTTCCTATTCAGAAGTGTATTTGGTCTACAGTAACAACTTGTAGCCCCTGTATCTACCATTACACGAAGTTTTCTTTCTGTTCTGTTGCTTGTTTTAATGATGTAGGGCAATGTCTGCCTTGGCCTAAAAAATTGTTTATTCTCTGCATTTTATTTTGTGGCTCAATAGTATGTTGTCCACTATTATAGGTACGCTTTTCTGGTTCATAATTATCGAATGGTTTTCTAAAAGGTGGATTCCTATTAAATATGGGTAGAGTTTGCTGATTATTATATGGTCGACTATTTTGTGGCCGATAATTTTTTTTGCCTATTCAGAATTTGAAAAGATCTGTCTATATCCATTGGTTCCGATTTTGGTAAAACGTTGTTATTCCTTTGAAATAAATTATTCTGAGGGAACCGTCTCAGTGGGAACCTCAAATTATTATTATTTTTTTGATTATTATTGTTATAATTCCTACCAAATTAAAATGCGAAGTTTGCTCGCATGTTGTTTGCCTCGAGTTCCTGGGCTTTGGCCAACGCATTTGACAAATCCTCAGGGGACAATGAGAATACGATGTTGGAGAGTGGAGCATTTAATCCTGAAATAAAAACTCGTCGTAATCAGTGTTGCCAGGTTGACGTCTTTGACGTCATTTATACGTTTTTCGACCCAAATGACGTTTAAACGTTTTTTTTTGCCTAAAAAAGAAACCAATTAGAAAACCAATAAGATACAAATTTATAAACGTAATAATTACAAAAACTAACTCTAGTTGGCCTACTCATGCGATGTTTGGAGACATCAATATTTTCCTATATAAAGTTAAGTGGTCCGATCGACGCAAAACTTAACTGACCACATTTTTATGTCTAAGGAAAGCAGAAAATGTGCAGGAATGAGAAATCTATTTTTTTGTTGGCAACATTATTGTACACATCCAGTAGCGTAGCTCTAGGAGTTGGTCCGTAGACAAGAACAGAACAGAATACACAACCCAACAAGATTTTGCTCTATAATCCAAAGTTAGGTATTCTTATAGATTTTTGGACGCTGAACAAAATGGCGTTCTAATTGGCTTCTCTCAATTTTTCCATCACGTCAGGTTTTTAAGGGATTCAAGATCAAAGATTAAAAAAACAGGCATTAAGCTATTACGAGATTTTCGCTCAAAGTTTATGTTTATGTAGTCGTTTATTGTTAGGATTATTCTTAAAAAAAGGTTGGAAATTTGCGGTGTCAATTTTTAAAGATATGAACACTTGAATATAATAAACTGGACGAGATAGAGCTATTCTGAGGACAACATCGTGTTAAGCATCAAACAATTTTTAAGGATGAATAGATTTGTTTTTCGGAGTACCACGTTCTATTTCACTGTAACTTAGAGTCATAATATACTTAAAAAAAATGAATGCCAGTGAACTAAACCATTCATATATTGAAAATTAAAAAATCTTAGAAATATGAGAAATAGCTTGTTTTGAAGATGAACGTTAGTACTAAAGATGACGTAAAAAGTAGTCTACTCTTGAGAAATAACTGAATTTTGTCAATTTGACTAATTTTTAAGTCCTTGATTCTGAAAGCTACGTTTGGTTGAAGGATATTTTATTTCACATTTAACTTTTGATCTATATATATATATACATATATATATATATATAGGTAGTGTTATCCCTACATTTTATTGCATATTTTACTTTTGATCTATCTATATATATATACATATATATATATATATATATAAATAGATGAAAAGTTAAATCTATATATATAAAAGAGACGTGTATGTTTGTCACGAGTAGACGCGAAAACTACAGCACCGATTCTCACCAAAATTTATATATGTGTTCTAAGGGTCGTGAGTCGTAACATGGGATAGGTTTTGACACGCCCATTTTTACCGCCAATATGTTAGAAAATACGTATTTCTCCCACATTTTTGCGGAAACTTTTTTTTTTATAGCAAATACCATATGATCAACAATCAACTTGGTTGCCATCTAGGACTTAATTTCTCCCCACCCAAACAGAGTTACCATATCTGTGGGTTTTAACTTCGGTGCAATTTTCACATTTCGGTCTCAGGAAAAAAATTTGCTTATAGGATAAGTTTAACAATGCAACTATAAAAGTTTTTTAGGCCCAGCAAAGCGGGTCGGACCCAGCTAGTATGAAATAAAATGTTGGGGTAACACTACCATGCAAAATTTTAACGTTTTGATACTCCTTCAACCAAACGTAGCTTTCAGAATCAAGGAATTAAAAATATGCATAGATACATGTATGCAATGTAAACTATATTTTTTGTTTTGTTAATTATTGTTTTTTTATATTAATAAAATATGTTACTAAACTCATGAAATGAGTATAAAACAACACAAAAGCCTCATTACTCTATTAAAATACATTCGATTTAACAAATAATACAAATTTTGTTCTTTTTATGATACCCTAATCGTTTTTTCTTCACAAGTCTATCATTTAACCGTTTTGACGTTTTTTAGACCCAAATGAGGTTTTTTAAAGCCAAATTGACGTTTTTCTGTCAGCATCACCTGGCAACACTGATCGTGATAGGCAATTACTTACATTGTACACATTTTTTGCTCGTAAAGAGTTGCCATGTCTGGGTTTGAGTGGGAGCACAGGATAGCAGTGTCGTCAGAGAGTTTTATCACTTTTGGGCATATCTGCAGTATAGTATATAGTATATAGCATGGGCGCCAGGACACTGTTTTGTGGTACTCCGGCCAGTATATATATATATAATATATATATATATATATATCTATATATATATATAATTCGACTGTCAGTTGGCCAATAAGTTCGCATGCCAGAGGAGACTACGTCAAGGCCGAGTCTGTTGACAGTGTTCAACAGGAGCCTGCTCTTTGGTGATATTAGGCCAGAGTCCCAATATGTATGTTTGGCGTTGAAGTCGAAGGCAACAAGAAACTTTGGTCCAAGAGAATGTAAAAAAGTCTGGAATTGCTAATCAGTTATTTTCTGTCTGGGCGGGCAGTATAAAGCTGCTAATGTTAGGCCTTTTAAGTATTCTTCGAGAGAAATATAGGGTGTTCTTTGAGCTATACAACTTTAAAGTTCAATAAAATGGCTAAAAATGCATATCTTCTAAAGTTTTTTTGAAATTATATTGTATTTTTAACGACAATTTTGTTGTTAACAACGTTTCGGACATATGACCAACGCATCTAGGTTTTTATTGTCCGAGCTGTTTTTTAATCTTTTTCGACTATTTCCGGACTAATTCGGCAATTACGCGCGGTATACCGGCCTCCAGTTGCACATTCGTTATTGGTTTATCCATAGACTCAAATGACGTGAATGAAATGGGAAATCGACTGTGTCCTGATGCGACAAAATTCTGAGTTTCGTCCTTTTAAAGCGCTAGTGTAGGAAACGCCTTGACTTATATTTCTTGCATCATATTTTGCATACCAGACATAAATTGAGACATATTTTGTATGACAACTTGCAGAGTTTGTTCAAGAGCAAGTTGGGTGTGCACGGGGACTGAGTTTCGTCCTTTTAAAGCGCTAGTGTAGGAAACGCCTTGACTTATATTGGGATTTACATAATTAGGTGCATTGGATTGTGAGGGATTTGTTGAATCGTGTTTTGGAGGGAAAGCATCAGCTTTGGGAAGAGACTTGCTTTTGGAGGACTTGTAGATTAGACAGCCTCTATAGTTTGCTGTATGGTTGCCACCGCAATTGCTGCATTTTTAAACATTTGCACCCTCTTTAGTTTTTTGCACAAATTTGTGTAAACATGCATTTACTAAGTGCTCGTTAAAAATTCCCATTAACTAAATTGTTATTCAATTTTATTTTTTTTATTGTTGGAAGGGGACACTACAAGTTGTGTGGGACACCTTAATCTGGCGCTGCATATTGTTATTGCTATACTATTTTACATATATCTTTTTATCTAGGGTGTTTTCTTCTTTAATATTGTACAATGGACACCAGTGAAATACTTAGATTACAGCTATCCATGGTGGGCTCATGTCTTTGGTTGGTTCACCGCCTTGTCATCCATGTTATATATACCAGTGTATATGTTCTGGTTGTGGAAGAAGACGCCTGGCGACACTGGTGCGGTAAGTGTAAATTCAATAAATAAACTAAAATCTACATCAAAAATATGGTCACACTTATTTTTTTGATGACAAGCCCGCAACGCATGTTGTGAAGCTAGAGCAATAAAATATGTTTTGAAATTTCAAGAAAATCTAACAAGTTTTAAACGTGGTGCAATAAGGTCAAATTTGAGCAAATCGGTAAAAATTTCGTATATGGTAAAAAATAATTATTTCTTTAGTCTGGAGAACAATAATCACCCTTTTTGAATAGAAACACATACACTAAGAACCTTAAAAAAAAAGGGTCCTATTGACCTCTCGGATAAATGTCAATTTGAGCGGGAAATAAGTTTGTTCCCGTTTTTGTTAGCAATAGCCGCTATTTGTTCCTTTGGCGCTAAGGTCATATTATTCCATCTCAAAAATGTGAATTTTTGCCCCAGGGTGTCGATCGTCCAATATGTTGGCTTTTTTTTAACGGTTCTGAAACATTTTCATTCGCCTGAGAAAATAATTGTTGTAAGTGGTATTTTTAATAATAGATATTTGAAGAATATTGGGCCCGGTCAGCTTTGCCGGCTCAAAACAATTTTTTTGCCTTTAAGGTAGTAATAAATATATAAAAAAATTTGTCACATATATTTAAGGCTGTTTCATTCACTTTTCTTAACTTGAGTTAACTTGTCTGAGTTTTCCAACTTTCATCAACTATCTCATTTGTGAAACTTGAGAAGTTATAATTTCTCAAGTTAAAATTTGGTTTTATTCAGTTCCGTAAATCGAAGGTTGAGTAAAAGTTGACTAAAGTCACAATTTCTCGAGTTAAGGAAAAATCCCAGGCACATTTTTTAAAACTGCCATGGCATGTCAATTTTAACTTTGGAAATTTAATTTTTTCCAAAAAAATGCTAACGAGAAATTGGAGCAGATTTAAAACTAGAGAGTGGACTATCTTCGGCAATGCCGAAGCTGAAATACCCCCCACAGTAGAAGTTTAGAAATACCTCAACATAAAAAATTTGATCTCAAGCCCTTGCTTGGATCATGTCGAAAATCCATTTCTAAACATTTCCAATCGACAACAGCTATAAAAAAGTTGTAAAATTATTACTTTTTTTGTCTTATATGGGAGTCTACCCTAGTTGTTGTTCGAGTTGGCTGATTCTCGAACTTGCTCTTACTTTTGAAGTGAAAAACATTTTAGGTCGATATCTCCAAAACTGCGACCGCTATCGAGCTGACAGACAGACAGACAGACGGACATGGCAAAATCGACTACGGCGGTGATGCTGACTCAGAATATATATACTTTTCCATACGGCGGTTGCGAAAGACAAACTTTTCTGCAGAAGAGACCGAGTTGTAGGTGGATTGTGCTCTCAAAGAAAAGCACATCATTGTAGCCATCCCACTTGTTGATATCGATTCGAGGCATCATTTTATATGGACGACGACTAACCGTAAGCTGATATTCCTCGTCACTCGATGATTCCTCTCCTCCTTCACTATTTCTAAGCCGTCCCAAACTTTCCAATTGGCCCAATCGATTCAAAATTATCAAATTTATTTGGAAAATAAAAAAATAACTTTTAAGCCATTCACGACGAGTGTTACCATATGGTAACGCTGGTAGCGTTCCACTGTATATTCAATTAAAAAATATTTGAACAAATATCACTAATCTGTTTTCTCATTTTACATTTTGCTGTTACCATATGGGCACGCTCGTCACAACCCTAGTAAATTTAAATTTGTACTAAGAAACACTTTTTTCATATAAAATTCTATATATTTTATCTACAAATTGCTCTGAAAGTAAGATTGTGTACTTGTTATACTTATGAAAAATTAACATAGCCTCTTGAGTGGATTTTGCCATATCCGTATGTCTGCCTGTCATTCAGTAGTTCATCCTTCTGATTGGTAAGAAGATTGAAGGAGCTGGAAGCAAGCCAGGCGGTCCAAACTTTGGACTTAACTCCTGCAGGTCTAGAAGTAGTTGGTATTGGAAATGGGCTGAATAGGTCAACTGCCATGCCTACCATCCATACAAGTGAAAATCGTCTTTAGTAACAAATGTACCCAATTTCATGGAAATTGTGTTAGGAAAATTCTCCATAAGATATATTGTCCGCTTTGCAAAAGCTCTATGAAATTAGCGCCTAAGATGGCTAGGTCATGCCGAGCTGATGAACGTAAAAAAAATACTAAATCTAAAACATGGAGCACATAATGCTGTGAGTACCGTCGGTGGAATGGGCGGAAGATGGCGACCAGGTATCAGATGGAAAGGTGTACGGCAGATATAGGTTCACATTGTCCAATAGTTATTGAACACATTGTTATTCTATACCAAGCATGTAAGATAAGAAAATGTAATTTAAATGTTCTTATCGACTCGCGTCAATATAATCGTAAATTATTATCTCCTAATGTAAGCCTACGGATACCAACACTATATTTGGTATTCTGTTGCGAGCATAACTGATAACAATTCCACTGTATGAACACAAGAAGACCTACGCTATAGCGTATTTTTATCTCTGGTTTTCTTGTGCTCAGAATAGTTTGTAAGTATTTTTGTAAGTAAAGTTTTTGTATAAATATCGCCGTTGGGCAATAATAAAATTAGAACTGAAAATACTATGAAACTGGTCGGTATTTGCTTTCTCATCATTGGCCCTTCGATTCCATGATTTCTTTGGGTTTACCCCCACCCGTGGTAAGAGACTAAGAGAAATTTCGAAGCAGTGACACTATTGAAAATAGTTCACTAAGACGCTAATTCTTGCGTAAGGCGTAAACCACGGCCATACAGTTGTTTAAGCGTCCATCTGCACAAAGAAAAAAATAAAAATAAATAAATAAATCAACATAAAAAATTATCTGCAACACCTACAAAAATGTCAAAAATTAACAAAATTTTTGAAAATCAAAAAAAATTTAGCGATGAGATAATTGCTTTTAGGAACAAAGCCCAGTACAAAGGACCTCGCAAGGTTACGATTGAACGTCTGGACAAATTGTGGAATGATTTTGAAATCAACCACACAAAGCTGCTCGTATTAGGAATAACGAAAGATAGTTATTTCGAGCTGGAATATTACTCCAGTATTGATCGAGTTGTGATGGAAGCCAAACAATTGCTGTCGGACAACACTGAGGAAGAAATGCAGTCAGAGGAGGACAATTCCAAGGGCGATTCAGCAGCATTTTCGAAAGACAATCGCGAGGGCGGTTCGGTCGTTTTTACAAACAACAGTCGCGAAGGAGTGTCAGCTTCAATTAGACAAAAACAAAATACGGCAAAATATGTAAGGAGATTTCATTGGAAAATGGAATTCATCACAGAGACGGGAGATGAACTGCAGCAGATGTCGAATCATGCCATCTTAAATGCAGAGCAGTCACTGAACGAGTTATTCGAAGGAGTAACGGCAGCATTCAGGGAAATATTATTAAATGATTAAGTCGAAATCCTGTACCATGATATACAGAAAAAAGTTAGACGCTGCAGGAAGGAGTTAGCAAATGGATTTTGTGAAGACGGCCATAAGGAGAAAACAGCTTCATTCAAATTAGAAGACATAAAGATACCAACGTTTTTTGGAGACATCAGCAAATGGCCGTCCTTTTACAACTTGTTCAAAAATCTAGTGCATTCAAGTGCTGCAAGCTTGAAGCAGCTGTTGGATACAACAAACGAGTGCATATATGCACTAAAAGCTATGGACATTAAAATAATTGTAAGGAAGTTGGACAAGGATGGTCTTCGATTATACGAGCAAGACGTAAAGAAAACCAAGGAAATCCAGAGTTAACCGAGTGTTTTGGAATTTTTAGAACACCAATTTCAAGCACTTGAAGCGGTGTCAGGAAAAAAGACAGTTGAAAATAAAACCAACAACAAATTTTCGCAGCGATCTGCCATCACGACTACATACTATTCAGCGAAGTCTGTATGCGCATATTGTAAAAATTCTGGACATACAATTCAGAGTTGGCGCAAGTTCCAAACGTTGGACATTAAGGAGCGCCGATAATTTGTGTTCAAATCTAAGATGTGTTTTAACTGCCTGAATCATCACCCTGATACCAAGTGTCAAAGAAGTAACTAAAGGTGCTTCAAATGTGGCAAAGATCACAATATTCTTCTTCATTGTGATGACAATCAAGGACGAAATCCGTTTCAAGCATCAAATCAGGAGAAATCCTCGGCAATGATGACCAAAGACGATAATTACGCAGTAGTGCTATTAGCGACTGCACAAGTACGAGTCAAATCAGCTAATGGAGAATATTTGACGTTAAGAGCCTTGATAGATCAAAGTTCACAAAAAACTACAGTGTCTGAAGAAGCTAGCAGTACCTCGAGTGAAATCACGGACAGAGCAGCGAACAAATTACAACGGAAGCGCTAGTTTTGCAGAAGCTAGCTAGTGCTCATCCAGATGAAACGTTCAAATATGACGTAACCAAATGGAAGAATTATGTTCTGGCTGTCCCAAATTTCAATAAATCAGATAGAATAGATCTGGTGATTGGTGGAGATGTCTACGCCGATATATTGGCATCGGGCATCTCAAAAATTGGACGAATTTTAGGCCAATCAACAAAACACCAAACAAAAAGTTAGTAACTGCAGTGACAACATCGATTGAGAAATTCTGGGAATTAGAAGAAGTTCAGTATTTGATGCCTCAGCAAAAACAACAAATGGCCGCAGTCTCAATGATGTTATGATGGTCAGACCTCGGCTACAAAGAGACATTTTGGATATAGTGTTGAAATGGCGATTGTGGAAAAATGTCATTAATGCAGATGTGGAGAAGATGTACCGACAATTAAAAATTGCTGAAGAAGATCAAAAATATCAATGCATTCTATGGAGAGAAAATAATACGAAAGCCATTGAAGAATTTCAACTTACAACTGTAACATATGGAACAGCGTCTGCACCATTTTTAGCAGTACGTACGATGCATGAAATTGCCAACGAGTGCAAAGAGGAGGACGAATGTATTTACAACATTATCAAGGATGATTTTTATATGGACGACTTGATGACCTGAGCAGATTCCGTTAGCGATTGTAAAGAAATCAAAATTAAGCTTTCGCAACAAATGGAAAAATTCGGGTTTCATCTAAGAAAGTAGGCCTCAAACGATAAAGAAATTCTTACTGACGAATCCAACGACTATCAATATCATATGAAGAACTACATTATACAAATAAACGTGGAGGAGGCTGTGAAAACTTTAGGGTTTCAGTGGGACCCGAATAATGACGAGTTTCGGTTCAACATAAATTCCCCCAAATCAAACAACAGTTACTAAAAGACTAGCTTTGTCCGAGCTTGCAAGAATATTTGATCCATTGGGTTGGCTGACACCAGTAACAGTAGTTGCTAAATTATTCATTCAAAAATTGTGGCTGCTGAACAACGACTGGGACGAACCACTGGAAGAAAATCTGATGAAAGAATGGAACGAATTTACCAAACATCTACCGGCCATAGGAGCTATCAGAATTTCGAGGTGGCTGCAATCAATGTTCGGAAAGGAGATTGAATTGCACGGATTCGCTGATGCATCTGAAAAAGCTTACGCTGCCGTTGTATATGCAAAAGTAGGATCTTCAGTATCTCTCGTCGCTGGAAGAAGCAAAGTAAATCCCATAAAGAATAAGAAAACTTTACCGAAGCTAGAACTTTGTGCAGCACACCTGTTGGCGAAATTAATGAGTAAAGTTTGTCAAATAATAAACCGTCAGGCCAAGCTATATGCTTGGAGCGATTCAACTATTACATTGGCGTGGATCAAGAACAATAAAAATAAAGACAAGTTCATTAGAACTAGAGTTTCCGAAATAAGGATGCTTACGTTAAAGATGAAATGGGGTCATGTCAGTACCAAAGAAAATCCAGCAGATGTCGCGTCTAGAGGTATATCCCAGTATATCCCGATTCAAAATTCAATCTTCTCGCGATCAATTCATTTTGCGATGATAAATTGACGTGATAAATTCACTAGCGTCTATCCACGAACGAACACATTTGTACGCTCGCTCGTTAAAAATGTGTATACGTGAAATTTTTTTGTGAACGCTCGTTTTCTAATGAGTTTATCACGTCAATTTATCATTGCAAAATGAATTGATCGCGAGAAGGTTGATTTTTGAATCGATCGTGAGCTTATTTTTGAAAGTTCGTGGGTTAGGCGCAGGTGTAAAAAGTAAACAACAATTTAATCGAAAAAGTAAATTTTTTAATTGAAAACAATTTTAGTGTTATTGTTTAAACTTTTATCCTTAATTTAAAGTAATTTTTTTTTGTTATGGGATTTTTTTGTGTTAAACAATAAACATTTTATTTTATTAATAAAAATAATATTATAAAAACCCTCAAGTGTCGTTATAACTTGCCTGCTTTGAAAACAAGTCGTTGAGGATACAAAATGTTTACTGCAAAAATACGCTCGCGATTAATTCGCGTATAAATCATTACCATACAAATGAACAAATCAACGAGTGAATCAATCGCCGACACTTGCAGTGAAGATTTTTCGTTCGTGATATATACGAGCTTTTCTTTCGGTTGCGAGCGATCGTAAATGCTTTTGTTCGCTGCGTAACTTTTTCACTCATGGATATATCCCCAAACAAATTAGAAACTCATCAGCTTTGGTGGAACAGACCAGTTTGGCTCAAGAAATCCAAAATGCCATGGCCGCAAGCTCAAGAAAAAATGTTAGTTGCAACTACCACGGCACCGAAACAAAATGAAGACATTTTAAGCTGTTTATTGGAGAGATTAACAAATATGAAAGAATAGTTAGTATGGAGGTAATCGTGTAAAGGAGTCATTATTAAGAAGGCAATTCTGGATAATTGGAGTAAATAATGCCATTAAAAAGTCTCTGCGACAATGCGTTAAATGCACGAGGTTCCGTCAAGAAATATATTCAGACAATGGGACTAATTTTGTTGGAGCAAGTAGAAAAATTGACTCAGAGTATATGGCAGCAATAAAAAATAATTCTACTGTTGCACCGTGCACAGTGGCGGCCGTGGTGAAGTGGTTAAGACCTATGCTTCACGATCGGAAGGTATCGGGTTCGACTCCCACCTGGGGCAAGGCAGAAATTTGTTTTCTGTTTTTCTGTGTAGACCGCCACTCTCTCGCCAAGTTCTGGCAATCTTGCGAGAGTAACTTTGCCATGAAAAGCTCCTTCTTTGGGAGTCACGCCGTTCGGGTGCCGGCAATAAACTGTAGGTCCACAATTATCATATACACTTGCCCATGATAATTGCATTAAGAAGCTCGGCCAAGACCCTCGTGGGTTGTAGCGCCAATATATGTATGTATGTATGTTGCACCTATACTAGAATCGGAGAAAATTCAATGGCATTTTATTGCCCCGCCAGCCCCTCATTTAGGAGGAATTTGGGAAGCTGGTGTCAAATCAATGAAGCATCATCTGAAGCGGGTCATTGGAGAAAGCAAATTGACCTTGAAGAAATGAGCACACTCCCAAATTGAGGCAGTGTTGAATTCAAGACCACTGAATGCAATCGGCAACAGCATAGATGAAATAGATGTTTTAACTCCAGGTCATTTTTTGATTTGAGAACCGCTACTGCTACCAATATAGCCAGGCGTACATATAAAAAAAGTTCTGTACAAAGTCAAACTTTTGGATCGTTTATCATTCTCGTTCTACTAATGATTATTAAACCGCCTCGAAAAAAAAGTTGCTCGGGTCACCCCCTGGAAATGTACTTTGGTCTATTTTATGGTGATTCTCAAAATATTTCGGCTCTAGCAACTGTAATCCGTGAGCTGGACAATTTACAAAAAACCTCTATAAATCATGTTTTTTACATGCACGTATTTCTTTATATTGTTTACATTTTATGAAATAATAGACATTGAAAAACAGCACAAACCAGGACAAGTCCGATATTTTTGCGATTTTTTTAACCACTTTAAATCAATTTTTTGCACATTTTTTTTTTGGTTTCGGTTAAAAGTGACAGAAATAAGGGGATTAGGGGGTCAATTTGTTCAAGAAAAATGTTCCCCGTAAAATTTTACTATAGGTCACTGAATACACGAAACACCAAATATGTCTGTTTCTCATGTTATAACGTTTTTCTTAGATTTGAGATATAAAGTTGATTGTGAATATTTATTATTCAATCCACAAACTTCAAGTAAATTCACAATTATTGGTTCTGAAATTTCAATATTGTATGTCGAGGTTGATGAAATAGCTACGAAGTTCTGATAGAATTCTATTTTTTAAATTTGTGAAGAATACTTTGTGGGTTTTTCTGTACTATTTTGCAGAACCAAAAATGCAAAAAAACTCTGTAAAAATTCAATAAAAATGCTAAAAAAAAAAAATCGCAAAAATAAAAGACTTGTGTAGTTTGTCGATTTCTATTATTTCATAAAGTTTATTTGACCCAAAGCAATATAAAGAAATACGTGCATGTAAAAAACATGATTTATAGAGGTTTTTTGTAAATTGTCCAGCTCACGGATTACAATTACTAGAGCCGAAATATTTTGAGAATCACCATAAAATAGACCAAAGTACATTTCCATGGGGTGACCCGGGCCACTTTTTTTTCGTCCATACAACGTGAGGTGGTTTAATGATTATGCGAGCAGGCGCAGCACCAACTAACTTTACAATGCCAGAAGGTGAAGCAGTTGGATTAAAAGATAAAGCTGGAATGTATATTGATTACATGGGAAAGCTAGATGTAACAGCTTCGAAATGGGATCTGCTCATTTACTACGATTTAAGTTCCTACTTAGAGGAAATGCATAACATTCAACAATATGTAAACAGACTAAAGCAACAGTGTAAAATTTTAACCTATTATGAAGAAGCCTGCAAGATGATGACAGCATCTTTGGAGAAACGATATAATATACTTATATCAAACAACGAATTACTAATCAAAGATAAAAGAAAGCGAAGAGCACCATTTTAATTTGTGGGATCAATTTATCATATTCTATTCGGGATGATGGATTCAGATGATAGAAGTGATATGGCTGATGAAATGACCAAGATCTTTGAAAATCAGCAAGATATAACGAGCTTAATGAAGAAACAAACATCTGTAATAGACTCGACAGTTAATCTTCTAAAAAAGACAACAGATGAGGTCAATAGTCACTTTCAAAAGATGAACGAGCAATTAAATCTATTTTACTCTGAGCTAACAAGAAGCCAAAATGCAGAACGTACGATGCTAACATTTCAAGTGATGACGACGCAACTAGTAACGATTATTGACGGATGTGAACGTATTCAATCCTCAATAATAAATCTACTTATTGACATCAATCACGGGCGAGTAAATCCAACACTTATAAGGCCTTCGCAACTAAAACGAGAAATATCGCTCATAAGGGATAAGTTGCCCCCTAAGTGGATGTTTCCTGGAAAAGATCAGGGCAACGAGCTAAAAGATGTTTACAAGTTAATGTCGGCTAAAGGATTGGTCGTTGGATCCCATTTGAATAATTCCACTACCAACTCTACATAAAGGCACGGTAATAATGGCAACTACCAAGGCAGAGTTTATAATATACAATTTTGTCATAGATTCATATATATTACTCACGCAACCACAGCTTAATATGTGTCAAAGACACCACTTCCTTTGTCAGGCGAATTGGCCAACAAGACCAGCAACTGATAACTCATGTGAGGTTTCCGCTTTGAAACAATCTGACACAAAAGAATGCCAATTCGAGCAAGTTATCAAGCGCAGTTTTTGGACAAAGCTTTCAAATGGAAACACATGGCTTTACAAAATCTTCGATAAAGCAGTCATCAGCTTAGAATGCGGCAATAGAAAAAACAAGTTGATGGAATTACCATTGCAGCAAGGCTCGCTATAACGACTAAAGATATAGAATCCATTGCCGACGACAAAGTAAAACCGTTCGACTCCACGCTGGTAAACAGCACAAAGGATATCGAGAACTTGAGGAAGCAAATCAACATCCTAAAGAGGGAAAATATTCAGTTGCAGACCATAAGTTTTCATCACATTAGCGTTAATTGTATTTAGTATTTTAATGTTAGCTATTTTAGGGTATTTTTTAAGATCAAAATGTAACACAAGAAAAAAAGTTGTAATTGATTTTTCCGCACCGGTGGGCTATTACGCCGGCCGCCAGAATGTCCAATAGTTATTGAACACATTGTTATTCTATACCAAGCATGTAAGATAAGAAAATACAATTCAAATGTTCTTATCGACTCGCGCATGTAGCATTGCCATATGAATCCTTCGCGATCAATATAATCGTAAATTGTTATCTCCTAATGTAAGCCTACTGATACCAACACTATATTTGGTATTCTGTTGCGAGCATAACTGATAACAATTCCACCGTATGAACACAAGAAGACCATCGCTATAGCGTATTTTTATCTCTGGTTTTCTTGTGCTCAGAATAGTTTGTAAGTATTTTGTAGTCTGTAGTGTAAAGTTTTTGTATAAATATCGTCGTTGGGCAATAATAAAATAAGAACTGAGAATACTATGAAACTGGTCGGTTGCTTTCTCATCACACATCGACCGGCTGAAACTTACTCACTTGTTTTTTTTAGCAAATTTACATTACTATGAAGACATTTTGGCGAGCACAATTTTCTACGATTTATCCGGCTGGACAAGATGATTAGGAGGAAGATGAACGAGGTCTTCATCTGCCGATGGTCTTCATCGGACACCTCTATGTCAAATGATGACGAGGACCTTTCCAATTTCAGTCCATATAAAGACATTTCTAATGTTATTGATTACTACCAGGACACTTATCAAGAAAATCCTAGTTACAAGCTGAACCTACTTTTCTAACTTTTTTCCTAGGAGCTACAAAAAATTTTTTTTGGATGCAAAAATTGCAAAATTTTTAAAAACAAACTACTTTGCTAAAGAAAGTTTTCCAATCACAAATAATCCTAAATTATTTTAAAAAAAATTTTCAATTTAAAAAAATTGGTTGATTTAAATTTTTTTTGACAAAGTAGAGGTTGACACATTGCCAAATTTTTAAAAATTAAAAAAAAAAATAGTTATAAACAATAATATCTTAAATTAGGTAATTATGCTATGGTTGTGACGAGCGTTACCATATGGTAACGGCCAGGGGTGGGCAAACAGCAAGCGGTCCAAAAAAAAAAGTTGGAAATTTGTTTCTTAGGTAATTTCTAGGTAATCCTGAAAAAATCCTTGAAAAAGAAATTCGAAATTTTACATCTTACTGTTTTACTTCGTTAAACAAGACCTCGTGAAAACCATTAGAAATTTAAAAATTAATAACAAAAACCAATATGAAAAAACCAAATACATTTAAATTCAATAAACAAAAAAAATAATTTAAAATACAAGTAAAAAAGGAAATTTTTTGTCTTTTTGATTGGTATTTACATAATGAGAAATGATCTGCACCCTTTTCTGAAGCACAAATAAAATTTGGACTAATCTGAAATCAACTTAAAAATGTTTGAGTTCAGAAGAAATGAAAAATTCTAAAACATTTTTAACAACTTTTCAAATCTGTGATATTTTTGTTTTTTGTAGCTATTGTTCTCTCACAATATTTTTCTATTGTGATTTTTATATTAATTGTTAATGTTGTGTAGTGATGTCACGAAGCGATGCTATAAATAAAATGTAAAAATCTAGACAATATTCAATAAATGCCTTATTTGCATTTAAATATAACAGACCAAAAGCCCTATATATATACGGATATAAAAAAAATTTTCAAATTTGAAATACATATTGTGAATTAGTTACTATTTAAAAGGAAGAAAATTGCCGAACTCACTCTGCATACAAAACAATAGTTGGATTCATTTAAAGAAGGAAAATATACTTTGATAAGCAAAATTAAAGAATAAACGACCAGTGTAATTGAGGAAGAAGCAAATTCTGATGAAGAAGATCTTTTTTAATAACTAGTGGCCTATAAGAAAGATACAACAATCCCACAAGTACAAAGAAAGTTAAACGGACTGCGACAAGGACGATTATCGATAGCAACGTTTCAAGAACAAATTTTGACATTGAATAATGATTTAATAGAGCTACAGGTAGAAAGGATGGGCTCGATAATAAATGAAAGTCATCGGGAGTGTATATAATGAGGTCATTAGTATATCGGATATACTAATGACCTCATGTCAAGATCAGGCTCTAACCGCATTTTTGAAAAGGGATGAATGAAGAGTTCAGAATTGAGCTATACGCACAATTCCAAAAAATTTAACAGAAGCAGTACATATAGCTTAAAGAATGGAAGGAAATGACAGGAAACGATCTGATCCGATTTTATATGTCAGACAGAATAGTAACAACAGAAACAACGATTTTAGATACAACAACAACCCGGGAAATAGTTACGGGAATAATAGAATTACTAATGATACTAGGAATTATAATAATTATAATGGAAACAACAATTACAATTGAAATTATAAAGGGAATACCACAACTTTTAATAATAATAACAACAATAACTATAGGAATAACAATAATAATAACTTTGTGAATAACAATAGCAACTATAGGAAAAATAATAACAACAACTTTAGGAATAACAATAACAGCAACAATAGGAATAATAATAACAACAACTTTAGAAATCAAAACAATAATAGGAATGAGATTTCTGTAAGGGTAAATGTATTACAAAATCACAATGCCCTGATGTACAGCAAGCAACGCAAAGTTTTACTCCGGGGGTACAAAATTAAAAATATATAAATTATCGGACATACTAACAAATTACATAACGCTATGGTGCGTATCTGTTTTGCTAAATGAATAATACACTGGAGATATAGAAGTATTCCAAGATAGAGAATTATTCCAAGATACACATGCAAGTTGACAGGTATCACAGATGAAGCCATATTTTCTATGGGAGTAGTAAATTTATCACTTGGTCTAAAGGAAGAAGAGTTGACACACGATTTTCATGTAGTGAATTCAAACTTTCCAATCAAAACTTACAGCATTCTTGGAAGAGATTTCTTATCAAAATATATGTTTAAAATAAACTATACAACTTTTACGATTACTATAATAGCAGACGATACAGATTTGGGATTACGTATGCAATCAGAACTTTCCAAGTATACAGACACCAAGATCAGAAAAAATACACCCCATAAATCTAAAAATTAACGAAGATTCTGTTTTTTTGAATATAGAAATTTTAAAAGGTGTTTATTTAGCTAGCTCAATTGCTCCTGCAAAATGTATAACACTCTAGGCTAATGAATGTGACACATGATCCAGTTTTAATCAAAGATTTTAAAATATATACCGCGCACTATTGAAAGATTATGCTATACCCTCGTGCAATAATAAACGATTTGATGGAGAGGATCGTTTTCAGGAGTTGTTAAAAGAATTAGACCTGCATTATACTGATGTTAAATCAAAAAATTCACTGCTACAAATTTTTAAATAGTACCAACACATTTTCCATGTAGAACATGAACCTTTAAGTGTTGTAACGATGTTTTCTGGGAGCCGAGGTGAAGCCGTCGGTGTCCACAATTCGTTGCAAAAATTTGGAACCTTGTGCACAAATTTAGAGATTTTTTTGGTTTCAGTTTCAGTTTAAATTTAATTTATTTCGTTTATTCATTATATGTATTATTTTGTTCAGGAATTTCCATAGTATCCCAGCGAGACCGACCGCTGGGATACTAGCAGTTTCCCAATCAATTCCTTGGGTGCCCAACTGAGGAGTGTTTGATTACGGTGTATGCGGTCAGGCTCCGTGGCAACGTGAAATTCGGGCGATATGTTGTTACGGGCGGTGAGTCTTAGCGAGAGTTCCTATTACTAAACAATAGGGTCTATACACCTCACGAATTGCCGGCGAAGGCCTACTGCAGGTTGGGCGAAGGGAAAAGGGTACTGTGGACAGGCGACGAATCGTCGGCGAATGTTTATTTTTAAAGGAGAATCACATGCTATGGAAGGAGAAGGTTAGAACTCCAGGATTTCTTGGGAGGATAGGGCTTTCACACCATGCGGATGATGGTGAATTTCTAACTGGAAAATTTACAGGAATTTTCGGTAAGCGGAACCGTTTGCACCCGACGCATCGTGGGCGATGATTCCGAAAGAGGAGAGGGTGTGATCAAGGGGTTCCACGCCATGTTGGCGATGTTCTACATTTCTACAGGAGAGTATAGGAACGCTGAACTGAGCTCACCACATGAATCGTTGGCGAAAGTTCCGGGGGGAAAAAAAATAAAGGAGAGGTTTGGGAATACAAGAGTTGGGCTAATTCAACGAAAATTTGGTCGAAGAGTGGAACTGCTGTCACCATATGAGTCGTTGGCGGAAGTTCCGAAAAGAAATAAAGAGAGGTTTGGGGAAAACGGAATTGGCTGGAATTGTGCTCACCACACGAGTTGCTGGCGAAATTCCGAATTAACTACTAAAAGGGGAAAAGACTGAGCGATGGGAAAATTACAAGTGGAATTCTACCAAAGGAGCGGAATTAAGATCACCACACGAGTTGCTGGCGAAATTCCGAATTAACTACGAAATAAAACCTACTCTCGCTAGACTACCGAATTCTAATTTATAAAAATACTTCTTACCCTTTGTCTGTTGATCGATGGTATTCTGCCGTCGGATTACCTTCACCGTCGGTGATTTACGTACTTTAAATTTGACCTCTTACTTCGAAGGTACGCGACTGACTGATTTCATATTTCGCTCGGGCGATCGTTTGGCCATTTCGCAGACGATACGGAATGTGTTCGGTTTGTGCGCAGTCGGATGCGGAAACATTGACCGTTGAAAGTTCGAATATAGGACATGCAATGTCCAGAGTACAGGTTACGGAGCCCGTCGTTGATGTCCGCCGCTAGTAGCACATCGTTCCAACATCGTCGTCGCTGTCGCTGATTATGATGGGGCCTTCCGGTATTCTGCCCGGGATAGTCCGGCTTCTTCGTGGTGGTGACTCCAAATCTCTCTCGGTGGCTATTGACTCGATATCGACCCATCCCAGACATTTCCTGGATGCGTCGCGGCTGCTCGATGGTTCTGCCGCCGGTGCGCCAGTGTCTGCCGCGTGGCTGCTTGTGTTGTTCTCGAAAACTCGTTGGGATCGAGGCGGCTTTTCCACGATCATGTTCACTTTTATAGTGCATTCCACCGCCAGCACCACTGGAGCGATCAGGCTCTCTTCGTACTGGACGCTGTAGTGCCCGTAGCGCGCGGTCGGCTCGCTGGTGACGGGGTCTTGAAGGATGGCGGTGCCGTGTTTTGGTCATCTTTGGTGGTGGTGCTGTTGTGGGCATGGTAGGCCTACGCATGGGCGATGGCACCAGATTCGGGTTAGGCACGAATCGCCGTGGGGTGTGCGGATTTGGGTTAGCTCGCGCCGCGTCCGGGCTGTCGCACAGTGATTTATCCCATAGACAAAATTCAGAAAGTTTGATGTCATCAATTATATAAAATATGGTATTTTTGGAAAGGTAATACATTGAGTAAAAAGAATATGAACTTTTTTAATTGATTAAAATTTTTTTGACGTCCGTGGATTATTTTTAAATTATGGAAGTTTAATAACAAATGCTGGAACAAAAAAATTTATTTTTGATAACTTGGCGAAAAAAATTGCCCAAAAGGCATTTTTGGCAAGAATGATACAAACTTTACTTTTTTATAAATGTTATTATTGTATTAAAAAATTGAAAATAAAAAAGTTGTCATTAAACTTCGATGTAAAAATTTGTAAGTACCATGGAAAAAAAAGTTTTTCTAGTAAAAAACAGAAAAAAACCCAAAAAATTATGGATTGTAAAAAAAAAGTGCGTAAAAGTTAGTGAAAAAATTTTTTTTTTCTTTAAAGTTCAATGTGTTTTCTTTCAGAAAAAAAAAGAAATGCTTAAAATTACGATTTTATATCAAAAAACTTTTCAAAAAGTTCATAATGTAAATAAAATGGTAAAATGTGATGAATGTATGTACTTTTATTAATATATTGATATTAATGAATGTATAGTAACTAAAAGCTCAAATGAAATATTGTTGATCCAATGTGATTTAATTTTTCTCTATTTTACTCTTCTTTCTTCTTCCTATTGACTAAAGCGGTCAATACCGAATGGTTTTGGCAATCCCGGGTTCTCCAGATTTTTCAGGATTTCTTGGGGTTCGTTACTTTACCAAGCAATGCACATGTTAAACAAATAAAAAAATAAAAAAAGTGCCAGAATTATTAAAATTGAAAATACAGGTAAAATTTATGGTAAAAGTGAATACGTCACTTCGACAAAAGTACAATATCAACTACACCATTCCGTGAATACCCCTAATAGTAGAATATACATAATATAATATAGTATAATATACATTTTTTGTTTACAAAGTATTCAAGATTGTAAAAATGTATTGATCTTTTCAATAGTTATAATATAAATTTATTAAAAAGATTTGTTAATGTATTTGCATTAATGTACCTGCTAAACTACAACTGCTAGCCAAAAACGGTTACCAAATTTGAAATCAGCTAATCAAGAACCACTAGAATCCGTTATTAAAGCTAAGAAACCTTTTTCGAAATAAAATTGTGGAGTTGTATTATATGCATAAAAAAGAAAATCAAACTATGTCAGCCAAGTATGTCTTCATCAGCCTGCTGCTGAATTGGGTGCCATTGTCGGACATGAAGACTTTGGGCACCCCATATCGGGCTAGGACCCTCTCTCGGAACGCCTTGCGTAGTCCTTCTGTTGCAGAGCCAGCTCGGACCACTTCGAGAATCGGTCGACGAAAACCAACAGTGTGGTGTTCCCATGCTTTGAGTGGGGTAGTGGCCCCACGAAGTCTGCGTACACCGTGGCCCAGGGTTCCTCCGGGATGGTGATCAGCATTTCTCCGGCCGGTGCCTGCTGACTCACCTTATATTGTTGACATAGCTCGCATTGTCCTTGCCCTTGCGATATTGTACGGGGAACTGATATTGTTTCGATGGACGGACTTTCGATGGAGTTCAACCACTTGAGCGAGAGGTGACCTGTTGTTACGACAAACTTGTAGCCCTCTAGGTAGGGTCGCACGATAGCTAGGCACTCCTTTTCCGTAGGAGAATAGTTCTTCTCTGCCTGGTTCAAATGTCGACTAGCGTAAGCGATAACCCGCTCTACACCGTTGATGGTTTGCGTCAGTACTGCGCCTAGTCCGTAATCGCTGACGTCAGTCTGAAGGTCTGAGTGAAGTCCGGACACGCGAGCATCGGCGCCTCCGTCCACTTTGTTTTGAGCGTCTCGAATGCCTGTTGTTGTTCGTCACCGCTCTTCCAGTGTCTACCCTTCTTCAGCATGGCTATCAGGGGTTGAACAATGGCTCGTCTACGTACGCAAGAGCGATGGGTTCCAGTTCCGGCCCAATCACTTGGTCAAGTGTTGGGCACGGAACGGCTGTTCAGTTGGCGATAGTCGATGCAAAGTTGACAGGTCCCCGTTTTTTGCGTATCAGCACTATGGGCCCGCTGTACGGGCTGGACGGTTCTATGCACCCCTTGGCCAGGAGCTTGTTGATCTCTTCGTCTATGACGACCTGAATCGCTGGATTCCGCTGGATTCCTCTGCTTAATAGGGCGTGCGTCGGCCATGATGATGTGGTGCTACGTGATATTTGAGGTTCCCTGTAGTTCGTCGAAGTGGGTAGCTCCGCCTGTAGGAATTCGTCAATTCTTTCTTGCTGCTTCTCCGGTGAATTCGCTGTAAGCAGGCATTGCGTTGGCAGGGCAGTTGGCTTCAGCTGTACTGCCCCGCCAACGCACTCGTCAGACTGGCTTCCGTGAAAATGAGGAAATCGAGCCCTAAGATAACTTCCTCCTGTGCGTCGGGCATGGCAACGAATTTAAACTGGCAATTGCTATCGCCTAACTCCACCCGAGCTTCTATGACCTGGTCTAACCTGCGACTGGACCCGTCGGCCACCGTCACTTCCCCGTGATATGTTTCTTACCTACTTCCCTTCCTAATCCGGCGAACGTCCCACTGACAAAACTATCGTATCTATCGGATGCAGGGGTAATAGCCTGCGGGCCCTTGGTTACCATACGACGCTGGTCATGCCGGCCATAAAGAAACGTTGGGAGTCCCTCCCCGGGGAATTGAACTACTCCACCTGAGTCTCGCTCTTGAATGCCCTCCATTTCTTGGGCCAGTGCTATGAGTTCTGTCAAAGATTTGAAGTCTTTGCGCCGAATATACCGGTGATATTCCGGCAATGCGTTTCGGAACACGCGTTCGAGGCGTTGTTCCTCGTCGTACTCTCTTTGTCGCATTAGATAAAGGAGAGCGGACACGTTCCCGAATGGTGTCATCAATGCGCTCAAAAAAACGAGCCGGGAGGAAAAATTAGAGAACATCTTTTTTGAAGGATGCCCACGATTTCCACTGCTGAGTGCATGTGCGGAACCAGATAAGAGCCTGACCCCTCAGGACTTCGGGTAAGAATCGTGGCAGCGAATCTCTGTCTAACCACTCCATACAACACAACTCCTCCACCCGTTCGATGAATGCAAGCGGATCAGGACCCCCCTCATAATAGCAAAACCATTTACGTACCTTGTGCGTGACCCCCCCTCCTGTGGCGGGTGGTCTTACCTGGTCGGCTGGGAAATGGTGGACAGTCTGGGCCATCCCGCTGATGGTGGGTGCTGTGGGAGGCCCGTCTGGGTGCTATACGGCGGAGATGACCTTGGTGAGGGCCGCGGGTAAAGCTCGCCCGTCGGAAGCTGTCGCTGTGGCTGCTGCTGCCCCAGATTTCCGAGGGTATCACCACTCGCACTGTTACATGTCTTCTTCGGTGTGGTTGTTAGCCCCAGCTTATGTTTTTCCTGGAGCACTATCAGTCGTTGTAGCCTTTCGGGGGTATGCTCAGTTTGACCGATAAATGCGGCCAAACGCTGACGGAGCACCGGCACCGTACCGGTCGGGTCCAGGTCGAAGTCGGTTGTATAGGACACCAGGTCCGCCTGATTCAGGCTATAGACCCAGCTTGTCAACACTTTGCCCTCCGTGGGCATTTAGTTTTGTTTCGTTTTCTTTCTTTTTTTTCTATATCACTAAGGCTTTCGTTTTTTTTCACGGGCCTGCTGCAGACATTTTTTTTATTCTTTTCTCTCTGTCGGTTGTACTTTGCTTAAATAAATTCCACTTTCTTTTATCATTTTTTTTCCAAAGTCGCTCACTAGTTGTTTTATGTCCCGTTACACTGTACTAGCGCTTGGGCAGAACTTGTTGCCACGCGGTCACGATGCTTGGCACTTTTCACTGTTTGAAATTGTTGAACAAGGGGTTACTTTTCGTTTCGTATGATTACACTTTTGAGTTTTCCGACTGTATGTAATTTAATTTACTTTTATTTTATTTGCAACGCGAACCTTCGTAACGATGTTTTCTGGGAGCCGAGGTGAAGCCATCGGTGTCTAGTATTCGTTGCAAGAATTTATAAATTTCTGGAACCGTGTGCACAAATTTAGAGATTTTTTGGTTTCAGTTTTAATTTAATTTATTTCGTTTATTCATTATGAGTGTAGGGTATTAGTTTGTTCAAGAATTTTCATAGTTACACTTTGCTTAAGCTATATTTTCGATCAGGCTCCGTGGCAACGTGAAATTCGGGCGATATGTTGTTACGAGCGGTGAGTCTTAGCGAGGGTCTATACACCGCACGAATTGCCGGCGAAGGCCTACTGCAGGTTGGGCGAAGGGAAAAGGGTACTGTGGACAGGCGACGAATCGTCGGCGAATGTTTATTTTTAAAGGAGAATCACATGCTATAGAAGGAGAAGGTTACAACTCCAGGATTTCATGGGAGGATAGGGCTTTCACACCATGCGGATGATGGTGAATTTCTAACTGGAAAATTTACAGGAATTTTCGGTAAGCGGAACCGTTTGCACCCGACGCATCGTGGGCGATGATTCCGAAACAGGAGACGGTGTGATCAAGGGGTTCCACGCCGTGTTAGCGATGTTCTAGATTTCTACAGGAGAGTATAGGAACGCGGAACTGAGCTCACCACATGGATCGTTGGCGAAAGTTCCGGGGGGAAAAAAATAAAGGAGAGGTTGGCTAATTCAACGAAAATTTGCTGGAAGAGTGGAACTGCTGTCACCATATGAGTCGTTGGCGAAAGTTCCGAAAAAAATAGAGAGAGGTTTGGGGAAAACGGAATTTGCCGAATTAACTACTAAAAGGGGAAAAGACTGAGCGATGGGAAAATTACAAGTGGAATTCAACCAAAGGAGCGGAATTAATATCACCACTCGAGTTGCTGGCGAAATTCCGAATTAACTACTAAAAGACTGAGCGATGGGAAAATTACAAGTGGAATTCAACCAAAGGAGCGGAATTAATATCACCACTCGCGTTGCTGGCGACATTCCGATTTAACTACTAACAGGGGAAAAAACTGAGCGATGGGAAAATTACAAGTTTAATTTTACCAAAGGAGCGAAATTAAGATCACCACACGAGTTGCTGGCGAAATTCCGAATTACCTACGAAATAAAACCTACTCTCGCTAGACTACAGAATTCTAATTTATTAATATACTTCTTACCCTTTGTCTCTTTATCGATGGTATTCTGCCGTTGGATTACCTTCACCGCGAAATGCCGTAGGTGATATGCGCCCTTTCAATTTGACCTCTTACTTCGAATAACAAAACCCTCCAAAAATTCCGCGAAATAGACGCTAAAATAATATAAGAAAAAGAGTGCAAGTGGCGTATCATAGCCACAAATAAAATAAACAAATAAAAATATTTGTGTGAAAAATATGTCAGTGTATCATTCCCCCAAAAAACCAGAACTTCTCTCTTAGAGAATTTATCATCCCGCTCAACACAAGAGCTTGAATCGGCTTCAGATAGTGCTAGTGAAATAAGGCGCATTCACAAATCAAAGCTTTTGCCATCGCAACCTGCAATTGTTACCCTCCAGGCATACTAACTCTCCCGCATCGCCATCGAGTTCTCTCTCATGGAGCCAACAGTGTCACAGTCCTACACCCTACACTCAGCAGGCAGCGAACATGACGGCATTTTTAGGATCACAAACAAATTTGATAAGTACAATTACTACTAATACTCTTAGGCCAGACCCTGTTAAGAAATCCACTGAGAATAAGGACAATACTAATAAGTTCTCTGAGAACAAAAACCCTTTGAATAAGCCTCAGTCAGCAAATATGAGCGATGCAATTGGCGCAAACCCTACAGAGAAAAACACTCCACGTGCGGCAGTGCAGACTGGCATGCACCGCTACTTGCAAAATACAGACCCTACATTGCAAAAACGCAGATCGACTCCACCCGAAAATACGAATATGCCTAAGGTTTTAAAGACAAAGCCGAGTATCCAGCCCATAAATCTTGAGCAAAATAGATATTCACTATTATACGAAGAGGATCATTCAGACCCTAAACCCAAGACGTCAAAGACGCCACCAATCTATCTCAGGGAAAAAACTCGAATTCCCTTGTTGCTCTGATGACACAAACTGTAGGTGCCAACAGATTTTATGTGATGGCTATTTTCAAGGGCACCATCCATGAAACAAAAATACAAATTTATAATGAGGCAGATTTTCGCAAAATTGTAGACCATTTCGACAAGTGTAAAAAGAGCTATTATACATACCAGCTCAAAAGTAGCAAAGACCTATCGGTAGTTCTAAGAGGTGTAGACTCCTTTGTCGAATGTGTTGAAGTGAAAGAGGCATTAATTGCATTAAAATTCCAGGTTAGATCTGTCTCTAACATTCTAAACAAGGAAAAATTACCCCAACCACTTGTAACGATGTAATTTTGGAGTCGGGGTGAAGCCGTCGGCGTCCAAGGTTCGTTGCAAAAATTTGTAAGTTTGGGAACCGCGCGATGGCCAAAATTCCGTTGAATTGATAACAAACAGGATTTAAATTTGATATTCTGTTTATTTATTTTCGATATAGTTTACTCCTTAACTAGCTACCACTACTTTCTTATTTTATTAAAATTATTTTATTAAAATAATGACTGCGCTGGCCAGAGAGATATAGCCTGAAGCTACTATGCTGGTCTACAACAAGAGCAATGCGCCCGACCAATAGTGCGTTGACAATAGAAAATCCTATGCTATGCCTACTGTGAGCGTGAGCCGCGCGCTACAACCAGAGAGAGTGCTGGCGATAGTTAATCCAAAGCTATGCCTACTTCAAAAGTCATGCGCCACGATCAAAAGCGCGTTGGCGATAGAAAATCCGATGCTATACCTGCTACCAGAGCCAGGCGCCACGAACAAAGAGTGCGTTGGCGATAGAGAATCCTATGCTAGACCTACCACCAGAGCCAGGCGCCACTAACAAAGAGTGCGTTGGCGATAGAGAATCCTATGCTATGCCTACTACCGGAAACCTATGCACCAGTAGCACTACTTGCTGGCGAGAGGAAATACTCCTAAGCTACTTCTATTAGCGGGGAACTTTACGCCACGAGCAATGAGCGCGCTGGCCAGAGAGAATTATTCTAAAACTACGATGCGGGAAACTATGCGCCAAGAACATTAACTGCGTTGGAGAGAGAAATAAATTCTACAATACTTATACTCCGATTAGCCTACTCGATGTGGAAACACTCACCCAATGCCGCTGACGAATTTGATTTATGGCGAATTTAACCTCAAGTCGATGTGCGACTTGTCGGGTCTACCGCTGGCGAAGGACTGAACTTTCCTCATTTCTGAATTTCTAACTAACCTCAGCGCAGACTCCTGCGGCGTTCGAAACTTGTAATTTCACCACTCTCCACAGTTAGTGTGACCGGTGTTGCCAGTACTCGGGCAGGATACATCTCACGGGTAGATGGCGCTCGGCCATGTGCCTTAATTATAACTAAGTACTATCGTGGCGAATCGCAGTCGGTAGCCTGGTTTGGCGGCGTCAAACCGCTTTTGTTCGTTGTCGCTCATTTCGGTGGCGTTGTGTCGTTGTGTGATCGCTGGTACCCGTTGATCTGTGGGAGAGGAAAACAAACAGGTATTATTGCTGTTTGGATGGTGTTGGCCTGACTCAGGCCCATGGTTAGAGCCATGGAAGGGTTTGAGTTCGCTCAAATGCGTAGTGCGAACCCTGGTTTCCAACTCTCGTTTGGGTGAGGGAAAACTGAGAATTGTATACGGCCCCGCGTATTTTGTGGCGAGCTTGGCTGCGAAGCTGTCGATGGCTTTGGACAACGGTTGCTGCCTCACCATCACCAGCTGCCCTATTTTCGGTTTCGATGGTCCTCGCAGGTTGTAATGTCGCGCCTGGTCCTGCGAAGCTTAGCCAGGTGGTGCCGGACGATGTCAAAAATCTCCTGCAGTTGTGTAGCTCGTTCGGAGGGGGTTGTGGGCACGGTTCCCGTGTCTTTTGATTTTTTCCCGCAAACTGGGCTATCGTTGTCTTCACCGTCCTGTTGCTTCTCTCTGTCGGGTTTTCTTGGGGGGTGTATGGTGCCGTGAATCGTTGGCGCATCCCGATATCTTCGAAATATGATTTCATGAGTCGGCTGCTAAATTGTGTGCCATTATCTGAAAGGAAAATCTTGGGCACACCATAGCGGGCGAGTATGCGGGCGAGTATCCGTTCCCTAAATGCCTTGCGTAGTCCCTCGGCAGTAGCGCTGCGCAAGGGCACCAGCTCGGTCCATTTAGAAAATCGGTCGACAAACACAAGTAATGTGGTATTTAACTTACCCTTTCGATATTGCACGGAAAATTTTTACTGCTGCAACTCTAGTGCCCACCGCGCGATTCGGCTGGAGGGGCTTTCGATGGAGTTCAGCCATTTGAGCGATAAGTGGTCTGTGATAACAATGAATTGGTAGCGCCCCATACAATGGCTAGGCACTCTTTCTCTGTGGGCGAGTAATTTTTCTCCGCCTGATTCAAGTGGCGGCTAGCATAGGCGATAACGCACTCGGTGCCGTCGATTGTCTGCGTCTGCACTGCGCAGAGGCCGAAATCGCTGGCGTGTGAAGTCAGGACATGCCAACACCGGGGCTTCTGTCAGTCTTCTTCAATGTCTCGAACGCATGTTGTTGTTCGTCGGCCCACTTCCAGTGCTTAGCCTTCTTCAGCCAAGGGTTGAACAATTGCAGCGAAGTCGGGCACGAACCGTCGATACCACGACGCGACACCCAGGAAACTCCTAACTCCTCGAATATTTTCGGATGGCGATAACTCGCGTATGGCGGCCACTTTGTCCGGGTCCGTATGTATACCTTCGTCGCTTACGATATGCCCTAAATATTTAACATGTGTTTGGAAAAACTTACACTTTTCCGGGTTGATGCGCAAGTTCGCCGCCCTCAGCCGTCGGAAAACCTCCTGTAAGTTGTGTAAATGTTCTTCCAGAGTAGCGCCGGTGACAATGATGTCGTCTAGATACGCGAAAGCTATAGGCTCTAGTTCGGGTCCTATGATTTGATCAAGGGCGCGTTGGAACGTGGGGGTGCCGAGTGCAATCCAAACGGTATGACGCGCCATTGGTAAAGCCCACGGCCCGGCACTGTGAATGCAGTAAATTGTTTACTACTCTGGGCCATCGGAATCTGCCAGTATCCATCTTTTAAATTGAGGCTTCTGATAAACTTGGCGTTTCGCAGTCGATCGAGAATGTGGTGGATGCGCGGCAGGGGATACGCGTCTGAAACAGAGCGACTGTTTAGTTGTCGATAGTCGATACAGAGTCGCCAGGCCCCCGTCTTTTCCTGCACCAGCACGATGGGTGCGCTGTACGGGCTGTGTGATGGTTCTATACATCCCTTTTCCAGAAGTTTGTTTATCTCGTCGTCGATGATGGCCTGCATAGCTGGGTTACGTGGAAAGTAGCGTTGCTTGATGGGACGATCATCCGCCATGACGATGCGATGTTCAGTGACGTTCGTGGGCCCTTTTATGTCGGTGAAGATGGGCAACTCTGCCCGCAGAAATTTATCGATTTTCTCCTACTGACTTGTTGTTGTCTCTGCGGCCGGCAAACACGGCGCCGTGGTCGTGGCAGGTTTCAATTGTAAGGTTGCACCAGCGCATTTGAAACTCGCCTCTGTGAAAATAAGGAAATCTAGCTCCAGAACGACATCCTCGTATTCGTCGAGCGGTGAACCATGAGCAAATGACTGCATGACCAGAGGGATATAGCCTGAAGCTACTATGCTGGTCTACAACAAGAGCAATGCGCCCCGACCAATAGTGCGTTGACAATAGAAAATCTTATTATACGTCTACTGTGAGCGTTAATCCTAAGCTATGCCAACCTCAAATGCGCCACAATCAAAATCGCGTTGGCGATAGAAAATCCTATGCTATGCCTACTGTGAGCGTGAGCCGCGCGCTACAACCAGAGAGAGTGCTGGCGATAGTTAATCCTAAGCTATGCCTACTTCAAAAGTCATGCGCCACGATCAAAAGCGCGTTGGCGATAGAAAATCCGAAGCTATACCTGCTACCAGAGCCAGGCGCCACTAACAAAGAGTGCGTTGGCGATAGAGAACCCTATGCTAAACCTACTACCAGAGCCAGGCGCCACTAACAAAGAGTGCGTTGGCGATAGAGAATCCTATGCTATGCCTACTACCGGAAACCTATGCACCAGGAGCACTACTTGCTGGCGAGAGG
Source organism: Heteromyza rotundicornis (assembly GCA_951394025.1). Taxonomy (NCBI): domain Eukaryota; kingdom Metazoa; phylum Arthropoda; class Insecta; order Diptera; family Heleomyzidae; genus Heteromyza; species Heteromyza rotundicornis. Next base: position 971,638 of record OX596015.1, on the reverse strand, counting down.
AAATACTCCTAAGCTACTTCTATTAGCGGGGACCTTTACGATGAGCGCGCAGAGAGAATTATTCTAAAACTACGATGCGGGAACTATGCGCCAGGAACATTAACTGCGTTGGCGAGAGAAATAAATTCTACAATACTTCTACTCCGATTAGCCTACTCGATGTTGAAACACTCACCCAATGCCGCTGTCGAATTACAGCCGAATTTGATTTATGGTGAATTTAACCTCAAGTCGATGTGCGACTTGTCGGGTCTACCGCTGGCGAAGAACTGAACTTTCCTCATTTCTGAATTTCTAACTAACCTCAGCGCAGTCACCACTCACCACACTTAGTGTGACCGGTGTTGCCAGTATACGGGCAGGATACATCTCACGGGTAGATGGCGCTCGGCCATGTGTCTTAATTATAACTAAGTACAATCGTTTTCAAAACGTAAGCTTATTTTATTCTATTGGCTGCACTACGGTGGCCGAAATAGTTAAAATAAAAATGGAATAGAAAATATAAAAATAACAAATGGAAAATGAAATATAAAAAATGGGAAATTAGAGTGGCCGGCAATTCGATGGCTGAAAGTTGAGAAATAGTGATTATGCTTGAGTTGACGACTTTCCTCCTCACACACTCTTCCGCATCGAACTGGAATTTGACCCTAAGACCCTGAAAAAAAGTGAACCCCATTGAACACACCACTTGTATGAGATACTCGATAAGTACTGACTTTATTTTTAACAAACACTTAAATATATAGTTACAAAAATAACTTAAAACTAGGCATAATCTTTGAACAGAAATTGTTCCCACAGACATAAAGTAATAAAATTATAAATAGATATAAGTGGACTGTATTGTTGTGGTGTAGGCCATTATCAGCAGGGACACGATCCCCGTAAAGGCTATACACTATTTATTACTTGTGACAGCAAGATTGTAAAGTAATTTGAGTGCATTCAAGGATCGACAATTGTCAGTGTGGGTAAATAATTATGTGTGATTTATGTCTTTCTAAAGAGACCAACGCAGCACGATAAACAGCAATACATGTTTAATGCTTAAACACCCATCCTATATACAATCTGCGATATTTATTACACCGTAGAGTCAGTGTTGAGGAACCGCATAAACGTCGGGCCCAATACAATGCCAAAACTGGCAAGAATTTGGTAATTCGAAAAAATATTGTACACTTCCCAGTGTTTGTGTTTGTGATGTCGTCTTCGGATGAAAACATCTAGGTTTCGGTTTTATCGAAGGCTGAGGTAAGAACTCAGGGCAATCCAGGATTTACCGAAGAACCAAATAACTTCGGCAGGAAAAGAATGGGAGTTTCTTTTTAATATAATATGTATATATCTTCATTCGTTGTATTCGTTGATTTTGCGTCTTCGCTGGTAGCTTCGGCGATGACGGGTGCTTTCGATGTTTCGGCCTCTGGGTGTGTAATATTCGTAGATTTACTTTGGCGGTTATGGTTTCGGTGGTTTCGGATTTCTTCGGCGTTCTAGCCTCGGGGAGAAAGTATTCGTAGATAAGCTTCGGCGGTTATGGCTTCGGCGATTTAGCCTCGGGGATAAAGTATTCGTAGATTATTTTCGGTGGTTTCGGATTTCTTCGGCCTTCTAGCCTCGGGGATAAAGTATTTGTAGATTAGCTCCGGCGGTTTTGGCTTCGGCGATTTAGCCTCGGGGATAAAATATTCGTAGATTAGCTTCGGTGGTTTTCGGATTTCTTCGGCCTTTTAGCCTCGGGGATAAAGTATTCGTAGATTAGCTTCGGCGGTTATGGCTTCGGCGATTTAGCCTCGGGGATAAAGTATTCGTAGATTAGCTTCGGTGGTTATCACTTCGGCGATTTAGCCTCGGGGATAAAGCATTCGTAGATTAGCTTCGGTGGTTATGGCTTTGGCGATTTAACCTCGGGGATAAAGTATTCGTAGATTATGCAATCGGCTGACAATATTCAACTGCTGTCGGTTTTCTGCCTTCGGGTGACTATATTCGGCTTTCTGCAATCGGCTGACGATATTCAACTGCTGTCGGTTTTCTGCCTTCGGGTGACTATATTCGGCTTTCTGCTATCGGCTGACGATATTCGGCTGGTGTCGGGTTTTCTGCCTTCGGTTACTACAATACTTAGAATAGGTAGGGCACGACACTTAAGTCAGCGCAGTAGTACACGATACTTAAGTAAGCGCAATGGGTAGGGCACGAAACTTAAGTCAGCGCAGTAGTACACGACACTTAAGTCAGCGCAATGGGTAGGGCACGACACTTAAGTCAGCCCAGTAGTACACGACACTTAAGTCAGCGCACAGTTGGTAGGGCACGACACTTAAGTCAGCGCAATGGGTAGGGCACGACACCTAAGTCAGCGCAGTAGTACACGACACTTAAGTCAGCGAAAAGGGTAGGGCACGACACTTAACCCATTCATGACGAGCGTGCCCATATGGTAACGCTGATAGCGTTCTACGGTATGTGCAACTACAAAAATACTTAAACGAATATCACTAATCCGTTTTTTGATGTTAATAAAGCATACTTTGATCTTTCTTTTGATATATAACTCTAAGCAATCGCCCGTCAGTAGCGGTCGTGGCGGATAATTGAAAAGTAGTGTTTTTAAAAAGTGGGCAAAAACAGCGAAAAGTCACGACCTTTCCAGTAAGAATAATTTTCATTGCCATAAAAAGTTAGATATTTTGAAAGTTTTTTTTTGGTATTAGAAAATGTAGAAAATAAAATTATTTATAACTTCTGTGTTACCTTTTTTATCATTTTGGCTTTAGCTTTGGAGCTAAATGAAATCTAGGCAGTCCAAACATTGAATTTATCCATTGGATGTCCTAGAAGGAGTTGGTATAACAAATGAGCGAAATCGATCAACTGCCACGCCTACCTTCCATACAAGTGAAAGTCGAGTTTTGAAACAAATGTTACCCAATTTCACGGGAATTGTGGTAGGAAAATTCTCCGTAAGATATATTGTCCGCTTTGCGTCGATGGTGAGTGCCGCAAAAGCTATATGAGCAATACCCCGATCATGACATGACATCATGACGCATACAAAATCCACGTCTAAGATGGCTAGGTCATGCCGAGCACATATGAGTACCGTCGGTGGATTGAGCGGAAGATGGCGACCAGGTCTCAGATGGAAGGGTGCATGGTATATATGTTTACTTCGACCGGTTGAAACTTACTCAATTGTTTTTTTTAACAAATTTACATTACGATGAAGACATTTAGGCGAGCATAATTTTATTTGGCTGGACAAGATGATTAGGAGGAAGATGAAGCAGGTACTTCCTATGGGCTTCATCGTAAACCTCTTTTACAGCCATGCAAATTGTGTATGTCAAATGAAATGATGACGAGGACCTGGCAGTTGATCGATTTCGCCCATTTGTTATACCAACTCCTTCTAGTACCTCCAAGGGATAAATTCAATGTTTGGACCGCCTAGTTTTCATTTAGCTCCTTAAATAGCCCATACCAATCAAAATAACGGACAGACATACGGATATGTCTAAATCAACTTAAGAGGTGCTGCTAATTTTTCATAAGGACACCAAGTACATAACCACACTTTAAAGACAATTTATAGATAAATTTACTTCATTTTACAAAAAATACTCAAATATGTACGCAAATATGTATATAAACACGTACAAAAATTATTTAAAATTAAGTACACAAACACACTTTCAAATCAATATACAAATAAAATATATTTTATTTTACATAAAAAAGCTCATACAAACAATTTCAGTAAGAAAATTTAAATTTGCTAGGGTTGTGGCGAGCGTGCCCATATGGTAACAGCAAAATTTAAAATGATAAAAAGGTAACACAGAAGTTATAAATAATTTTATTTTCTACGTTTTCTAATACTTTGATATTTTACCCAAATGCCAAAAAAAACATTCAAAATATATAACTTTGTATGGCAATGAAAAATATTCTTACTGGAAAGGTCGTGACTTTTCGCTGTTTTTGCCCACTTTTTAAAAACACTACTTTTTACTTTTCACTACCCTCTACCGCTACTGACGGGCGATTGCTTAGAGTTATATATCAAAAGAAAGATCAAAGTATGCTTTATTATACCCCCACACTCACTGTGGCAGGGTATACTAACTTTGACACAACGTTTGTAACGCCCATAAGGGGGCGTGTCCGGTATGGAAAAGTATATATATTCTTGATCAACATCACCGGCGGAGTCAATTTAGCCTTGTCCGCCTGTCTGTCCGGCTCTCCGTCTGTACATTTTTTTCACATATATAAGGGTCAAAATGGGGTCTTGAGACCAATTTTTTTTTTGGTCGATTTGATTGGAAATTTTTAGAAACGGATTTTGGACATGGTCCGGGCTCCAAAACTATTTATTGGTGGCTCAAAATGGGGTCTTGAGACCACATAATTTCAGCTTCGGTATATCCGAAGATAGTCCACTCTCTAGTTTTTTTAGTATAATACTCTTCACGTGCAGCCGTGTGCTTTCTTTTAAGTTCTAGTTTAGCCTCGTAGTACTTCTCTTTGGCTGTTTTCCGATTGCGGGTGGACAAAGGAGCAGATTGCACCTGTTGTGTCCTAACTCGAGCTGCACATGAAGTCGATGGGCTTGAGTAGGTTGGTGACACTGGTGGCTGCACTTGTGGATTTGACTGGGACAGTGACGGAAGGGCATATTGGTCTGCAATAAGAGTTGGTTACTTAGCAGGTCATGTTATTTTCCAGCTCGGTTTCTGAACTTACCTTCCAGTTGGCGGAAGTGGTTTGGCTCTTCCAACGCTGCAGCAGACTTCCTCCCGAAATTTAGGGAATGGACATTGGAGATTATTGGTTTATCACCAAAAAGTTCGTCCATTTCCGCCATATACGGTGCTTTGCAAGGGCTTGCTCTCGTTCGTTTCGCATTGTGCTTGGCGCTCTTGTACGCATTCAATAGCGTTCGCAACTTTCCCTCCAAGGAATCGGTAGTGATTTGTGTGTCCTAAAGTAGAAAAAATATAATATGTGTCAACCTAACTTACAGCAACTCCCAGACAAGTCATATCTTCCAAGACATGGCCATATGCAGCTCTCTTTTTTCTAGGGTGCTCGAACTCCTCCTTCCTCCGCCCTGTAGCACGATAGGAACATAAAAGTTTCCTCCTTTGTCCACACTTTAAGCTTGCTAATGAAAAACTTAAATAATTATAACAATTATAAAACAATTTCAAAAACGATATCTTTTTTCTGCGTTCGCCATTAAATTTTTTTTAAATTTTGACTTTTAAAAAAGTCAATTTGAAATTAAAAAAAAACATAATGTAACTAGGCAGCACTTGTACATAGCTAGCTAGTATCACAAGCGACTATACAACTTGCCGCTTAGTTGTCGCTAACTTCTCCATATAAAAAAACAAAAATGCTAGATAATTTGTGCAACCACGCCTAATATCCAAATTTTGTTAAACCATTACTGACGACCGACGCATCAGATTTTGCATTAGGAGCAATCCTATTACAGGGAGAAATAGGACATCACTTACCAATTTCCTATGATAGTAAATCATTGCAGAAGTATGACAATAATAAACCAATAATAGAGAAAGAACTATTAGCAATATATTGGGGAATTCATTTCTTTAGACCATACAAAATTGTACTATACAAGAAGCCGCAAGGCATTAATAAAATCAGACGTGTTTGGAACTCAAATCTAAACTCTTCTCTTTGGAGGGCCTTGTAATCTAACTTTTGGCACATGACGAATAGTCTGTGGTGTTTACGCAGTGCCCTTCGTAGGGAATCTCGAATAAATATATTTCTCGTACACTACACTAAACAACACTTCCTCATATATTAGAGTAGCATTTCCTAATACAAAATAATTAAATTTTTATCACTTGAAAATTGTATGGAATTCTAGTACATTTACTAGACTTCCATGTAAATTCTTAGGATATAGGATATCCACCCGTGTTCGCTTCATAGAACACTTTTAAAAAATACATAAAAACGTAAAAAGCCCTAAAAAATATTTTAATAAAAAAAATTAATTCATGGCCGAAAATGGGTTAAAGACAAAAAAAATTTTGGACCGGCAAAGCGGACCGGGCCCAGCTAGTTATCAATAAAATATCGAAAAATTATAGACAAAATAAAGAAAAGTCGTCAATAATATATTTACATAAAATATCGAGTGTCACAAAATAATGTCGAAAAATAAACTCGGCTTGGGACCATGAATAGGTGATAGCTATTGGCAACTAAATATAATATTCAAAAAACTGCAAAAATTTGGAGTTAGGACAAAAAAAATGTTTTTTTTAGGTGCACTCATATAATTACACTGTGCTACACGAAAAATGTACAGGTATTCCCACCTTTGTATTCCCACCTATATTGGTTTGACACTTCAAAATAATGACTTTCTGCGTTTACGGAATGTTTCCATCACATCAACTTTTTTTTAAATTTTTTTTGAGGTAGAGACTTTAAAATTGACTTCTTTTGGCCACTCAGATTTTGGTATTGTGTGAAAGGTGACATTTTTTCCAAGTGCAAAATGTATAATGTTTTGAAAACCGGTCGATGTGATAGAAATATTCAATAAACGCAGAAAGTCATTAGTTTTGAGTGCCAAACTTACTGTATACAGCTGCGAGCAAAAAAAATAGCAGCGCACTATTAGTTTTTACGATCAGTTCGCTATCCTTATTTATTTTGATCCGATTTTGGTATTGTTTGAAAGGTGACATTTTTACCAAGATTAAGATTTTCAAGTTACAGGATAATTTTTTTCGGATCAGCGAAAACTGCGGAGCATAATAATAGCAGTGTTACAAAAAAATTAGCTAATTTTTTTAGCAGAATGGTACGATATAAACATTGCGAAATATTATAAAAGCATTGAGAGAAAAGGATAAGTACATGAATAAGGACTAAGATAACGACCAGATATCCTTTGTGTAGTGTTACCAGGCGTATTCTTTTAAAAAGTACAGTACTCTTTTTAAGGCCCTCCTCTTTTTTACTCTCACTTTTTTCTGAAAGTACTATTAAGTACTCTTTTTCTTATTTGTGGGACTTTATCATATAACAGCTGAATGTATCATTGTATTTTGTTACTTACATATTTTGTTCTTTTTTTAAAAAATTTTATGATTTTAAAACTTTTTTGAAGAAATTTTTTTTTGTTTTTTTAAAATAATGTGTTCGAGGAGTTTGGGGCCTAGGAGTTTGGGGCCCCCTGCAACTCAGTACTGTTTTTTACTCAAGAGAATCTGGTAACCCTACCTTTGAGGATCTACAAGATACCCTTTGTTGATCTGCCAACACTCTGAAATGGGTAAATTAACCCGAAACTGGTGCTCCAAAGCGGTAACGACTGAACGAATTAAAAGACGAACCATCCAGAACAATGCTACTAAAAGCTCCATCCAAATCGGGGACGAGCTAAAATTTTCTGAGAGTGCAATTATAATCAGAATACGTCTAATGGAAGCCGGTTTTTTTGTCAAAAGTCCGCGAAAGTCTCTTACCGGACCAAGTAATATCTAGCAAAATGGTTTGTCATTTTCTAAGGAAATGCAAGGAATATTTTGTGGAATAATGTAAGCAGAATCGTTCTTTTTAGCTCTAATGGTTGTAGGTAATATGTAATGAAACCACCATTGACCATAAATAATTTTTTTAATATTTGTAAAATTTTTACCGAAAAATCGAAAAAAGTTATAAAAAAGTACCCACTGATTAAATTTGACCAAAAATTAGCCCTTCATTTTCCAGTTTTGGGATTAGTATTTCTGAAAAGGTAAATTAATTTACCAGAAACTGCTGGAAAAACCTAGATAATTAGTAAGTAATTTTCCTAAGTGACAAAAAATAAAAAATTAAAAAAAATTTAACAAATTTTTGGCAAAAGGGGTCGAGTGGTCGACGTAAAATAAAAAAATTCTAGTGACAAACTAATGGACCGTGCCACAGTGTGTGTTGGCTTTTAAAAACTCAAGGCCTACCATGAAATAAAAACAACAGTGTTATCGCCTTGTTTGTAAAGCCGATATCACAATGTCGCTTTAGGTTGGTCTCGCTTTGACAGAAAAAGTAAAATAAACGAATGCATATGCAACAAAACAAAATGTAACCTCATTTTTTGATCGTATTTTTCTGACAATATCGTAAACTCTTCTACAATGCCCGAGTAGGGCTACATTCTACTCAGTCGTGCGTTTGACAGAAGTTTTTTGTTTTCAAAATATAAAAATAAAATGAGTTCGTTTGAAGAACAACTAATTGCATTGGTGCGGGACCAGGAATTAATTTACAATTTGAAGTCGAGTTCGTACAAAAATGTTTGGGCGCAAATTGCAGAGCAGCTGAACAAAACTGTAGAGGAGTGCAAGCAACGATGGAAAAGTCTCAGGGATCGCTTCGTTAGGGAAAAGAAAAACCTGGAACGGCCATCCGGAAGCGATTCCGTGGAGGTCGATGTTTGGGAATTCTACGATTCGTTGGAGTTTTTGCACAATGCTTAAACCAAGTCAGTGAGTACCATTTTGAGAAAACAAAGGCTTTTGTACCATTAGAAATTATAATTAAAAAATATACTTTAGATAAATGGGAAATTACACTACGGTATTGCAGAACAACGAGTTGTGTCTCCAGCAGATGAATCGATGTCTAGCTTTCAAGACGAACACAGCACTCCAGCTACATCGCAAAGGTCTGCAAGCAAGAGTCCGCGCCCCGGTGATTTTCCAGTCAACAAATTTTTTGGATAATTGTCGAACACATTAACAGCTCGTTTCAACTCGCCAGAAGTGGACAAAAATGAATTGTTCATGAAAATGTTAGCAAAAAAAATGAAAAATTTGCCAATTCAAAGTAAAATTCGCTTACAAGAAAAGTTTTTAAAAGATGTAAACGATAAAGTTCTTTTGAAAAATTAAATATTAAATAACTTTTTCATAAATAAAACAATAAGGTAAATTGGTTTAATATTTCTAGTAGAGATAGAAAACACAATCTTTTGTTGTTATGGTCGTTCCATTAGATTCCATTTATATTGAAATAAGAATAGAACACAACATTTTGGAAGATTTAAATTTTATTTGCAAACAAATATTCTTTTTGGGTATTCCTCATTTGAAAGGCTTGCCGTGAAGAGAAGTTTGAACCGATGGGATTCGCTCATTTCGCCACAGACCTCGATGTAAAATTTCATCATTCTCGTCAAACCAATAGACGTAAGGCAGAATCATTCAGCTTAACAAAATTGTGTAAAAAACAGTTGCTTTAACAATTCGGTCTGCATTAATAACGTAATCCTGTGGGAAATAGGCAGAATCATTCAGCTTAACAAAATTGTGTAAAACAACAGTTGCTTTAACAATTCGGTCTGCATTAGGAGCCAACATATTTAAAGTGTTGTGAAGAATGCGCCATCTCGCTATTAGGATGCCAAAAGCATTCTCAATCACTCGTCGAGCACGTGATAAACGCTTATTGAAGTAGAACTTTTGTTCATCCAGAAGTCTACCCGGAAAGGGCCTCATCTGAAAGGATTTCAGCGGAAATGCTGCATCTCCAACTAAGTAATAGTTGCAATTAACATTGGAGTTTGGCAGCAATGTTGGTGGTGGTAAATTCAGCTCTCCTGTCAGAAGTTTTTTCCCGAATGATGACTCAGCGAAAATACCACCATCACTTTGGCTTTCATACGCGCCAATATCTACAGCAGTAAAGCAGTAATTGGCATCACATGCAGCAAGTAGTACAATTGAATGATGACCTTTATAGTTATAATATTCTGAGCCAGCTCTAGGAGGGCAACGAATGTTCACGTATTTGCCATCTATTGCTGCAACGCAGTTTGGCAAATTCCACAGTTGTTGAAACTACAATGCGTTTTGCTTCCAATTTTCTTCCGATACTGGAGATAAGTACAGTGGCATCAACGCAGACCAAAGAATATCGCAGGTTTCGAAAATTATGTTTCCTACATCCAGGCCAGAACTTGTCTGGGAACTCCTTGAGAAAGATATCTTGAAACAAGTCAAGAAATGAACAATAATTTTAGGGTGTAGGAATGTATATATGGGTACACTTACAACAGAACCAAGAACAAGCTACAACTTGGAGAAATTGGTTTCCTCCAAGAGTATTTTTCCAAAGCTGGTTCAATCATTGCCCGAAGCAATTCGAATGTTTGTGGCTTCATACGCGTGATTTTAAAGAAATGCTCCGGATCGACCTCTTGCATCTTCTTGTAATTTAGGGCGTAAAATCCATTTACTTTATACTCCAACAGGGTATTCGTGGCTGCGCGTTCCACGGCGATTGACAAAATTTCGTAAACAAATGAGAAAGGCGTCAGTCCACAAGTGCTTGGTGATTTCTAAATGTATGGCTCGAGTCGTAAGGCAAGTATACAATGCCACCCATCGCTTTTCTCTTGGACGGCCTATCGCAACGAAAAAAGGCCCACAAAAGTCCACTCCGGTGTAACTAAATGGTGTGAGACGATCTGGCGGAAGTTGACCCATTAAAGGCACGGCTGGTTTGGCGCGGATGCAAATACAGACAGGACACGTTCTTTTTATGATATTGAGAACATCGCGCGCATGGGGTAACCAAAATTTTTGCGAATCTCATTAATTGTTAGGCAGTCATTCTGATGATGTCCTTTTTGATGATACTGGTCCATCAACCGTGTCAGATGATGATTTGGAGGCAAAATGATTGAACGTCGTGCAGTAACGGGAAGACAGTAGTCTGCGTCAACTCTACCATTAATCCTCAGTAGACCAGTATCATTCAGGTACGGTGTAAGCTGATGCAGATTATTTGTTCTCGGTACACTTTTGTTTGAGCGAAGTGCAGGAATTTCAGAAGAATACACCACACTCTGTACGTGTCGGCACACTAACCTTTCGGCGTTCTGCAATTCGATGGCAGTTAACTCTCCTATTCGACGATTGTGTAGTTTTGCATTATTGATGAATCGAAAAAAAAATACTAATGACAAAAATCAGGCCATTATGTGCACTTGGTTTACGGGACCACTCACTGACACCCAAAACGGAAATTTGTCAAACGAGAGCATTTTAGAAATTATGCCGCGACAACCCCACCTCCACCTCCGCGAAAGTTGCTTGGTCTCCTGAGACCAGCCAACTTTCGAATCTAACAGGAGAAAATCATCCTCAGTCCCCTTTTTTCGTCCGCCTTCGTCTTTCAAAACATATGCCCACGGAGACACCCTCTTTTTAACCCTAAAAAGTCCTAAAAAGCTAACTTCACTGCAAAATAGTTTGCAGCATCGGACAAAACCAAAATAGCGTCTCCATACTAACTCGTGTGGTAAATACTGTACATCTCTACGGCTGAGATTGTACGTTTTTTTTTCTGTCTCTGCACTTGCCGGTTGGTCTGAGTCCCCCACTCGTCTATAATCCCTATCACCTCTGACCGCCATATTCCGGCCAAAACTCACGAAATATGGAGACGCGCCCAAAACCTCATACTGCGCTGTTCGAATACAGCATGCCACCTTTAAGAGACGAGAATCCCACGTCCTGTGGTTCTCCGGCACATACGCCCTCAAAGTGGTTTTAATTTGTTAGTTCTCTGGCTCCTACTCAATGACCTTCTCAAATAAGAGATTACCTTGTCCCCTTTAGCAAAAGCTGTTCTCGCATTCCGGCGGCCATCTAAACCTGTTCTTCGTCTCTAGAAGACCAGTTAGAGGCTTTACCAAATCTGCGAAATTCGAAACAAATCTAAGTACCGTAGCGAAGAAACAGAAAAAATTAAATTTTTCCCTATTCTTCCCAAGCCCTGCCCACAAATCCTCCTCAGGACCTCCTTCAGAACCTCAACATGCTTATCAAATTATCGCGCTATTTTGAAATAAAACTTTATAAATCAAACTAAAATCAAAAATCCCCACGCGATAATTAAATTCCCTATTTGCCCGAATAGCACAGTCGCGAAGCGTGGGATTTAAGGCGACTCTCGCGGTATGGTATCCCCGGCCGAACGAACAACTACACTGAAACTGCCGCAATATATATATATAAGTATATATATATATATATATATAAGTATATATAAGTATATATATATATATATATGAAAAAGAAACGGAAATTTTCCCGACACAAAGAAAAGAATACCGAACACAAACCCTTTTCAAAATTGACACAAAGCGACCCAATAGCCAAAAATTATATTTGTTTAAACGCAATTGATTTGCGGGACCAGACCAACCTGTCTGAAATCCCTCGCACGATTCTTTGCAGAATCAATTCACCAGCTGGACTTCGATAAAATTCGATGTCCAGCAACAACTTGGCTCAGATGCGGGACGACACAAACAAAAAAAAAAGGAATAAGGAAGAGGGGGGAAACGGCCAAACAAATTCCAAGCAAACTACTTGAAATTCCCAGGACGGAAACACTTCACCAAAACAAATCACGACCGAACACAACCTGTCCAACTCTATTCAATTCCTCAAATTCAAAACACTAAATGGCCGACTGCCACAAATAAAATAAAGCAAAATAAACACTAGCTGGCAAAACTAAACCAGCGCGCAAAAATACTCCCTTTGGAACACTTGTCCTCCAGCCACAGTCCGACGATGGCAACAGCTCCACTTCACCACTCCAAAAAAATACAATTTAAAAAAAAAGAAAGAAAATTATCCAAAATTTCCAAACAAATAATTTAAGATTCAATTAAATTAAAAATCTAAAGCTTTATCACTCTCCTTCTTCCCTGCTCAAAAAGAACTAAAAGAATTCGAATATATGAGCGCCTATGACGCTCACTTTCCATTTATTTTCCCACATACATAGAGTGCGGCTTACGCAGAAACCAGTGTCCGCAGTCGGGGCTTTACCCATACCTATATGCGAAAAATCTCTTCAGATTTTTCTAGGTGTGTTTGGCAAATTTACATATACCCCCCTGCACCCACCAAATTGAAATATACATTTTGGCGGCACTCATGTACGTATAGGCGAAAGCATAAATGTTCTCAAATTCCCCTCCCTCAAACAGGTTCAAAGAGTACAAAAGCTTTAGTCCAGGTTTTGACATTTTACTATTGTAATGGCGAGGCTGGCAATACCTTCATCGGATCGCCGCCGCTCACTGAGCTAACTTAACGAAAGCAAAAGAGAAAGAAAGGAGAAGAAAGCAAGAGAACTTTGACAGCTCAAACAAAATATTCAGTTTTCTTCTTCCGCGCGCCGGTCGCATTTCACCCGCGAGTGGCGAATTTGTTTTGCTTAACAAATTAAGCAAAACAAATATATTTATGAAAAAAATTAACAATCAATAAAATAGTGCAGAGCGTTCTTTCGGTTAGTGCGAGTGAGATTTAGTTCCTTCGATTTTGTTCGCCCGTCGCCCCGAACAAACGGGAAACATAAAAAAACATAACAAACAATACAACAAAACAACAACAACTGTTCCGCGAATCTATACCGCGACAACCCCACCTCCACCTCCGCGAAAGTAGCTTGGTCTCCTGAGACCAGCCAACTTTCGAATTTAACCGGAGAAAAATCACCCTGAGTCGATGTGCGGCCTAAGGTCCTGCACATGCCATGTCCCCTTTTCTCGTCCGTCTTCGTCTTCTAAAACGTATGTCCACGGAGACGCCCCTCTTAACGGTCCAACAAATTTCGGAGCTAACTTCGCTGCAAAATAGTTTGCAGCATCGGACAAAACAAAATTACGTCCGCCATATTTCGGCCAAAATTCACGAAGTATGGAGACGCTCCCAAAACCTCATGCTGCGATGTTCGAATGCAGCACGCCACCTTTGAGAGATAAGAATCCCATGTCCGATGGTTTTCTGAAATATATGCTCTCAAAGTGGTCTTAATTATTTGGTTGATCCGCTCGGCCGGATTGGCCTGCGGATGATAGTGTGCAGTGTACCGCATCTGCACACCATACGACGCGCATAAACTCTGCAGCTCCTTGCTGCGAAACTGTGGCCCATTGTCGCATACAATGGACCTCGGAACTCCAAAGAGCAGGAAGACATTATCTTCCAACTCCTTGCAAACACTCTTTGCCGTTGCATTTCGCAACGGAAACAACAATGGAAATTTGGTGAAGTAGTCAACCACCGTTAAAATATAACAAAATCCCCGACTAGACTTCACCAAGGGTCCCACCAGATCTACGCAGATCATTTCCCAAGGTTCTAACTTCTTTGTCCTCTCTACCATACAACCAGCTGGCTTATTGTTGTCAGGTTTCACCCTCTGGTAAACCTGACAACCTTTAATATATCTAGCTATATCTGCCTTCATTTTCGGCCAATAATATTTCTCAATTACCCTAGCGTATGTTTTCCTAACGCCCATGTGCCCCGATAATGGATTATCGTGACACTCGAATAAAATACTGCGCCTATCACTCCAGCCCACAACTCTCTTCCACTCGTACCCAGCACTAAACAAACTATTTGTCCCTGCCTTTATGTGTTTATATAACACCCCATTTTCAATTCTCCAAGCTGGGTAATCGAGTGGTTTATTCTCCACTTTCCTAACCATGGAATCCACCCATGGATCTCTAACACGGCCATCTACCTCCCCTACGACTGGGACACCTCTAGAAAGCATGTCGGGCACAACATGATCTTTCCCCTTACGATGTATGATTTCATAATCGTATTGCTGGAGCTTTAAAGCCCACCTAGCCAACCTACCGCAAGGATCTTTCAAATTGTTGAGCCATACCAACGAATAATGGTCGGTCACCACTGTGAACCTGACCCCTTCGATGTATGGCCTCAACTTCTCAACTGCCCACAAAACAGCCAAACACTCCTTCTCGGTAGTGGAATAATTCCTCTCGCATCTACTCAACGACCTACTCAAATACGAAATGCTCTCTCCCCTTCATCAAACTGCTGTGCCAAAATCGGAAGCATCAGTCTGAACTACGAAGGGTCGTTCGAAATCAGGACAGCTCAGGACCGGCGCCGTCACTAGGCGCTCCTTGGCCTTCAAAAAGCTGTCCTCGCACTCCGGCGACCATCTAAACCTGTTCTTCTTCTTTAGAAGATCAGTAAGAGGCTTAATCAAATCAGCGAAATTCGAAACAAACCTACGATACCAAGAAATGGTGCCAACAAACGACCTGACTTCCCTTACATTTTTGGGCGCTGAAATTTTCAGCATTGCCTCAACTTTCTCGGAGTCAACGTACAAGCCCTGTCGATCAACAACATAACCTAAGTACCGTAGCGAAGAAAGACAAAAATTACATTTTTCTCTATTTAATCTAAGCCCTGCCGAACAAATCCTCCTCAGGACCTCCTTCAGAACCTCAACATGCTTATCAAATGTATTTGTAACAATATCGTCCAAATATCGTCCAAATACACGAAAACATGGGGTTCCAAGTCAGCCTCAAGGACCTCATCTATAAATCTCTGCCAAGTTGCAGGCGCATTGTGCAGGCCATAAGGCATGCGCTTGAACTGGTAGAGTCCCCTACCCGGAACTGTAAATGCCGTGCAGGCCCTAGACTCCTTCCCTACTGGGATCTGCCAATAAGCGGATTTTATATCCTTTAGCTTATCTAAAGTAGCCGAAATATAAGGGAGGGGGTAACTATCTCGATCCGTATTTTTATTCAGTGTCCTATAGTCGACACAAAACCTATAACTCCCATCCTTTTTCCTAATCATCACAACCGGTGATGCCCAAGGGCTGTGAGAAATCTCAATCACACCCTTTTCTAACATATCCTCTATTTCCTCATCTATGCGCTCTGAATAGCGGGCGATACCGGATAGTATCGCTGCTTGACTGTTTCCACATTTGGCTTTGTACGAATCCGATGTTCGACCAAATGTGTGCAACCAAGTCCATCAGGCATAGACCTAAAAACATCTGCAACAAACTCCTCAAGAACCGATTTTTCCCTAGTTGACAACGAAGACCTATCAACTATCGCCGCTACTGACGCGACCTCGACTTGGTCGGAAAACCTCCACTGATTCTTGGCCAAATCTGGCACTACACCGGCCTTAGACCAAAAGTCTACTCGAAGAATCAATGATTGGGGTAAATCCGGTATTCCGAGGCATTCAACGAGGACCGACTTGCCCTCTACCTCGAAAGGGACCGAAACTACCCCCCTAACCGGAACTTCTTCACCATCAGCAAGTGCAACCTTGCTGACCGCAGACGCCAATAAACTTATCCCCCAGGACTTTAATGTGTCCCAGCCTGGCCTACCAAGAATCGTCCTGGTGGCCCCCTAATCTAAAAGCCCTAACATACGCATTCCAAAAATCCTAACGCCTAAATATGGCCTATTATCTAAATCTTTTCCCGACAAAGTGAAACTCAAATATACTCCGGACGGACGCCTCTGAGGCCTATCACTATATTCCCTAGCCAGCTGGTTGCCCGCAGGCAACCTACCTAAACCTCGCGAACTTCTTGCCCTGCCTCCACAAGAGCTCGCTCCCCATTTCCCGACTCTTCGCGGGCCCTCGGAGCCGCTCTCGGGGCCGCATCCCTGTCCGAGCGCTCCTGTAATTGCCCTGCTCTCGGAGAGCATCGGGGGCAATCACGCTTCATAAAGCCAGGCCGCTCGCAGCCGCGACAAATAACCGCCTTTCGGCAGTTTACCGAAACATGCCCATCCTTCTTGCAGTTAAAGCACCTGAACGGACGCCTAGCCCGTTGAGGTGCCCTAATTCTCCGCTCCAATCTAAGATTGCGCAGCGCAGCCCTGACTGCAACCACTTCCGGCTCGGCCGAAACATATGCCAAGTGTGGCTCCAGTAAGTCCTTGGACCGGCTGCTGGGCGGCGGCACGAATGCTTCCACATTCGCCCGCACAGGCTCCAGTTTCCGACCCAAGGAAACCAACTCCGAAAGACTCTCAGGCTCAGCCAAGCCCAGCTGAGTCTGATAAAAAGGACACAAATTAGCCCTGACCAGACCCAACATACGCTTCTCCGGCAAGGACTCGGACAGACGACGGAACAGACGCTCATAACCGCTACATAAATGCTTATGGACTCAGCCATACCTTGAGTCCTTTTCCTAATTTCGTCTAACAAGAGGTCATCATAATTATGGGGCAGAAACTCTAACTTCAGCTGAACTACCAATTCTCGCCAGCTGGAAACATACCTTCGGGCATCACGGAACCAAATCAAAGCCCTATCCGAAAATAAATCTACCGCCCCTCTAAACAACTGGTCCTCACTGACCCCACGAGCGCCACAAAGCTCGTCTACTCGCTCCAGGAAGGCATGCAGAGATATATCCCTTCTCTGACCGGTAAACTTAAAATCCCACTTGGACAAATTTACAACTCCCTGAAACCCTAACATGCCCTCAAACAACAAAGCCTAAAACTGGTCATTAAAAAAAATTATTTAAAAAAACTCAAAAAAAAATTACCAAAAATTTAAAAACATTAATCCAAAAAATATATATATATAAATAAACCAGCGTACCACGCTCACAGAATTAAAAAAAAAATTGTAATAAATAAAATCAAATTGAAAAAAAAACTTAAAAAAAGAAAACAGTAATTGGCAAAAAGGCGGACAACACCACCAAATATTTAAAAAAAACTTTAAACAAAATAGCCCCACGTTGGGCGCCAGCTTATCGCGCTATTTTGAACTAAAACTTTATAAAACAAACTAAAATCAAAAATCCCCACGCGATAATTAAATTCCCTATTTGCCCGAATAGCACAGTCGCGAAGCGTGGGATTTAAGGCGACCCTCGCGGTATGGTATCCCCGGCCGAACGAACAACAGGAACCCGCGAAAACCTGATAAATAAACTTTTTTTTTAAAAACTACACTGAAACTGCCGCTATATATATATATAAGTATATATATATATATATATATATATATATATATATGAAAAAGAAACTGAAATTTTCCCGACACAAGGAAAAAAATACCGAACACAAACCCTTTTCAAAATTGACACAAAGCGACCCAATACCCAAATATCAAAAATTATATTTGTTTAAACGCAATTGATTTGCGGGACCAGACCAACCTGTCTGAAATCCCTCGCACGATTCTTTGCAGAATCAATTCACCAGCTGGACTTCGATAAAATTCGATGTCCAGCAACAACATGGCTCAGATGCAGGACGACACAAACAAAAAAAAAAGGAATAAGGAAGGGGAGGGGGAAACGGTCAAACAAATTCCAAGCAAACTACTTGAAATTCCCAGGACGGAAACACTTCACCAAAACAAATCACGACCGAACACAACCTGTCCAACTCTATTAAATTCCTCAAATTCACAACACTAAATGGCCGACTGCCACAAATAAAATAAAGCAAAATAAACATTAGCTGGCAAAACTAAACCAGCGCGCAAAAATACTCCCTTTGGAACACTTGTCCTCCAGCCACAGTCCGACGATGGCAACAGCTCCACTTCACCACTCCAAAAAAAAAATACAATTTAAAAAAAAGAAAGAAAATTATCCAAATTTTCCAAACAAATAATTTAAGATTCAATTAAATTAAAAATCTAAAGCTTTATCACTCTCCTTCTTCCCTGCTCAAAAAGAACTAAAAGAATTAGAATATATGA
The DNA here is from genome assembly GCA_951394025.1 of Heteromyza rotundicornis. Classification (NCBI taxonomy): domain Eukaryota; kingdom Metazoa; phylum Arthropoda; class Insecta; order Diptera; family Heleomyzidae; genus Heteromyza; species Heteromyza rotundicornis. The sequence goes on along the minus strand of OX596015.1, from coordinate 953,012 downwards.
GCGCCTATGACGCTCACTTTCCATTTATTTTCCCACATACATAGAGTGCGGCTTACGCAGAAACCAGTGTCCGCAGTCGGGGCTTTACCCATACCTATATGCGAAAAATCTCTTCAGATTTTTCTAGGTGTGTTTGGCAAATTTACATATACCCCCCTGCACCCACCAAATTGAAATATACATTTTGGCGGCACTCATGTACGTATAGGCGAAAGCATAAATGTTCTCAAATTCCCCTCCCTCAAACAGGTTCAAAGAGTACAAAAGCTTTAGTCCAGGTTTTGACATTTTACTATTGTAATGGCGAGGCTGGCAATACCTTCATCGGATCGCCGCCGCTCACTGAGCTAACTTAACGAAAGCAAAAGCGAAAGAAAGGAGAATAAAGCAAGATAACTTTGACAGCTCAAACAAAATATTCAGTTTTCTTCTTCCGCGCGCCGGTCGCATTTCACCCGCGAGTGGCGAATTTGTTTTGCTTAACAAATTAAGCAAAACAAATATATTTTAAAAAAAAATTAACAATCAATAAAATCGTGCAGTGCGTTCTTTCGGTTAGTGCGAGTGAGATTTAGTTCCTTCGATTTTGTTCGCCCGTCGCCCCGAACAAAAGGGAAACAAAAAAAAACATAACAAACAATACAACAAAACAACAACAACTGTGCCGCGAATCTATACCGCGACAAAATGTATTTGTGACGATAATAATATCGTCAAAATACACGAAAACATGGAGTTCTAAGTCAGCCCCAAGTCCCTCAGGCATAGCTCGAAAAACTTCCCCTACTAACTTCTCAAGAACCAAATTTTCCCTAGTTGACAAAGCAAACCTATCAACTATCGCCGCTACTGACGAGGCCTTGGCCTGGAAAACTCCTCTGACTCTTGAAAAACCAAATCTTTCCTAGTTGACAAAGCAAACCTATCAACTATCGCCGCTACTGACGAGACCTTGATCTGGAAAACTATACTTACTATACTATACTCTTCAATAACCGAATCTTCCCTAGTTGACAAAGTAACCCTATCAACTATCGCCGCTACTGACGAGAACTCGACTTGGTCGGAAAAACTGCACTGACTCTTGGCCAAATCTGGCACAACACCGGCCCTAGACCACAAGTCCAAGCCAAGAATCAATGACTGGGGCAAATCCGACATCACGAGGAATGGACCGACTTGCCCTCTACCTCGAAATGAACCGAAACTACCCCAACTAACCTCAATTTCCTCATCTAACAATGACCCACTCAAAAAAACCAAAACTTAAAAAAACATTAAAAAAAAACGAACGCAAAATATTAAAAAAATTAAACATTAAAAAAAAACAAGAGAGTGGACTATCTTCGGCTATACCGAAGCTGAAATACCCCCACACAGCAGGAAGAAGTACCTCGAACATAAAAAAAAGTGGTCTCAAGACCCCATTTTGAGCCATTTGTAGGTACTTTCGGAGCCCGGACCATGTTCGTTCGTTTCTAAACATTTCCAATCAAATCCACCGAAACCCTTATATATGTAGTTTCGGAACCTCGGACCATGTCAAAAATACGTTTCTAAACATTTCCAATCGAATACAACCATAAAAAGACTTGAAAAATGTTAACCTTTTTTTTCGGTGTATGAGAGCCACGCCCAGTTTTTATTCGATTTGGCTGATTCACGAACTTAATCTCAGTATTCACGAGAAAAACATGTACCCAAAGTTTCAAGTCGATATCTCCAAAACTGCGACCGCTATCGTGCGGACGGACAGACGGACGGACAGACAGACGAACATCGCTAAATCGACTCAGGAGTTGATACTGATCAAGAATATATATGCTTTTCCATACCGGACACGCCTCCTTATGGTCGTTACAAACGTTGTGACAAAGTGAGTATACCCTGCCACAGTGTGTGTGGGGGTATAAAAATTATACAAAAAAAAACATCACAAAAAAAAATTTGTTTCAAAATAAAAAAAACCACGCGCTATTTTTACCTAAACTTTAAAAAACTAAAATCAAAAATTCCCACGCTATAATTAAAAAAACTAATCGCGACGAGTGGGATTAAAGTCGACCCTCGCGGTATGGCATACCCGGCCGAACGAAACACACGAATACGCGAAAACCCGATAACTAAACTTTTCAAACCTACTGAAATATACACGTATATGGAAACCGCAAATAACCGAACGGGAAATGGAAACGAAAACTCACTGACACACAAAACGGAAATCTGTCAAACTAGAGTATTTTAGAAAAAAAATACTAATGACAAAAATCGGGCCATTATGTGCACTTGGTTTACGGGACCATTCACTGACACACAAAACAAAAATTTGTCAAACGAGAGCATTTTAAAAAAAAAACATTAATGCAAAAGAATTATGTTTTTATGTGCACTTGATTTACGGGACCAGACCGACCTGCCTGAAATCCCTCGCACCATTCTTTACAGAATCAATTCACCAACTGGACTTCGATAAAATCGATGTCCAGCAACCACTTGGCTCAGGTACGGGACGCCACAACAAAAATTGGAAGGGAAAGGGCAATGGCCGACTCGCCACAACCGACTTGCCACAACTTGACAAACTCTATTAACATTTTCCTTTCCTTTACACATTTCGAATAAACTAAATGGCCGACTGCCACAGATAAGAACACCAAAAAAACACTATTGCCACCCGCTGGTGGAAATAACAACATCGCGGAAAAATACTCTCTTCGAAAAATATCTCCTGCCTCAGCTCCACGATCCAACGATGGTTCTCAGCAACCACAAAAACACAATTTAAAAATCCATTTTAAAAATTAAAACCACAACTGTTTTTTTTAAATCACTACTCTAAATTAATGTAGTGTACAAGCATACAAGTCTACATTACCTGCCCCTACATTTCATTAGTACAAATGCACCGACAATGTATCGACATGCTAGCGCTGCACTTTTGAGTACGCTGACCCAATATACACAAATGGTTCTGGACGTTGTCAACAACAATTGAGTGTATATTGAAATGCACTCAATTTCGGTGACCGTCCTTCGACACCATTCGTCAAGACCAAATTAGCGTAAAGATATAAAAGAGCCGCGTTGGCGACTAATAAGACCAGATTGAATTGGAACTTCGTTATTTTACTATCTCACTTAATTGTGGTGCCTAGCGCCAATCCCTCACAGCTTGAAGAAGCTTAAATCTTTCAAAAACTCCAACACATTTCTAAACATTAAAATTAAAATTAAAAAAAACAACGCAAGTCCACTAAAACTGTTCGCACTCTTTTCCCTGCCTAAAAAGAACTAAAAGAATCTTGTCTATATGAACGCATATATGGCGCTCACTTTCCATTTCTCTAACATCTTCCCCCCCCCCCCCCCACACATGAGCGCGACCTACGCAGAAGCCAGTATTCGCAGTCGGGGCTTTACCCACACCTATATGTGAAAGATCTTCTCAGATTTTTCTAGAGTGTGTTCGGCAAATTTACATATACACCCCCGCACCCACCAAAATGAAAATACTCATTTTGGCGGCACTCATGTATGTATAGGCGAAAGCATAAATGTCGACAGATTCCCCTCCCTCAAACAGGTTCAAAGAGTACAAAAAGCTTTAGTCTAGTTTTTTCATATTCTGTCTTCGTCCCTTAAGTAAAAAAATTAAACATTAAAAAAAAACAAGAGAGTGGACTATCTTCGGCTATACCGAAGCTGAAATACCCCCACACAGCAGGAAGAAGTACCTCGAACATAAAAAAAAGTGGTCTCAAGACCCCATTTTGAGCCATTTATAGGTACTTTCGGAGCCCGGACCATGTTCGTTCGTTTCTAAACATTTCCAATCAAATTCACCGAAACCCTTATATATGTAGTTTCGGAACCTCGGACCATGTCAAAAATACGTTTCTAAACATTTCCAATCGAATACAACCATAAAAAGACTTGAAAAATGTTAACCTTTTTTTTCGGTGTATGAGAGCCACGCCCAGTTTTTATTCGATTTGGCTGATTCACGAACTTAATCTCAGTATTCACGAGAAAAACATGTACCCAAAGTTTCAAGTCGATATCTCCAAAACTGCGACCGCTATCGTGCGGACGGACAGACGGACGGACAGACAGACGGACATCGCTAAATCGACTCAGGAGGTGATACTGATCAAGAATATATATGCTTTTCCATACCGGACACGCCTCCTTATGGGCGTTACAAACGTTGTGACAAAGTGAGTATACCCTGCCACAATGTGTGTGGGGGTATAAAAATTATACAAAAAAAAACATCACAAAAAAAAATTTGTTTCAAAATAAAAAAAACCACGCGCTATTTTTACCTAAACTTTAAAAAACTAAAATCAAAAATTCCCACGCTATAATTAAAAAAACTAATCGCGACGAGTGGGATTAAAGTCGACCCTCGCGGTATGGCATACCCGGCCGAACGAAACACACGAATACGCGAAAACCCGATAACTAAACTTTTCAAACCTACTGAAATATACACGTATATGGAAACCGCAAATAACCGAACGGGAAATGGAAACGAAAACTCACTGACACACAAAACGGAAATCTGTCAAACTAGAGTATTTTAGAAAAAAAATACTAATGACAAAAATCGGGCCATTATGTGCACTTGGTTTACGGGACCATTCACTGACACACAAAACAAAAATTTGTCAAACGAGAGCATTTTAAAAAAAAAACATTAATGCAAAAGAATTATGTTTTTATGTGCACTTGATTTACGGGACCAGACCGACCTGCCTGAAATCCCTCGCACCATTCTTTACAGAATCAATTCACCAACTGGACTTCGATAAAATCGATGTCCAGCAACCACTTGGCTCAGGTACGGGACGCCACAACAAAAATTGGAAGGGAAAGGGCAATGGCCGACTCGCCACAACCGACTTGCCACAACTTGACAAACTCTATTAACATTTTCCTTTCCTTTACACATTTCGAATAAACTAAATGGCCGACTGCCACAGATAAGAACACCAAAAAAACACTATTGCCACCCGCTGGTGGAAATAACAACATCGCGGAAAAATACTCTCTTCGAAAAATATCTCCTGCCTCAGCTCCACGATCCAACGATGGTTCTCAGCAACCACAAAAACACAATTTAAAAATCCATTTTAAAAATTAAAACCACAACTGTTTTTTTTAAATCACTACTCTAAATTAATGTAGTGTACAAGCATACAAGTCTACATTACCTGCCCCTACATTTCATTAGTACAAATGCACCGACAATGTATCGACATGCTAGCGCTGCACTTTTGAGTACGCTGACCCAATATACACAAATGGTTCTGGACGTTGTCAACAACAATTGAGTGTATATTGAAATGCACTCAATTTCGGTGACCGTCCTTCGACACCATTCGTCAAGACCAAATTAGCGTAAAGATATAAAAGAGCCGCGTTGGCCACTAATAAGACCAGATTGAATTGGAACTTCGTTATTTTACTATCTCACTTAATTGTGGTGCCTAGCGCCAATCCCTCACAGCTTGAAGAAGCTTAAATCTTTCAAAAACTCCAACACATTTCTAAACATTAAAATTAAAATTAAAAAAAACAACGCAAGTCCACTAAAACTGTTCGCACTCTTTTCCCTGCCTAAAAAGAACTAAAAGAATCTTGTCTATATGAACGCATATATGGCGCTCACTTTCCATTTCTCTAACATCTTCCCCCCCCCCCCACACATGAGCGCGACCTACGCAGAAGCCAGTATTCGCAGTCGGGGCTTTACCCACACCTATATGTGAAAGATCTTCTCAGATTTTTCTAGAGTGTGTTCGGCAAATTTACATATACACCCCCGCACCCACCAAAATGAAAATACTCATTTTGGCGGCACTCATGTATGTATAGGCGAAAGCATAAATGTCGACAGATTCCCCTCCCTCAAACAGGTTCAAAGAGTACAAAAAGCTTTAGTCTAGTTTTTTCATATTCTGTCTTCGTCCCTTAAGTAAAAAAATTAAACATTAAAAAAAAACAAGAGAGTGGACTATCTTCGGCTATACCGAAGCTGAAATACCCCCACACAGCAGGAAGAAGTACCTCGAACATAAAAAAAAGTGGTCTCAAGACCCCATTTTGAGCCATTTATAGGTACTTTCGGAGCCCGGACCATGTTCGTTCGTTTCTAAACATTTCCAATCAAATCCACCGAAACCCTTATATATGTAGTTTCGGAACCTCGGACCATGTCAAAAATACGTTTCTAAACATTTCCAATCGAATACAACCATAAAAAGACTTGAAAAATGTTAACCTTTTTTTTCGGTGTATGAGAGCCACGCCCAGTTTTTATTCGATTTGGCTGATTCACGAACTTAATCTCAGTATTCACGAGAAAAACATGTACCCAAAGTTTCAAGTCGATATCTCCAAAACTGCGACCGCTATCGTGCGGACGGACAGACGGACGGACAGACAGACGGACATCGCTAAATCGACTCAGGAGGTGATACTGATCAAGAATATATATGCTTTTCCATACCGGACACGCCTCCTTATGGGCGTTACAAACGTTGTGACAAAGTGAGTATACCCTGCCACAGTGTGTGTGGGGGTATAAAAATTATACAAAAAAAAACATCACAAAAAAAAATTTGTTTCAAAATAAAAAAAACCACGCGCTATTTTTACCTAAACTTTAAAAAACTAAAATCAAAAATTCCCACGCTATAATTAAAAAAACTAATCGCGACGAGTGGGATTAAAGTCGACCCTCGCGGTATGGCATACCCGGCCGAACGAAACACACGAATACGCGAAAACCCGATAACTAAACTTTTCAAACCTACTGAAATATACACGTATATGGAAACCGCAAATAACCGAACGGGAAATGGAAACGAAAACTCACTGACACACAAAACGGAAATCTGTCAAACTAGAGTATTTTAGAAAAAAAATACTAATGACAAAAATCGGGCCATTATGTGCACTTGGTTTACGGGACCATTCACTGACACACAAAACAAAAATTTGTCAAACGAGAGCATTTTAAAAAAAAAACATTAATGCAAAAGAATTATGTTTTTATGTGCACTTGATTTACGGTACCAGACCGACCTGCCTGAAATCCCTCGCACCATTCTTTACAGAATCAATTCACCAACTGGACTTCGATAAAATCGATGTCCAGCAACCACTTGGCTCAGGTACGGGACGCCACAACAAAAATTGGAAGGGAAAGGGCAATGGCCGACTCGCCACAACCGACTTGCCACAACTTGACAAACTCTATTAACATTTTCCTTTCCTTTACACATTTCGAATAAACTAAATGGCCGACTGCCACAGATAAGAACACCAAAAAAACACTATTGCCACCCGCTGGTGGAAATAACAACATCGCGGAAAAATACTCTCTTCGAAAAATATCTCCTGCCTCAGCTCCACGATCCAACGATGGTTCTCAGCAACCACAAAAACACAATTTAAAAATCCATTTTAAAAATTAAAACCACAACTGTTTTTTTTAAATCACTACTCTAAATTAATGTAGTGTACAAGCATACAAGTCTACATTACCTGCCCCTACATTTCATTAGTACAAATGCACCGACAATGTATCGACATGCTAGCGCTGCACTTTTGAGTACGCTGACCCAATATACACAAATGGTTCTGGACGTTGTCAACAACAATTGAGTGTATATTGAAATGCACTCAATTTCGGTGACCGTCCTTCGACACCATTCGTCAAGACCAAATTAGCGTAAAGATATAAAAGAGCCGCGTTGGCCACTAATAAGACCAGATTGAATTGGAACTTCGTTATTTTACTATCTCACTTAATTGTGGTGCCTAGCGCCAATCCCTCACAGCTTGAAGAAGCTTAAATCTTTCAAAAACTCCAACACATTTCTAAACATTAAAATTAAAATTAAAAAAAACAACGCAAGTCCACTAAAACTGTTCGCACTCTTTTCCCTGCCTAAAAAGAACTAAAAGAATCTTGTCTATATGAACGCATATATGGCGCTCACTTTCCATTTCTCTAACATCTTCCCCCCCCCCCACACATGAGCGCGACCTACGCAGAAGCCAGTATTCGCAGTCGGGGCTTTACCCACACCTATATGTGAAAGATCTTCTCAGATTTTTCTAGAGTGTGTTCGGCAAATTTACATATACACCCCCGCACCCACCAAAATGAAAATACTCATTTTGGCGGCACTCATGTATGTATAGGCGAAAGCATAAATGTCGACAGATTCCCCTCCCTCAAACAGGTTCAAAGAGTACAAAAAGCTTTAGTCTAGTTTTTGCATATTCTGTCTTCGTCCCTTAAGTATAGTTTCGCGCAATGCCATCCCCAACATCGGATCGTAAAAGCTCATAAACAAACTTCTAAAACGAAGTCGTAACAAAAGGGAATAACAGATCTTGGCAGCAGTTGTCAATTCTCCGCCCGGCTGCACTACACCCGCGAGTGTCCAATTTGGTTTCATTAAACCAAAATAATATAAATAAAAAACAATAATATAACAATGCCAATGTGTTTTTCTCCTTGGCTTTGTTCACCCATCGCCCCGAACAAAGGGAAAACACAAAAACAAGAACAAACAAACAATAACAACAAACAATATTCTATCGCGAATTTATGCCGCGACAGCTTGGCGCGTGTAGCATCATCTGAAACGTTCAGCTCAGTTCGGATCCAGCGTTAATCCGTTGGTGAAGTAGTAGCAAGTATCTCACCAATTCTACAGGCAACAAACTGTTTGTATTCAAATGTGGTTGATCTTACCCAAAGAATCACACTTTTAGAGTCGCTCCAAAATGTAGTGCTGTCTATAGTAAAATTATGACATTCTATAATCGATGACTTCATTCGGCTTCCAAGAATCGCTGCCTGCAATTCTAGACGTGGAATTGTCATTCCTTTGCGTATTCGTAAATATACTGGAGTCTACAAAAATGTGTAACTGAATCTCATCGGCGGCTGGCAAAAGTTTCGAATAACATCTTTGAACCGATATGGTTTGTGCCTTCTGGAATTCTCTCCACCATGCAGTCCACTGAACATTTAGCTGGTAAGGTTCATCCCAGTCGATCTGTTGTTTCCACATTGATTGTAAAAGCAGTTTCACGAAGATGGTGTTATTCGCTAATATACCAAAGAGGTCATAAGTGGCCATGACAATGCCTAATAGTTCCCTTTTAGTCGGCGGTCGTTTGCATTACAACACGTCGTGTGCTATTTTGTGGAATTCGAAATGAAATTCAAAAGCGTCTTCAGCCGTGTTCCAAAACATGACCAGTACTTTATCAATGTTGGTCTGTAGCTCCATATTGATGACTTCAGATTGAGCAACAATCTCTGTTTAACTCCTGCTGGAGTGTCTTGCAATTTGAGACGAACTTTCTTAGCTTAAATCCGACGGCAGCATTTATTTTGATGGCCTCCTGGCGATTATGATTGTGTTGTTGTGAAACCTGGCGAGACTGATTCGGATGTAGCGACATTTCGGAAATTCCGGGCATGAGGGACACCACTCTGGCAAAATCGCTTATCCTTGCAAATGTATCCACAGTTGGAAATGGCAAAACATTAGCAGCGTTTCGGCTCCATTCGTATTGTTTCGATGGCGGCAATTTATAAACAAGTTGCTCCAACAACGTAGGATTCATCAAATGATGTTCGCACATGATTCGAAAAACTCAATACTTGACTCAGATGATTCTCATGAATTGTTGGAAACTGCTGAACCTGAGTTGCAAAACTGTGATCGTATCAGCAGATCCGGATGACCAAAATTAAATTCGAGCTCCTTTATGACAAGGGGCACATCATCAGGATAGATTAGTAGCGAATTTACTGAGCGCTTGGCATTACCCTGTAATGACTTATGTAATCGTATCAAATTCTGCCTATTATTATAGCCAAACTCGTTTGTAGAGTCCCTGTAATTGGCTAAAAATAATGACCACTCCTCTGGATTCCCACCAAATTCCGGCAATGGATACAATTTAGCCGTTTGATTTGACAGTGGCAGTGTCGACATAGGTGACAGCGACCTTTGAGTGGACGTAAAGGGTGGCGGCGCACAGTGATTTGTCTCCATATGAGTTTGGGACAAAAATCGAAGCAGTATTCTGAATTAATTGAAACTAAGTTTCTAAATGTGTTTTGGCCCGCTGATTTCAAAAATGTAATCGGTTTTCCGTAACCCTTATAGTTTTGGAATAAATCCAGAATTGTATGCTTGATTTTCTTATTTAATTATTATGCATATAATACAACTCTACAATTATATTTCGAAAAAGGTTTCTTAGCTTTAATAACGGATTCTAGTGGTTCTTGATTAGCTGATTTCAAATTTGGTAACCGTTTTTGGCTAGCAGTTGTAGTTTAGCAGGTACATTAATGCAAATACATTAACAAATCTTTTTAATAAATTTAATATTATAACTATTGAAAAGATCAATACATTTTTATAATCTTGAATACTTTGTAAAGAAAAATGTATATTATACTATATTATATTATGTATATTCTACTATTGGTGTACTTGATAGTGTACTTTTGTCGAAGTGACGTATTCACTTTTACCATAAATTTTACCTGTATTCTCAATTTTAATAATTCTGGCACATTTTTTATTTCTTTATTTGTTTAACATGTGCATTGCTTGGTAAAGTAACGAACCCCAAGAAATCCTGAAAAATCTGGAGAACCCGGGATTGCCAAAACCATTCGGTATTGACCGCTTTAGTCAATAGGAAGAAGAAAGAAGAGTAAAATAGAGAAAAATTAAATCACATTGGATCAACAATATTTCAATTGAGCTTTTAGTTACATTCATTAATATCAATATATTAATAAAAGTACATACATTCATCACATTTTACCATTTTATTTACATTATGAACTTTTTGAAAAGTTTTTTTGATATAAAATCATAATTTTAGACATTTACAAAATAAAATTTTTTTTAAAAAGTTGGTAAAAAATGGTGAATTTCTTTTTTTTTCTGAAAGAAAACACATAGAACTTTAAAGAAAAAAAATTTTCACTAACTTTTACGCACTTTTTTTTTTACAATTAATAATTTTTTGGGTTTTTTTCTGTTTTTTACTAGAAAAACTTTTTTTTTTCATGGTACTTACAAATTTTTACATCGAAGTTTAATGACAACTTTTTTATTTTTAATTTTTTAATACAATAATAACATTTATAAAAAAGTAAAGTTTGTATCATTCTTGCCAAAAATGCCTTTTGGCCAAGTTATCAAAAATAAATTTTTTTGTTCCAGCATTTGTTATCAAATTTCCTTAATTTAAAAATAATCCACGGACGTCAAAAAAATTGTAATCAAATAAAAAAGTTCTTATTCTTTTTAGTCAATGTATGACCTTTCCAAAAATACCATATTTTATATAATTGATGACATCAAACTTTCTGAATTTTGTCTATGGGACAAATCACTGTGCGGCGATTGCACAGCGAATTGAACTGGAACATTGCATATATCTGATTCAATCCGTGCACGAAATTGTTGGATCTCACTTTGCCCACGTTTTGCTTCATTGCGCAATTTAATGACAGACTCTCGCAGTGAAAACATGCTGGCGACCAACGAATCAATAGGATCAAGCGCAGCGTCCACTTGTGCACTCACAGGAGCACCCCGCACATCATTGGCATGTACATCAACCATAGTTGCATCCAAGTCAACATTCTCGTCTTCAGAACTCATGGCGGCTATTTTTCTAGCTTTTTCTATTGTCAAATTCGGCAGCTCCTAAAACTGGCAATTTGTGCAGAGAAACTTCTACCACTTCAAAATGGCGTCGGGATGTGAGTAAAGCGGCGTCGGCAACTTGCGCATATATATATATTGGGCACCAGCACAGGTGCGTTCGGGTGGCTTTGACGGATGCGTGGATAGCGGGGTGACGTTGGCCCAGTCAGCGTGGGTTGGCTTTGACGTATAGCGTTGGTTGGGACTTTGAATTTTTATTTATGGTACTTGGGAACGGCGTAGATGCCTGCGGTTTTTTAGGCGTCGGCGTCGGCTTATGCGTAAACTCGGACGTGAAGTCTAGACGTTGGCTTATATGTTGATGTTGGCGTAGAAGTAGTCGTTGACGTAGGCGTAGACGTGGACGTAGACGTGGATGTAGACGTGACCTGATCGAGAAAAGTGCCCAGTTAATATACCGTTTCCCCGACGTAACAGGAGTTCTATCGGTGAAACAGTAACAAATCCGTATGAAGGTGTTCTTCTTCATGCGGCAGGGGCGCGTCACTCCGATAACCATAGCGTAGTATTCCGTTTAAAGTGACTTCCAAGACTGCGCACAATACCACGCTTTGGCAGGAGCGCGTCACTCCGATAACCATAGCTTAGCATTCTGCTGGAGCGCGTCACTCCGATAACCATAGCGTAGTATTCTGCTACAACTATAGTTTAGTTTTATTCTTATATTTATTTCACAAAAATAAATGTAAATTCAATAATAAAAACTTATATAATTCATGTTGTATAACTCAATAAAAATAATCTAAATTCAATAATAAAATAAATCATAAAATTCAACAATATAATCTAAATTCAATAATAACACAAATCATATAATTCAACAAATAATCTAAGCTCGATGATGTGGGTGGCTTAATTTATAGGCCGTCGCAATAACTTGTTAAATTTTGTACCGGTTTTTAAAACTTTATACATTTTGGACTTGGAAAAGATTTCACCTTTCAAACAATACCAAATTCATGAAAATCGGATCAAAAATAGATAACGAAGTGGCAAAAAGTAGCGAATTTAATAGTCTTCAAAATTCATTTAAAAACAAAGTTGGTGTGAAAAAAACATTCTATAAACGCAGAAAGTCATTATTTTAAGGTGCCAAATGCCTGGTAAAAAATAGATATCTCATTCCCGTACATTTTTTGGTTCGTTTAGTCCCAAAAATAAGATCAGTGAAGTTTGGCGGCTGTTGGACCACTTTTGACGGACCCAACTAAATGCGGAAGTTTAAAAATTCAATGTATATAGAAAAATATGGATTTTTTCCAAATTTTGTATAAATAGGCCTACTAGAATTAATTTTTTCAAGAAATTTTTTATCTTTTTGGTTTAAAAAATTTAACGAGCCTGGACCCTTAGTTTGATTCGGATCAGAAATGTTGAAACCATAAATGCATATTTACAAGTTACAGAATACTTTATATGATGAAAAATGTATTTTTCAGAATTTTTAATTTAACTAAGTTAACTGACCAAAAATGGCAAACTGATTTTGTGTCGTACAAGACAAAAAATTCATTGCCGTCTTCGGTTTGTCGACAGATTTCCTGAACTCTCATCCATCAACGTGGGAATTGAAGGAAGACTTTCAAGATGCTCGTGCTTTTTCTTCGGATTTATTTGTTGTTAATGATACAGCTGAAAGGGGTGTTAAATATGTGAAAAACTAGAGAGTGGAGTATCTTCAGCTATACCGAAGCTGAAATACGCCCACACAGTAGGAAAAAGTACCTCGAACATAAAAAAATGTGGTCTAAAGATCCTATTTTGAGCCAATTATAGGTGGTTTTGGAGCGCGGACCATGTCCAAAATCCGTTTCTAAATATTTCCAATCGAATCCACCAAAAAAAAAATTGGTCTCAAGACCCCATTTAGACCCCTATATATGTGGCTTCGGAACCTCGGACCATGTCAAAAATACGTTTCTAAACATTTCCAATCGAATACACCAATAAAAAAGACTTGAAAAATGTTGATATTTTTTTCGGTGTATGGGACGCCCAGTTTTTATCCGATTTGGCTGATTCTCGATCTTGATCTCAGTATTCACGAGAAAAACATGTACCCAAAGTTTCAAGTTGATATCTCCAAAACTGCGACCGCTATCGTGCGGACGGACAGGCGGACGGACATGGCTAAATTGACTCCGGCGGTGATGCTGATCAAGAATATATACTTTTCCATACCGGACACGCCCCCTTATGGGCGTTACAAACGTTGTGTCAAAGTTAGTAAACCACTTTAGTCCCTTTACAAAATTTCACAAATTTGCCCAAATTTGACCACTTATTAAACTTATTGGCGCATAATCATAGTCAAAAAAAAAAGTATGCTTTAAGTTCCTTAAATCACACTTTTTGATAAAGTATGCTAATCATAGTCGACTTAGAACATACTTTATCATAGCTGAAGTTGTTATTTTTGAAGTTAGCAGTAGCTTTTTGTCAAATGTGAAATAAACAAATTGGAAAATGTCAAAAAATTATAAACTAAAAAATGAATAATATAAACAGAGATTTAGCAATTTTGTTGGATGCCCGTGAATACAGAAAGCCAAAAGTGTACAAAGAGAGATATGACCCCTTTCAATTAGACGACGGTGATTTCTATTCCCGGTATCGGTTCGATAAGGAAGCAGCGAAGTTCCTAATTGATTTATTGGGCATCGAGCAACCAATCAATAGTAGAGGACTTCCAATTCCAGTGGATTTGCAGGTGCTTGCAACGTTGCGTTTTCTTGGAAGGAATGTGCACCAAAGCGACATTGGTTAGTAGAATAAAACTGACAATAAAATGTTAAAAGTCAACTCATATTTTAGGTGACCTTCATGGGATGTCTCAAACCACTGTTGGAAGAGTAATCAAAAACATTTCGAAAAAAATCGCTTTGTTGCTTCCCCATTTCATTCGTTTCCCAAAGCACAATGTACTAAGTGCAGTGAAAATTAGTTTTTACCGAATAGCCCATTTCCCGACAGTAATAGGTGCAATCGACTGCACACATATTCGAATAAAACGTCCCACAAGAAATGTTGGCCCATTGATGGCAGGACACTATTTAAATAGGAAGGGATTTTATTCTCTGAATGTGCAGGTAGTTTTCCATTTTAATCACAGAAATATTCTCCGGTATAATTATTGATTTATTTAGATTGCGTGCGATGCAGAATGCAAAATTCTTTATATTGTGGCAAGATCTCGTGGGATGAGGCACGATTCTCAAATTTGGAACAACTGTCAGTTAAAAATCAAACTAGAAACTAAAAAAAATTAGCACAATGTAGTTTTACTTGGAGATGCAGGTTATCCTCTCTCACCAATATTGTTAACGCCAGTGAGAAATCCTTCCACAACAAGAAGGAAGGTTAGTGATTCTAAAGTGAACATAGTATGTCAATAGTATTAACTCATTCCAGTAATTTTATTAAACATACATATATTCAGATATAACAGAAGCCATATATCTACGCGCACGGTAATTGAGTGTTTGAATGGGCAACTGAAATCAAAATTTCGATCGGTATTTCAAAGACTTCGGGTGGACTTAGATACAGCAAAGAACATAATAGTTGCTGTGGCCGTCCTTCATAATTATGCAAAAGAAAGAAATTTTTCATGTAAACGATTCCAATCATTTAAAAAATGCTTACATCAAAGTAACAAAAATTCTTTCATATAGTTTTGGATGTTGAACCTGCTATGGTCCGCTCAATGACCGCGGAAGCATCTAATTCAAATAACATACCCAGTGCTCCATTGCCTGCAGGACGAGCTTATAGAACTGCCTTTATAAATACACATTTTTAAAAAAGATGTTTTTGTAATATATTGTTTTTTATTTAATAAAACAAGGAACTAAGTTACTTTTAGTTCAGTCTAACATTTCATTTTGTACATTTTCACTGTTCTACATTTAAATTAAAAATAAATAACGTAAAAGTAAAAGCGTAAACAAAAAAATGGCATCAATGCTATCATAAAAATGAACACAAAAAGATATCAATGAAAATCAGTAGAAAGCGGATTTACATGCAAATCAGAATTTGAAGCAAAATCCCACTAATTATGATTCAAATTCTGATTTGCATATAAACCGCTATCTAAAATAAAAATAAGAAATAATTCACTGCTTATTATTTATGCAGGAGTATTTCTGTTGTCGAATTTGCTCACGCAGAAGTTCCTTTTTAAGCAAGTGCAGCTCTTGCTCTTGCTTTATTTGCATGTGCTGAAGCCGAATTTGTTCTCGTACCAGCTCAACTTGCAATTCGTGCATTTGGTCAGACTGCAATGTCTCTTTGGCTATTTGGTGCTGCCTCTCCTCCAACACGCATTTTCTTTGCCTCTTTCAGGCGTTGAAAAACCGCAAGCGCTATTTGTGTCGCGCACCACCTCTGGCTCCACTGGCTCTACTCGCTCCACTGTGTCGCTGTCCATCAATATTTCGTCCTCTAAAAACTCAGCCTCGACCATGCCCTGCACAATATTGTGGTCTTCGGACAAAGCCGGTATAGGCATGATGTTTCCAGTGGCCGAAGTAGCTTTACGCACTTCCGCAACAGCCTTCCTAGCACCAACCTTCATTCGCATCCATTGCTGCTTTAGTTTAAGGACGTCTCGGTCGTATCCTCCCGCCAACATGCTTTCGCGAATTGTATTCCAGGTTTTTTTTTTCTTTGCGATCATCCTAGTGTTGTTGCCTTTATATTCAATGATGTCTGAGTCCACGTTTATCAAATCCCTCAGGCATTCCTTTTCAGCGGTAGTCCAGTTGGACTCTCGTCCTCTTTTAGAAGCCTACATAATTAAAAAAGCATTAAATAACAAATATATAACATGTTATTTAATATTACCTCAGCTGACGCAGGGTTGATTTAATTACGAGTATTGTACTAGATCACATGCAATTATTTGTCAATTTATTTGGTGAACCCTGTTGATGCCAGTGTTAACTAACAACGGCTACTTTTTTGACTATGATTAGCAAAAAAGTAAAGCATACTTTAAAATTTAAAGGACCGATTAACTGAAGTATGCTTTTTTTTTACTATGATTATGCGCCATTGTATTTTCTTGTAAAATTAAGAATGTTTTATAGACCTAACCTATGCGGGTGATCGCTTATCAGCAATAAAAATAAAAATCCCCCCTAGCATTTAAGAGTCACCCTAATATACACAATACTAATGCATAACCATTTTCAGAAACTACGTGCGATCGTGCGAATAGATGAGAGCATTACCAGTCTTCGTGTTAAAATGCAACAAGATGCCCAAAAGCAAGCAGAGCTCTATCATGCGCTGTAGATGATGAAATTATTAAAGGAAGACTCAAAGAATCATCTATTTATATAGGGTTTAACCTTTTCACCCCAACAATATAAGTTATTGATCCAGACAGATTATCGAACCTATTATCCGTTCATGGTCATCTGGAAAGTGTATTTCTTCCAATCCAAGATCTCATGTGCATCTCATGTGCTCATGAGCTTTTTTACATAAAATTTAGAATTCAAAATGTTGTATTTATCATATATTAGTAGAGACCGACCGAAACTGCTTTTTTAAATTTCGTCCAAAACCAAAATGTCCGAATTTTTTTTTTAAATTTCGGCCAAAACCGAAGCCGAAAAAAAAAGAAAAAATTTTGTATTTAAATGTAATAAAGTAGTACATAATTAAGCGTTTCAGTAGCCAGAAATCGATATTTTAAAGTTCTGATTATAAGTTAGATGAATTTAGAAGCGAACTATCGAATGTATGCAAATCAATTGAAGTACATGTACAAACAGTACATGTACTGTTTAAAACAGTACGGCTGGAACCCCTATATGTAACATGCAATTCAAGAAAATAAGTTTCAAAGTTTTTAATTTTTCAATACAAATCGCTGATATGTTTTCTTTGTCGCTTCTGATTCTTCGAAATTATCATCAATACATAAATTTGCAAAGGATTATGGGAAAGAGATGACCCTTGCCATTTAAATATGCTTTACAAGATATCAGAGTTGCAATTATTTACTTCAATAACACTGATCGACAATAATATTTTGCCACGTTGAATCCGAACACCATTTTTTCACAAAGGCCACAAAAAGTGCATTTTTAGTGCGTGCTGGAAAAATTTTATTTTTTTTTCGGATTGAGCGTGGCAAAATACCTAAGAATTGGTCTAACAAGTCTATTCAACAAACAAAAAATTCAGTTTTGTCGATCAGTGTAATCTTTGTTAATTATTTGTTACATTTTTCGAATCAAGCCGATATTTTCGGCAGAAATATCGAAACCGTTTTTTTTTGGCCGAAAATCCGAAATTCGGTCGGTTTCTATATATTAGAGACAAGAGTTTTATTACTTTAAAACTAAGTAACAATTCCTATAGCATTTAACAATGGTCGACCAAAAAAAACAATCATTAACAAGCATCGAAAAGTCGAACTAACAGTATTTGCCTAAAATTTGTCATTTTCTCGTATACATATATTTCGATACCTTGATGCACAATCATGTTATCCTTTTCATGGGCATCGTTTTTTTTCGTATTTTCCTGAGAAAAACCAACATCGAATGTGAAAATCGTAAAGAAAGTAATCGAAAAATGAGGAAATACTAATTAATTTTCATTCATACCATATTAATTTGAAAACTTCTTTATCTATAGTTTTGAAAAGACGTTATGGATGTAGTTTTACTTTAATGTATCAATTTATAAAGCAACATACTTTTAACATAGCTCCAAAAGTTCCAAAAAATTTTATTTATTTGAAGAGTATTTTGATGCTTAGGAATGCAGGGTTCGGTTTTTCATAAGTTAGGTTCTGTCCGAAATTAACTTTTACTTTTTAACATTATTTATATTTATATTAAGTAAAAAAGCAAAGAAATTGCAATTTTTTATTGCTATTGCCTGCAAAGTAATTTGTCGTAAAACAAAAATTATGATTTTGAAACACTACTGTGGGATGGACATTTTCTTTGCAAATAAATTAAATAATAATATTGTGTTGTAGTTGGATAACTATGTTTAACTGTCTGTCGCTATAATATTTATTATAATTTAATTTTTACATGTTGCCATGTAGAAGAAATTATCTTTTTATTATTAAATTAAAATAAATAATTTACAATTATTAAATTTAAACCAATATTTCAATTTAAGTTAATATTAGTAAAAAATAAAAAATAATAAAAAAACAATTAAATATATCAATTGTTTTTTTTCTTTCATAATCTTACAATATCTTACAACATACATAAAAATAACTTTGTTTCAGGAACCCATTTCAACCCATTTATATGTGGTTTTGGAACCACCGACTATGTCCAAAAAAATGTTGTCTCAAGACCCCATTTTGAACATTTTGGAATAATTGGTTTTTTTGCACGTATTTTTCTGATTCTAACACGCATTTTTAATTATTAAATTTTATTTTTACGTTTTGAACTGGATTTTTTTTAAAGACTTTAAATCAAAAAATGGGACTAGAGTTATTGGGATGAAACTTTGGCACAATAATTTGTGAGACCCAAAACAACATTTTAGAAGGGCGCCTCAAAATGCTGGGCTACCTTACTGTGGCAGTCAGTGTTGCCAAGTCTTTGGCAAGAGTTCCCCATTTTTTTCCACTTTTGCAGTAATTTTCCCCGCCTTTTTTTAATTTCCCCGTTTTTTCCCCTCGTTTTTTATTTATACGTATAATATCATATTGCTAAAATATTTTTTGTTCAGAATCAAACAGTCTTTCCAATTATAGTATGCAAATTTTGCTGGTATATATATTTTCAAACTCGAAAATATTAATGAGTCTATCAAGCGATTTGGCTTATTTTTGTTCCAAAAGTACTTTGACTTATTACCTAAGAGTTATTTTTCAATATATGGAAGAAATTTTTTTTTAAAAATATACTTTTTAAAATTTTTTTTAACCTTTTTGAATAATTTTAACTTAACTACTAATCCTTCTACTGTATTTCCCATGTATATATTACAGAGATACTCGGAGAGTGTTTTAAGGTCAAATGCACAGCAACTATGGATAAATTCACAGTACATACCTGTACCAAAAATAAGAAATATCTAAATTTTTAGTGTTTTTTTTTAATTTAATTGCAAAACTGGATAAAAAAATAATGGAATACAAAAAATAAGAACTTTACTTCTTCTGCAATATAATATGGATCCTTGAGAAATTAAGAATGCTTGCTGTTATGACCAAAATGTGTAAATTTAAGAACAGGTAAGCTTATAGTTGCCATAAGGCAGATATCATCCCTGTAAATTGGATTAAAATGCCGCCAGTATTGGCCAAACGGCTCACAAAAGACCGAACATAAAGTACGGGATTTTAAAAAATTAAATAAAAATTCTTTTTTAGAAGATTTTTTTGCACAGTCCAAAAGACGACATATTGGCAAAATAATTATCAAGAAAACGCCGCACAAAAGACCGAACTTGAAGTACGGGGTTTAAAAAAATTAAACAAAGTTTGGAAGTTACAATATGTAACGTGAGCCTGTATTGTGATTTTATTCTCTCCCCACCTTTTGCTTCTCTTCAATCTTATTGTGGAGTTTATCTAACAGATACTTTGTCTCAATGACCTTCCTAGAATTTGATCTGAGTACGGAGGCGCGCGCTGCTGCAGTCGTTTGGTTATTATCTCTAGTATGAGAGAATTTTTGTGTGTGTGATGAGAGACTGAGTTGCGTGGGTGAATGTGATATTTTGGGTTTGTGCATTGGGTTTGTGCATACGCAGCGATATTTTTGTTGATGAATAAAAGAGAAAATGAGTGAAAATTTGCGTGCATGTATGATGATGTGTGTTGAGTTGGGGCCAACTTTAAAATGTTAATAGTGCAGGCAATTATTGGTAGGATACAAACTATACGATATAGGGGTTTGAATGTTTTAAGTTAGGAAATTTATGTTTATTAGAAAATCGTTGCTGTGCTACTCGGGCCGTGTTTCTTAAATCGATTTAAATAATTTATATATGCTAGAAGCATTTGTTCGACAGTAAAATTATTTATATAAAAATAAAGGTTAAAGTGAGTTGCAAGCAAAGGAATTTTGATGTGGTGAAATAGTGCGAAAAAGTTTCTTATCAAGTTCGTTTTTTTTTATTTAATCGCTTTAGGCAACGCGTTAGAATTTAAAAATTTCCCGCCCAGTTTTGGAAAAAGAAAAGAGGGGCCAAATTTTGTTGAGGTAAATATTTAGGGTGCAACAAGAAAAAGTAGTGTCAAATACGTATGAACAAATTGTTTTTTGGTTCGTTTTGTAGGTCTCGTACTTGAGGGTAACGGGGGCCTCAAGTGGTTTTTTGTGGTGGCTAAGAACCGTACATCAGCTGTGAAGGGTCAATCGCCTTGCGTTTTTTTTATGCAACACAGACATCTACGAATTGGAGGAGGCAAGAAGAGCGAAGATCGGCACCCGATGAAAGTTTATGTCCCGCTTATGATAGGAGTGAGACTATTCTCTGAGCGGCAGGAAAACTTCGCGTGTGAGAAAGTGTGGAACAAGGCACATATTTGGAAATAAAACACAACAGTCTCTTTTGGTTAATATGAATGATGATAACAAACCTTGTTCTTTTGACCCTCAAAGAAAAAGGGGCATATTTTTAAACATATAAAAAAAAATAGGGGTGAAAAGAACAATGAAAAAAAAAATGTATTTAAATATTTTTCAATCTTACTATCCTAGAATATTTTTTTTTTATGAACAATGGTTTTTTTAGTGTAAAAGTGCGTAGATTGCAATTTGAACACATTTAAAAAAAAAATAAAAATTTTTTTATTTTATTTTTTTTTTTATTTTTAAAAATTGCTATATATTTGTTAAGATTGATTGGGAATTTGTCACCCTGATGTGTCTTAATTCTAAAAATTTTGAATTACCTTAATAGGGAAATGTGTATGAAGTTTTGATGATAGAATTTGTAATTAGGTTGTTTTGTTTTTGAAACCTATATATACACCCAGTGAAATCTTCATATATTTTAATTAACACGATTCATGTTATATTTACATGAAAAATATTTGTACGCAGAATAAAAACAATTCCAAAAAACTACAACTACATTGACAGAAATCGAAGCAAACCGCACACATTCAAAGAAATGAGAAAAATTGTTCGAAGCAAAACGCACACATTCACAGAAATGAGAAATTTTTTTTTTGAAAATTAAAATATATTTAACCATTCTGCCAAATGAAAAATTTGAAAACAAATTTGTGTTTGGTGACCTGAACAAAAGGAGCTCAGTGGCACAGCGTGTAGATGCGGAAGTTATAAACTTTAAATCCAATGTTCAAATCTCGTGTGAGTTGAAAAAATGTTTTTTAAATAGAAATTTTTAGATTTTAAATTTAGATTGGTCTTTGGACGACATGAATCTATGAAGTGCAGTAGCGCAGAGGGTAAAGTGATGAACTCAAGATCCGAAGGTCCGGCGTTCAAATCCAGTTCAGTGTGAAATGGTATCTATTTGAAATGGTAATGTTAATTTGAAAATAAATTGAAGAATGGTAAATAAGTTACTTAAAGGAACTGTGGTTTACAATTTTATAAAAAAAATTTAATAAAAAAAACTTTTTCCGGCACGGGTATTCGATCCCTGTACTTCCCCGTACTTATGAGGCCGACTGCTTAACCCCTGAGCTACCGGCAATGACTTGAATGAACGCATATTTACCAGTTTTCCCAGTTTAATGACAAACCTCTTCACTTGTACACGTACACATATAGGAGAGTGTCATTTTGTAATTAGGTTGTTGTAATTTGTAATTAGGTTGTTTTGTTTTTGAAACCAATATCTCAAAAATTAATATTTATTAGATTATATCATAAAAAAAAATGTTTCTTGAAAACCCTCCAAAAAATAAAAAAATTTCAAAAATTGATATCTATTGGATTATATCTTAATCCACAAGAGACACCTAACACAAAAACAAAACAAATAACAAAAAATTATAATATACATGAACAACTGAATTTTTGTTATGTTTTTCTGCAATATGACGCAGAACTTCAAACACAAAAAATCACATTACATTTATATATAACAGAGCACATTTTATAATGAACTCTTAAAAATTTGTGTACACCCAGTGTTAAATTAACCAATTTTAAACCAATTTTGTGGTTAATATTTTTCAATCTTTCAGGTTGTTTTAACAAGATGCTATTGTTCAAAATGAGGTAAGAGGTTTGTCATTAAACTGGGAAAACTGGTAAATATGCGTTCATTCAAGTTATCGCGCTATTTTTAACTAAACTTTATAAAACAAACAAAAATCGAAAATCCCCACGCGATAATTAAATTCCCTATTTGCCCGAATAGCACAGACGCGGTATGGTAACCCCGGCCGAACGAACAACACGAACCCGCGAAAACCTGATAAATAAACGTAGTTTTTAAAAACTACACTGAAACTGCCGCAATATATATATATAAGTATATATATATATATATATATGAAAAAGAAACAGAAATTTTCCCGACACAAGGAAAAGAATACCGAACACAAACCCTTTCCAAAATTGACACAAAGCGACCCAATACCCAAATATCAAAAATTATATTTGTTTAAACGCAATTGATTTGCGGGACCAGACCAACCTGTCTGAAATCCCTCGCACGATTCTTTGCAGAATCAATTCACCAGCTGGACTTCGATAAAATTCGATGTCCAGCAACAACTTGGTTCAGATGCGGGACGACACAAACAAAAAAAATGAATAAGGAAGAGGGGGGGAAACGGCCAAACAAATTCCAAGCAAACTACTTGAAATTCCCAGGACGGAAACACTTCACCAAAACAAATCACGGCCGAACACAACCTGTCCAACTCTATTAAATTCCTCAAATTCAAAACACTAAATGGCCGACTGCCACAAATAAAATAAAGCAAAATAAACACTAGCTGGCAAAACTAAACCAGCGCGCAAAAAAATCCCTTTGGAACACTTGTCCTCCAGCCACAGTCCGACGATGGCAACAGCTCCACTTCACCACTCCAAAAAATACAATTTAAAAAAGAAAGAAAATTATCCAAATTTTCCTAACAAATAATTTAAGATTCAATTAAATTAAAAATCTAAAGACTTATCACTCTCCTTCTTCCCTGCTCAAAAAGAACTAAAAGAATTAGAATATATGAGCGCCTATGACGCTCAATTTCCATTTATCTTCCCACATACGAAATCAAATATACATTTTGGCGGCACTCATGTACGTATAGGCGAAAGCATAAATGTTCTCAAATTCCCCTCCCCTCAAACAGGTTCCAAGAGTACAAAAGCTTTAGTCCAGGCTTTGACATTTTACTATTGTAATGGCGAGGCTGGCAATACCTTCATTGGATCGCCGCCGCTCACTGAGCTAACTTAACGAAAGCAAAAGCGATAGAAAGGAGAAGAAAGCAAGAGAACTTTGACAGCTCAAACAAAATATTCAGTTTTCTTCTTCCGCGCTCCGGTCGCATTTCACCCGCGAGTGGCGAATTTGTTTTGCTTAATTTGTTAAGCAAAACTAATTTATAAAAAAAGTAACAATCAATAAAATTGTGCAGTGCGTTAATTCGGTCAGTGCGTGTGTGATTTTGTTCCTCCGATTTTGTTCGCCCGTCGCCCCGAACAAAAGGGAAACATAAAAAACAAAACAAACAATAAAAACAAAAACATTCGTGTCGCGATTTTATACCGCGACAAAGTCATTGCAGGTAGGTCAGGGGTTAGGCAGTTGGCCTCATAAGTACGGGGAAGTACGGGGATCGAATATAAAATTCTACACCACAGTTCCTTTAAGTAACTTATTTACCATTCTTTAATTTATTTTCAAATTAACATTACCATTTCAAATAGATACCTCTTCACACTGAACTGGATTTGAACGCCGGACCCTCGGATATTGAGTTCATCACTTTACCCTCTGTGCTACTGCGCTTCATAGATTCATGTCGGCCAAAGACCAATCTAAATTTAAAATCTAAAAATTTTTATTTAAAAAAAAATTTTTCAACTCAGACAAGATTTGAACATTGGATTTAAAGTTTATAACTTCCGCATCTAAACGCTGTGCCACTGAGCTCCTTTTGTTCAGGTCACCAAAAACAAATTTGTTTTTAAATTAAAAAATTTCTTCTGTTTATTTTCAAATTTTCCATTTGGCAGAATAGTTAAATATAATTTAATTTTCGAAAAAAAATTTCTCATTTCTGTGAATGTGTGCGTTTTGCTTCTCAAACAAATAAAATAAAAATAAAAAAAAAATAAAATAAGAATAAAAAAGGGGAGAATTAAGGTACACACATAAATACTATGAATTGTACATGAAAAAAATCAAATTCTAACCAATTTTAATAAATCAAATGAAAACTTATCAAAAATTGAATTTTTGTAATGTTTTTCTGCAATAAGACAACAAAAATCGAAAATCCCCACGCGATAATTAAATTCCCTATTTGCCCGAATAGCACAGTCGCGGTATGGTATCCCCGGCCGAACGAACAACACGAACCCGCGAAAACCTGATAAATAAACTTTATTTTTAAAAACTACACTGAAACTGCCGCAATATATATATATAAGTATATATATATATATATATATATGAAAAAGAAACGGAAATTTTCCCGACACAAGGAAAAGAATACCGAACACAAACCCTTTTCAAAATTGACACAAAGCGACCCAATACCCAAATATCAAAAATTATATTTGTTTAAACGCAATTGATTTGCGGGACCAGACCAACCTGTCTGAAATCCCTCGCACGATTCTTTGCAGAATCAATTCACCAGCTGGACTTCGATAAAATTCGATGTCCAGCAACAACTTGGTTCAGATGCGGGACGACACAAACAAAAAAAAGGAATAAGGAAGAGGGGGGGAAACGGCCAAACAAATTCCAAGCAAACTACTTGAAATTCCCAGGACGGAAACACTTCACCAAAACAAATCACGGCCTTGAAACTCATCAACACAATTTCTAAAAACGTCATTACTTAATTTCACCTAATTTATCTAAACCACAATAAAAATCTATATATATAAAAGAGACGTGTATGTTTGGGACCAGTAGACGCGAAAACTACAGCACCGATTCTCACCAAAATTTATATGCGTGTTCTAGGGGTCGTGAGTCGTGACATAGGATAGGTTTTGACACGCCCACTTTAACCGCCCACAAGTTAGAAAATACGTATTTCTCTCACATTTGTGAATCTTTTGAAGCAAATACCATATGATAAACAATCAACTTGGTTGCCACCTAGGACTTAATTTTTCCCCACCCAAGCAGTGTTACCATATCTGCGGGTAAAAAACCTTTCGGTTTCTTTCAAAGTATGTAATCGTTTAGCTAAAGTATTTCAAGTCGATGTACGGATCACAAATTTCAACAACTTCTGTATTTTCAACATTAAATGCAGCGGGGAGTAAAAATTAAGGTTATTTCCATTTGATTGCATGTAACTTTTCAACAATGGAAAAAACCTAAGGCAATGCCAAAAAAACGCGGCTTCTCCTTGAGTATTACATATTCGCAATTCCATAATTTGCCCCAATCTCCCAGTGCACATTTTACGCCCACTTTCACAGTACTTCATTTCCACTTAAATGCATTTGCCATTTACATTCCAAATAACTACGGAAAAATGTCTATTGTGAATGGAAATTAAATTATACCCAACTTAAAGCTCCCCACACACTGCCGCGAAATTTCCCCAACAATTGTTCAAAAATTGCAAGGCGATATTCGGCTCGGACAAATTTCACAAAACCAAAAACAAATGCATATCATTCTAGAACGCACTATCGTATTTTCAAGAAAAAGGACCACGACACCAACGAAATTTTGCATTCATGTGTGGCGACCTTAAATGCTCACTGCGAAAGTCGCCCACTTTCACAGTAACCCTACACACAGTACTTCATTACAACTTAAAATACCCAAAATTCCGCCGCCGCGGTACTTTCTCGAAAATTCTTCCAGCAAAGATATTGGAAAAAAAAAATTTGTTTGCGGTGAAAAATTTCAAAGCTACAACTAAAAATGTATATCATTTATACATTTTCTTTAAAACAACGCAGTACCGCACACACTCCAATTGGCCTTTTCGGCAAATAAGCACTGCAAAATTGTGCCAACAAGTTATAGAAATCACTTCTTCCCACAAGAAAAAATTACAAAAACGCAACAGAACGTCTCTCAATGTGGCAACACTCCTCACAGACGGGGCGCTCAACCAGTGCAGCCAACTTTAGGAAAATTTCCCTTCCTTTTTGGTTTAATTTTGTCTAAAAGGGATAAAGGTTCGTGCAACCGTTTACACTGACTGAATATTCCCACCCGCAAGTATGCGGACTACACCTCGAAGTACCATGCTTCTCACATGGGCAATTGTACGTTGGCTGTTCACGTGTTGGTAAACCGTCATCGCTATTTATATTTATAAATGACGGCAAAACAAAAAACATCGTTTACCAAAGAGCATTGCAATAAAAACTATTCACTAATTTCATACCAATCGCTACATCAATTTTCCTCTCTATAAAGTTGTACAAAAGTAACTCCACAGTATAAACACCAATTAAACATATATATTTAAAAATTACTTTCATTAGAGACAATGCTACAACAAAAAATTATTTAGGCCCAGCGAAGCGGACCGGGCCCAGCTAGTATAAATATAAATCATAAAACCACCCAGTACAACTATATTAATCGAATTTCCCTGAATTCAAATATCCCTTCCTCACCCATTAAAATTCCAACCGAATTTATAAATTCAAACACAAAACACAAAAAATTATCATAACACAACATGACACCCAGTATATTCCAACTAGGTGGATGTCATTCAAACACCCAGTATATTCAACATTCAAACAATTTTTTTTTAAAAACCCTCAAAAAATTTAAAAATTTCAAAAATTTTAAAAATTAATATCTATTGGATTATATCTCAATCCACAAGAGACACCTAACACAAAAACAAAACAAATAACAAAAAATTATAATATACATGAACAACTGAATTTTTGTTATGTTTTTCTGCAATATGACGCAGGACTTCAAACACAAAAAATCACATTACATTTATATATAACAGAGCACATTTTATAATGAATTCTTAAAAATTTGTGTATACCCAGAGAAAAAATCGTGTTAAATTAACCAATTTTGTGGTTAATATTTTTCAAACCGATCTTTCAGGTTTTTTTAACTAGATGCTATTGTTCAAAATGAGTGAAAAGGTTTGTCATTAAACTGGAAAAACTGGTAAATATGCGTTCATTGAAGTCATTGCCGGTAGCTCAGGGGTTAGGCAGTTGGCCTCATAAGTACGGGGAAGTACGGGGATCGAATATAAAATTGTACACCACAGTTCCTTTAAGTAACTTATTTACCATCCTTTAATTTATTTTCAAATTAACATTACCATTTCAAATAGATTCTTTTTCACACTGAACTGGATTTGAACGCCGGACCCTCGGATCTTGAGTTCATCACTTTACCCTCTGTGCTACTGCGCTTTATAGATTCATGTCGTCCAAAGACCAATCTAAATTTGAAATTTAAAAATTTCTATTTAAAAAAAATATTTTCAACTCAGACGAGATTGGAACGTTGGATTTAAAGTTTATAACTTCCGCATCTACACGCTGTGCCACTGCTTCTTTTGTTCAGGTCACAAAAAAACAAATTTGTTTTTATATTAAAAA
Organism: Heteromyza rotundicornis; assembly: GCA_951394025.1. NCBI lineage: Eukaryota > Metazoa > Arthropoda > Insecta > Diptera > Heleomyzidae > Heteromyza > Heteromyza rotundicornis. The sequence continues at coordinate 924,484 of OX596015.1, read as the reverse complement.
ATTTCTTCTGTTTATTTTCAAATTTTCCATTTGGCAGAATAGTTAAATATATTTTAATTTAAAAAAAAAATGTCTCATTTCTGTGAATGTGTGCGTTTTGCTTCGAACAATTTTTCTCATTTCTGTGAATGTGTGCGGTTTGCTTCGATTTCTGTCAATGTAGTTGTAGTTTTTTGGAACTGTTTTTGTTTTGCGTACAAATATTTTTCATGTAAATATAACATGAATCGTGTTAATTAAAATATATGAAGATTTCTCTGGGTGTATATATAGGTTTCAAAAACAAAACAACCTAATTACAAATTCTATCATCAAAACGTCATACACATTTCCCTATTAAGGTAATTAAAAATTCTTAAAATTAAGACACATCAGGGTGACAAATTCCCAATCAATCTTAACAAATATATAGCAATTTTTTAAATTAAAAATAAAATAAAATAAAATAAGGATAAAAAAGGGGCTTACTTATAATTAATACCATTATGATTATGAAAAAATCACGAAAAAAGGAATGTCACAAGTTCAAACAAATAAAATAAAAATAAAATAAAATAAGAATAAAAAATGGTCTTCCTTATAATTAATTCCATTATGATTAATCAGAATTAAGGTACATACATAAATACTATGAATTGTACATGAAAAAATCAAATCTAACCAATTTAAATAAATCAAATGAAAACTTATCAAAAATAACCAAGTGGGCTAATTCATAAAAACACATGAAAAAATATCCACATGAATTAAATTTTCATTCCATTCATATAATGTAATCCCAATTTAAGTGTATTATATAGAAGGTTTCTAAACTCTACCTAAAAACAAACTAAAAATATATCAATTGAATTTTTGTTATGTTTTGCTGCAATATGACGCAGGACTTCAAACACAAAAAAATCACATTACATTTATATCAAATCTTAAGAGTTATTAACACTTTCCAAAAAACATCATATTTTTTTAATTTCCAAATCCTTAAAAATTGTAACCTTCAAAAATTTCCAAAAAATTCCCTTTAGAATTATAACAATAAAAATCCTCCAAAAAATGGAAAAATTTCAAAAATCTCAAAAAAAAATATCTGTCAGATTATATCATTCAAAAAAACATGACACCCAGTATATTCCAACAATCAATTCTCCCATACATTCAAAATAGAAATCCCTAACTAACTCAAAGAGTTAAATTCCACCAATAAAATTATAAAATTATTATTCATATATATATTTGTCCAGGTCTGTCTGTCTGTCTGTCTGTCTGTCTTTCTGTCTGTCTTTCTGTCTTTCTGTCTGTCTGTCTCTAACACTAACCGATTCAAAATTTACAACTTAACTTAAAAAATTTTTTTAGTTGGCCCTTTTTTTTAATGTTAGCTCTTTTTTACCAGAGCCACTAATGCTCATACAATACCTTTATCTAATATCGATTAACTTCGGCAAGCTGTATGCAAAACGCTTTCATATATATACACACGCAAAAAAACATTTCACATATAAACAAAAATAGCTTCGACTTAAAGCTGCCACCTTTAAGAAAAAAACACTGCCACAAGACTACCGTAGCCGCCTAATACTGTTTTCACCTATTACGGTGGTGTATTAGATTTTCATATTACACTTTTCTATTACATTACATTTCATATTTGCAACATTAACAAAAAAATATTTGTTTGAGGTGAGAAATTTCATAAAAACAAATAAAAATGTAAAACATCTATAAATTAAAATTCCCGAAAAAAAATACTACAAAATGAACAACTTTCTAAGAAGTCACTCAAGAAATTCTAAAAGGGGAAATCAAAACTTAAAAAAATTTGTATCTCGGAAAGCAGATTTTTGCTACAAAAAAAGATTCAGATTCGGTTTTAGTACGTCAAAATACATAATACGAAAATAAAAATTGAAAAAATCCCATCGCCATTAGCTGAAGTTATTTTATAGCTGGCTGTGGTCTGTTGGTTAGAGCTTCGGCCTATGGCTGCGACAGTCTTGGGTTCAAGCCCGTCACCTGTCGTATTTTTTTTTTAATCCATTGCTTGAAATTCTTTTTTCTTTTTTTAATCTTTTTTTTTTAATTCTTTTTTAATGTAACAGTTCAACTTTACACAATTACATCATCCAACAAAATTTCTTTCTATTCTTTACTATATAAATTATGGAGTCACCATACGACTTGGTCTAACTAACCGCCATTAGCTGAAAATATTTTATAGCTGGCTGTGGTCAGTTGGGTAGAGCTTCCGCTTTTTCTGCGGTAGTCTTATGTTCAAGCCCGCCACCGGTCGTATTTTTTTTTAATCCATTGCTTGATCTTCTTTTTTAATCTTTATTTTTTAATTATTTTTTAATGTAACAGTTCAACTTTACACAATTACATCATCAAACAAAATTTCTTTTTATTATTTACAAAATTTAATAAAAGTTCACATATTTCACAAATGACTTTTTATATAAATTATGGAGTTCACCATACGACTTGGTCTACCTAACCGCCATTAGCTGAAATTATTTTATAGCTGGCTGTGGTCAGTTGGGTAGAGCTTCCGCTTTGTCTGCGGTAGTCTTGGGTTCAAGTCCGCCACCGGTCGTACTTTTTTTTTAATCCATTGCTTGATCTTCTTTTTTAATTCTTTTTTAATGTAACAGTTCAACTTTACACAATTACATCATCAAACAAAATTTCTTTCTATTCTTTACAAAATTTAATAAAAAATTACATATTTCACAAATTTCTATAAAAAAAAATTACATTTAAATTTTAAAAACATAGAAAATATTTTTGCATCTAAAAAACATTTAGTAAACATTTAATTTTTTCAAATTTGTGTGTTTTTTACCCGTGCATGGCAAATTTACTACTATATTTACTAGTATATAATATGTGTTAACCAACCATCAAAATAGTGCTAAAAATCTAATTTTCCAAACAAGTGAAATATATAAAAATGAAATATTAAATTTTTGTATGAGTGAGTGTGTGTACGAACGTATGGTGTGTTTATAGAAATGAATGCGCGTGTGATCGTTGGCTGTTTGGTCGATTAGATCTGCAAGTGTTTCGTATAAGTTGCCACATTGCGATTTTATGAATTTCGCATTAATTTGTGAAATTCAAATGATCTGCAAAAATGTTATTTTTTGTTCAAGTGTTTATATTTTAATTGAGACCAAATTGTTTATTAAAATTTGAACATGATATTCTTTTTCCTCGTTCAGAGTTTATTATTTATTCAAGAACTTCGTTGGCACCAAGTTCTTTATTAAAGTTTGAAAATGATATACGTTTTCCTCGTTCAGAGTTTGTTATTTGTTCAAGATTAATTGAATACATGCGTTATTAACTGTATGGACGGACTTGCTGGAGACGGACTTAAGGATGCAGGGTTTGTGTGTGATGCTACTTATAACGTTCAAAATTTTCCAAAAAATTCTCCTAAGAAATATTACATTCAAACAATTTTTTTTTGAAAGCCCTCAAAAAATTTCAAAAATCTCAAAAATTAATATTTATTTAATTAAATCATTCAAAAAATTTTTTCTTGAAAACCCTCAAAAAAATTTAAAAATTTTTTAAATTTTAAGAATTAATATCTTTTGGATTATATCTTAATCCACAAGAGACACCTAACACAAAAACAAAACAAATAACAAAAAATTATAATATACATGAACAACTGAATTTTTGTTATGTTTTTCTGAAATATGACGCAGGACTTCTAACACCAAAAAATCCCATTACATTTATATAAAATCTTAAGAATTATTAACACTTTCCAAAAAACATCCTTCAAAAATATTTATAAAACATCCCTAAATCATTTTTTTTTAATTTCCAAATTTTAAAAAAATTCTCCTTAGAATTATAACATTCAAACAATTTTTTTTAAAACCCTCAAAAAAATTTCAAAAATCTCTAAAATTAATATTTATTAAAAACTGTGTTAAATTAACCAATTTTGTGGTTAATCTTTTCAAACCTATCTTTCAGGTTGTTTTAACAAGATGCTATTGTTCAAAATGAGTGAAGAGGTTTGTCATTAAACTGGGAAAACTGGTAAATATGCGTTCATTCTAGTCATTGCCGGTAGCTCAGGGGTTAGGCAGTCGGCCTCATAAGTACGGGGAAGTACGGGGATCAAATACCCGTTCCGGAAAAAGTTTTTTTAATTTAATTTTTTTTTATAAAATTGTAAACCACAGTTCCTTTAAGTAACTTATTTACCATTCTTTAATTTATTTTCAAATTAACATTACCATTTCAAAATAGCAAAATCCTCCTAGCTGAATCCTCCACGTGGGTGCTGACCGGGCAATGGGCACTACGTCCTCTGTTAAGCTGGTTCAGGTTTTTCCAGAACATGTATTCAGGAAGGTCTGAGCCGATTAGCAGGGTAGTGGTGTCTAGCTAAGATGAAGGAATAGCCTCACATGTAGTTTCTACACGGTGATTCAATATTAATAAACCGTGTCGCCAGCGACTACACCTCTACTGGAACTGGAGCAGGTTCCAGCAGTTGTAAAGATACTGCCAAATTACAAAGACGTGGCGCCGAATTCCATGTAGAATCGGACCACGAAAGCGTCGCTAGCGTTAACACCGCTGAAGAAGAAGAGCTTCTGTTCTATCCGGGTAAAACCGCAGGTTCCACTTCTGACGGCAAGAAGGGGCCTCGGAAGAAACCCAGTAAAGAGGGAATGAAAGCCAAAGCGCAGTATAAGGCGGCGGTGAAAATCTGCGATCGTCTGGAGGGCAAGTCGGACCTATCGAACGATGAAAAAGATAGGCTGGCTTGGGCGAAGGACACTGTGGAGAATGGCCGTGCGCACTTTGCAACGAGGACTTGTTGTCTACCCTCATATCCGAAGTTTGCCAACAGGATCGAGGAAGGCATTGCGTCCAAACGTCAGCGTTCCACCGAAAGCGAGGGCCCCTCTGGTAAGAGGCCAAAGCAAAAGGAGGGAGCTGCCACACGCGAAAGGCCATCATTATCCAAAGCGGCTGCTGCGGCTAACGTAGATGCGCGGGAGGGCCCATTGACGTCGGAAGCGGCAGCGGTGGCGAATGTAGTGGCCAAACAACACTTAATAGTGGCGCTCATCGACCGAAGCGATTTGCTTGGCCAGATGTCGGAAGAACGGTGGAGAGCAGTCGAGCTAAAGGTGCTAGAGGCCATGTTCGAAAAAATGAACGCGGAGCCAAACGCGCCTATGCCATCCTTTGATGGTGCCGGATGGTTCCAAGGAGTTGAAATACTCAAGTGTCTCGACGAAACGACGCTGAAATGGGTGAAGGGAATTGTGAAGACATTCCAGGACCAATGGGTTGGAGCGTCACTCGAAGTAGTGGAACGCAGTAACAGTCCGTCCCTGCCCAAAGCGAAGGTCTTCATACCTCGAGTGGTAGAACCGCAAAATGCACTGCGTCTTCTGCAACGGCAAAATCCAGACGTCCAAACGAGTGACTGGAAGGTGTTGCATGTCGCCAAGCCTGTCGCTAACGGCATGGGGCAGAGCTACATCTTGCAGATCAACAAGGTGGTCGAGGATACTCTGTACGCACGGTTGGGGGAAAATGGCATGGGGAGTTGGCAGCGTGTACCTACGCCTGAAAAAACGCCATCCAGCCGACAACAACGAAAACACGCTAGGGGCAGGAGAAGTTGAGAAAGACCTACGCGATGTCGAGGAAAAAGGTGAAATGGGGTGCGAACCCATCCCAGTGCAGGAGCCAGTAGCAGACGCTAAAGGTCCTTCAAATAAACCTCCATCGCAGTAAGATGGCCTCAGTCGAGCTTCTTCTGAACCTAGAAGAAGCCGGCTACCATGTGGTTTTAGTCCAGGAACCCTGGATAGCCTCGGGTAACTTGGTATCTGGGCTAAGGTCACGAAACTTCAATACATACATCCCGAATGTAAGCAACAAGGTAAGAACGGCTATACTGGTTAAGAAAAGTATACACTCTTATATTTCAGCTTACTTCTCCACAGACGACCTGACAGTACTGGCAATGGATGGCGGCAGCGATGATCCTCTACTCCTTGCGTCATGCTATATGCCACACGACGGTAACGCTCCACCGCTAGAGCTTCATAGACTGGTGGAAACAGCCAGCGAGAGGAAGCAGCCCCTTGTCATCGGCTCTGATGCAAACGCACATCACACGGTATGGGGTAGCGCAGACATCAATGACAGAGGTGAGTCTTTACCGAACTACATCTTGCAAACTGAACTTATAATCGCTAATCGAGGTGAGGAACCAACGTATATTGGACCCACCTCAAGAAACGTTCTTGATATCACTCTATCCACCGGAGAAAATACCTCGATCGCAGAATGGAAGGTGCTGGAAACACCGTCGTTCTCAGATCACAAGTATTTAAGCTTCAGTGTTAGTTTCTACCCAACCCAAATAAGAAAAGTTCTAAGGAATCCGAAAAATACAAAGTTCTGATGAGGGAATTAGATAAACAAACTGTAATCACTTCTCATGTAGATCTCGAGGCAAAACTCGGGGCACTTACTAACTCTCTCAATAAGTCGTATCTAATTTCGTGTCCTTCAGTGCGTACCAAGCGCAGAACCAAACCTCCCTTGTCGAACAGGGAGGTGGGGTCACAAAGGCGCTACGTTCGGGAAATCTTCAAGCTGGCCAAGACAGCAGATTGTGAAAAATGCTGGTTCGAATACAAAGATGTACTAAAACAATACAAAAAACAGGTCCGTATCGCCAAAATAAACTCCTGGAAAGAATTTTGCGGGGGCATAGAAAGGACGGTGGAAGTAGCGAGATTGAGAAAACTGCTAGCGAAGCACCCAACTATGCCAAGCCTTGTCAGGAAGGAAAACGGCGAGTGGACGAACAACTGTAACGATTCACTAGAAGAGCTTGCTAGGGTGCACTTCCCAGGATGCACCAACGCGTATAACAGGGAGCCAGTCAGAAGCATGATTGACACTGTACCGCATAATATAATCACACTAACCAGATTAGAGTGGGCAATAAACTCTTTTGCATCATTCAAATCACCGGGACTTGATGGAATATTTCCGGCCATGTTACAAAAGGCAACAGACCTTATAATACCATGGCTAAGAGCTATATTTATAGGATGTCTGAACATGGGGAATTCGCTCTAGGAGTTTTTCTGGATGTTCCAGGGGCCTTCAACAATGTATCGACGGAAGCTATACTGCAGGGTCTATATAATATAGGAATCGACAATGCTATCTATCTGTGGATAAAAAGCCTATTGAGCTGCAGACAGATAAAAGCAGAATGGAACCGGGCTGTAGTGACAAAGGAAACGTGCAGAGGAACACCGCAAGGAGGCGTTCTATCTCCACTGCTTTGGATACTGGTTGTCAACAAAATTCTCACATACTTCGATGGTAAGGCCCCGAGATTAATAGCCTATGCTGATGACATTGCTGTAATTATAACGGGGAGATGCCAATCAACTTTAACTGCAGAAGCAGATCTGAGTGTAAATGCAGAGAAAGCGGACATGATACTATTCACTAGAAAGTATAAGGTCCCGGAATGGGCACCACCCATCTTAAATGGTACCAACCTAATACTCAAATCACATACCAAATATATAGGAGTAGTTGTGTACAACAAGCTGCACTGGAAGCTCAATGTTGAAAAGAGGGTGAAGAAGGCCACTAACGCTTTATATGCATGTAAAAGGATGCTTGGAAGCACATGGGGCCTATCACCTTCACTAATGCAATGGTGCTACACAGCCATAGTTAGGCCCATACTAATGTATGGTATCCTGGTGTGGTTATGGTTACCAGATCCTCTTGAGTAAAAAAGAGTACAGAGTTGCAGGGGGTCCCCAAACTCCTCGGTTTTACACCACATATTTTTTATAAAACAAAAAAAAAAAGTAGAACGAAAAGTGATTTTAAAACCTTTGTTAAAATTTTAAATAAAACAATTTTTTTCAAAATTAAAAAAAAAAATTTTAAGTAACAAAATACAATAATTTATGCCCAAAGTATTTTTTTAATATGAAATACTAAAGAAATCTATTTAAAATTTTGTAAAATCACCAAGTACCAAAGTATACGCCGATTCAAAATTAAAATTTACTACTTAGGTTTCTTTAGACGTTAATGCATTTAAATTTGAAACTCCAAAGGGTCTAGGTGACAAACAAATTAAACGGATAAAAGGTATAATATTAAATTTTAGACTCTGGGTGCTAAGTTTCGATCCTTCCTCAAGAAATTGAAAAATTTAGATATATATTTGAGTTGTTTCCGATAAAGACATTCAAAATTGTTTTTAATACTTCGGTTAAAAAGTGATAGGTTTCATACTAAATTTTTTGCTTTAATCCTAGCATTTAAGAGTTTTTGTAACTTTTTGAATGCAATGTGACGAAAGATGCTTCACTAACAAAAATAATATTTGAAGGTTTCTATTTTATACATTCAGTTGTTATATGGTAAAGTCACAGAAATAAGAAAAAGAGTACTTAATAGTACTTTCGGGAAAAAAGTGAGAGTAAAAAAGAGGAGGGCCTAAAAAAGAGTACTGCACTCTTTAAAAGAGAACGTCTGGTAACCCTAGGTATGGTGGACCGTCATCAAAAAGAAAACATACGTCAAGCCCATGGAGAAAGTTCAGAGACTCGCAGCGCTATGTACGACGGGGGCAATTAGAACCACTCCTACGGCAGCTCTTGAAGCTATCCTCAACCTACCTCCGATTGACCTCTATGCAGAGAATCGGGCGGCAAAATCTGCATTAAGACTACGAGTAACAGGACAACTTACTTGCAGATCATTCGGACACAGTTCTATAGGCCGGGATGCTACGGTCGCTTCAGACTATATGATTCCGACAATGTACCATGGAAAAAGGATAAAAACTATTATAAGAAAAGAAGGCTGGCGCGAGGGCATGAAAACAATGAGCAAAACTTTCAATATATACTCGAAAATGTCAGCTGGTGTTGGGGCTGGTGTTTACTGTGCTGAACTCAACATCAGCAAGTCTTTTAAACTTCCCGATTACTGTAGCATATTCCAAGCAGAAGTGTTTGCTGCCCGTAAGGCAGCGGAGCTAGCTTGCGTAGATGAAACAGAGAACTGCCTAATAAACATATATATAGACAGTCAAGCGGCCATAAAAGCACTAACATCGCACTGGTCATCATCCAAGAATGTCCTTCAGTGTAGAGTAGCGATGGACAAACTGGCTACCAAGCGTAAGCTACGTATCTATTGGGTACCGAGTCACAAGGTCATAGAGGGAAACGAAATAGTAGATGATATTGCAAAAAAGGGAACTAGTCTGCCAGAGGAAGCGAAGTACTGATGCCTCTGCAGGAAATCAATAGATATCTGGAAGAAAGCATGTGGAGAAGGGCGAATGCAAGGTGGACAATTTAACTACCTGCAGAATCGCCAAAATCATGTGCAAACCATACAATGAGGGACACACAAAAAATGTTATATCGTTCGATCGAAAAAATTGTAGAACATTAGTAGGAGTTCTAACTGGGCACTGTATGGTGGCAGCTTACGCGTTTAAGCTAAAACTGACTGACAGTGATGAATGCAGGAAATGTCTAGAAGAGGAAAAGGAGACTCTGGAACATCTCCTCTGCTTCTGTCCCGCTCTCTCGGGAACTCGTTTGAAGTACTTAGGAGCTTCGACGTTTGGGGGACTAGAAGAAGTCGCCGGACTTAGTGTCGCCTTTTTGGTAGCGCTAGGGACCTTGTAGGTCTATGCGTGGCTTCGGCCAGCCAGTCTAACCTAACCTAACCTAACCTAACCTAACCTAACCTAACCTAACCTAACCTAACCTAACCTAACCTAACCTAACCTAACCTAACCTAACCTAACCTAACCTAACCTAACCTAACCTAACCTAACCTAACCTAACCTAACCTAACCTAACCTAACCTAACCTAACCTAACCTAACCTAACCTAACCTAACCTAACCTAACCTAACCTAACCTAACCTAACCTAACCTAACCTAACCTAACCTAACCTAACCTAACCTAACCTAACCTAACCTAACCTAACCTAACCTAACCTAACCTAACCTAACCTAACCTAACCTAACCTAACCTAACCTAACCTAACCTAACCTAACCTAACCTAACCTAACCTAACCTAACCTAACCTAACCTAACCTAACCTAACCTAACCTAACCTAACCTAACCTAACCTAACCTAACCTAACCTAACCTAACCTAACCTAACCTAACCTAACCTAACCTAACCTAACCTAACCTAACCTAACCTAACCTAACCTAACCTAACCTAACCTAACCTAACCTAACCTAACCTAACCTAACCTAACCTAACCTAACCTAACCTAACCTAACCTAACCTAACCTAACCTAACCTAACCTAACCTAACCTAACCTAACCTAACCTAACCTAACCTAACCTAACCTAACCTAACCTAACCTAACCTAACCTAACCTAACCTAACCTAACCTAACCTAACCTAACCTAACCTAACCTAACCTAACCTAACCTAACCTAACCTAACCTAACCTAACCTAACCTAACCTAACCTAACCTAACCTAACCTAACCTAACCTAACCTAACCTAACCTAACCTACCATTTCAAAAATATACCTTTTCACACTGAACTGGATTTGAACGCCGGACCTTCGGATCTTGAGTTCATCACTTTAACCAGTTCAGTGGTCCAAAGACCAATCTAAATTTGAAATCTAAAAATTTCTATTTCAATAAAATTTTTTCAACTTAGACGAGATTCGAACATGGGATTTAAAGTTTATAACTTCCGCATCTACACGCTGTGCCATGAGCTCCTTTTGTTCAGGTCACCAAAAACCAATTTGTTTTTTTGCTTTGAGAAGTGTTTGAAACTTAAACTAATTTCCATACGAAAAATTAAAAATTTTGCAAATTAGGAAAATGCTTATAACTTTAATACATTTATTACTGAGTCAAAAATGCCTAGGTCATTCTTTCAGCTTTCCATCGTGACCAAAAAAAGAAGCGATCATAGGTACATAGATCAATCTTGGCGTTCAGAGACGCGGATGTATTACCTAAAATGTAAATCTGAAAGAAAAATCAGTTAGAAATTGAATAGATTGCAGTGAAAAATATAGTACTCATCCGATGCTATCATCCGATTGTCATTATTTCTATGACTATTTATTAGTTGATATCTAGTATTTGTTTATTTTATTTAATAATTATCTCATCTAATTTTATATTTTTGGATTTTAAATTTACATCTGACAATACGTACTTATTTCACTTCTAAAGAAAAAGCCCTATCATCAAATATTTTTCATTAAATGGTGTATAAAAAAGACATAACCCACAAAAAATAACTAAAAATATTACTTTTTTTACTTATTACTTTTAATTTGTAATTAGATTCATAATTACAACTTAATACCGAAAATTTAAATATTTATTTTTCGAAAATCAAATAAAAAGTATCATAAAATGAATATGACGTTTTAAAAAAAATTATGTAAATCGGTTAGCTAGTTTTTCTGTTCAACAGGAACAAAATGTCCCGTACCATGCACGGCAAAAAGACACTAATTTGAAAAATTAAATGTTTACTTAATATATTTTGTATTATTTATTATTTAGATGCAGAAATATTTTCTATGTTTTTATATGAAATTTTTTTTTATAGAAATTTGTGAACTTTTATTAAATTTTGCAAGAAATTGGAAGACATTTTTTTGATGATGTAATTGTGGCCTAATGTGGGTAGTTGAACTGTTGCATTGAAAATTAAGGTTTATACAAGTGAGTAAGTTTCAATCGGTCAAAGCCGACTTATATATACCCTACACCTACTGGCGATATTGGACCGCCATCTTGAGTTTTTCAATTTCGCCTTGGACATTAACAACCAGTTGTCAAACACTAGACATCAAAGTGTCTAATATCGAATAATTTAAACAACAACAACAAAACTTACCAAAAGTTCACACCATGCTACAGCTACTCCTGTTTCAGTGTCCAGCCCCCGGTAGACAGTTTTAAACGAACCACGTCCAACTTCCTTGTCGTATTTAAAAAAGCGCCCACATGGCGACATGGCTACGGGCTCATCATCATTATCTCTAGCGGCAGTGGCTTTTGTTGATGCTGTTGCAATAGTAGCTGTAGTTTTAGTAATACTTGTAGAAGCCGCCGTTGCCGATTCCGCAACAAGTGTTGTTGTAGCAATTTGTACGGGGATAACTTCCTCAAAACTAGCGCGAACAGCACTTCTCAATGTAGCCTTTTTGATAATGTTAATTTCATCAATGTGCTCTTCGATCTTTTCCTCGACTTTAAAGCCCACCCGTTTACCACTTGAGGTTGTTTGCAGCGAGCTTCGGTTTTGTCAATTCCGGTTCAGTTTTAAATGTTTCCTGATCATCGATGCGAGTTACTTGTAATTTGGCATCTGTGCTTGTTCGTGTCGGTGTACGGAATTGCTCCTCCAAATGCTCTGCCTCACGCGATAGCATCTCAATGTTGTCGTCATAATCGCGTGGAAATTCCGTTTCAAACTCAAGATAATTGGTGGTTGTATTGCGGGCGGACTGCTCAACGCTTTTACGTACAAAACGCATATTTGGATTGAATTTTTGCACGGCAGTGCATACTGTCGGAGCCATATTAGGTACTGTAACAGTAGAAGTAGAGGACAGCATCAATAATGGTGAAGTGTTTTGGGCCTTTGTAATAGCAGTTGGTTGTCCATTTTTGGTTCGAGCCTTTGAGACTTGTGTGTCGACTTATCTTTACTATCTTCGAAAGACACGGTGCCAATGCGTCTTGCAGCTACTTGTGGATCAGGTATTTTTTTCGTTTCGTCCATAGCGCCTAAAATGTCCATATGTGATTTATCTTCATAATTACCAGTGCAATTTAGTAATTGAGTCCGATTTAAAATTAACTCATTCAAATCTGGTACAATTGGGTTGGATTTTGATTCTAGATGCTTATGTCGCGTTGTAGTATTTGAATGACGACTGCGTGAACTATTTGTTAGTGATGTTCGATTAAAGTTTGGTGCAATTGGTGGTACTGACGGGGTTCTTAGGGAAACATTTTGGTGGCTAAAGGCAGTGTGCAATAATTCGGATGACGGTTTGTTGATTACGGATGTCGTCCGACCGCCTGAAAACTCCTGTAGCACACGATTTAATATATTTGAATTATTTGATGGACGCATAGACTTTTTGTTTCTTAAACGCATAAGTGCATTTTGAAAATTATTTTTGCCACTGGTGTAACGTGCTTGATTGTTGTTGATGATGTTTATGGTGGTATTGGCTTCTTCGTATGCGATACCTTTAGACATCATTAATGTTAATGAAGAAGTCTTGAGATTGTGCGATATTGCTGAAGGTCTTTTCGAATGTTTTTTGTCCTTAGTTTTATTGATATCGACATTGCCGCTGGTGTTATTTGCAGAATTCCTAAAATATAAATAGACAAATGTTATTAAAGTTTTTTTAAGCAATTGACTTAATAACCCGGCATAGCTCGAACTTGAATTAACAAAAGTGGTAGTATCCTGAAGTGAAACATACAACGATAAATTGCAATCGGTTGACCAAAGACAGTAAAAAATTAATTTAAAAAACATTTTCATAACAAAAACAAATTGAAAAAACCTCCCAAACAAAAATCTTTTTTTTTTTGAGATCCACAGAGACAAAAAGAAAGTTTTTAATCTTTGAAGGGGTGCCAAAGGGAGCAACTGCAAGTTTGTTTAAACGAATTTTTCTGCTTCTCAAAACTGTTGCGAGTTCGGCAGCTTTAATTTTTTTCGAACAAATGTAGTTTATGGCCTAGAAACTTGTTGTCCTTTTTATACCCTGCTAACAAGTGTCCTTGGTTCTCCTGATAATCTCCTCATCAGATCCTGTTATGGTTGTTTCTTGCGGCCTTAAAAAAGACATAACCCACAAAAAATAACTAAAAATATTACTTTTTTTACTTATTACTTTTAATTTGTAATTAGATTCATAATTACAACTTAATACCGAAAATTTAAATATTTATTTTTCGAAAATCAAATAAAAAGTATCATAAAATGAATATGACGTTTTAAAAAAAATTTTGTAAATCGGTTAGCTAGTTTTTCTGTTCAACAGGAACAAAATGTCGCGTACAATGACGGGAAAAAAGACACTAATTTGAAAAATTAAATGTTTACTTAATATATTTTGTATTATTTATTATTTAGATGCAGAAATATTTTCTATGTTTTTATATGAAATTTTTTTTTATAGAAATTTGTGAACTTTTATTAAATTTTGCAAGAAATTGGAAGACATTTTTTTGATGATGTAATTGTGGCCTAATGTGGGTAGTTGAACTGTTGCATTGAAAATTAAGGTTTATACAAGTGAGTAAGTTTCAATCGGTCAAAGCCGACTTATATATACCCTACACCTACTGGCGATATTGGACCGCCATCTTGAGTTTTTCAATTTCGCCTTGGACATTAACAACCAGTTGTCAAACACTAGACATCAAAGTGTCTAATATCGAATAATTTAAACAACAACAACAAAACTTACCAAAAGTTCACACCATGCTACAGCTACTCCTGTTTCAGTGTCCAGCCCCCGGTAGACAGTTTTAAACGAACCACGTCCAACTTCCTTGTCGTATTTAAAAAAGCGCCCACATGGCGACATGGCTACGGGCTCATCATCATTATCTCTAGCGGCAGTGGCTTTTGTTGATGCTGTTGCAATAGTAGCTGTAGTTTTAGTAATACTTGTAGAAGCCGCCGTTGCCGATTCCGCAACAAGTGTTGTTGTAGCAATTTGTACGGGGATAACTTCCTCAAAACTAGCGCGAACAGCACTTCTCAATGTAGCCTTTTTGATAATGTTAATTTCATCAATGTGCTCTTCGATCTTTTCCTCGACTTTAAAGCCCACCCGTTTACCACTTGAGGTTGTTTGCAGCGAGCTTCGGTTTTGTCAATTCCGGTTCAGTTTTAAATGTTTCCTGATCATCGATGCGAGTTACTTGTAATTTGGCATCTGTGCTTGTTCGTGTCGGTGTACGGAATTGCTCCTCCAAATGCTCTGCCTCACGCGATAGCATCTCAATGTTGTCGTCATAATCGCGTGGAAATTCCGTTTCAAACTCAAGATAATTGGTGGTTGTATTGCGGGCGGACTGCTCAACGCTTTTACGTACAAAACGCATATTTGGATTGAATTTTTGCACGGCAGTGCATACTGTCGGAGCCATATTAGGTACTGTAACAGTAGAAGTAGAGGACAGCATCAATAATGGTGAAGTGTTTTGGGCCTTTGTAATAGCAGTTGGTTGTCCATTTTTGGTTCGAGCCTTTGAGACTTGTGTGTCGACTTATCTTTACTATCTTCGAAAGACACGGTGCCAATGCGTCTTGCAGCTACTTGTGGATCAGGTATTTTTTTCGTTTCGTCCATAGCGCCTAAAATGTCCATATGTGATTTATCTTCATAATTACCAGTGCAATTTAGTAATTGAGTCCGATTTAAAATTAACTCATTCAAATCTGGTACAATTGGGTTGGATTTTGATTCTAGATGCTTATGTCGCGTTGTAGTATTTGAATGACGACTGCGTGAACTATTTGTTAGTGATGTTCGATTAAAGTTTGGTGCAATTGGTGGTACTGACGGGGTTCTTAGGGAAACATTTTGGTGGCTAAAGGCAGTGTGCAATAATTCGGATGACGGTTTGTTGATTACGGATGTCGTCCGACCGCCTGAAAACTCCTGTAGCACACGATTTAATATATTTGAATTATTTGATGGACGCATAGACTTTTTGTTTCTTAAACGCATAAGTGCATTTTGAAAATTATTTTTGCCACTGGTGTAACGTGCTTGATTGTTGTTGATGATGTTTATGGTGGTATTGGCTTCTTCGTATGCGATACCTTTAGACATCATTAATGTTAATGAAGAAGTCTTGAGATTGTGCGATATTGCTGAAGGTCTTTTCGAATGTTTTTTGTCCTTAGTTTTATTGATATCGACATTGCCGCTGGTGTTATTTGCAGAATTCCTAAAATATAAATAGACAAATGTTATTAAAGTTTTTTTAAGCAATTGACTTAATAACCCGGCATAGCTCGAACTTGAATTAACAAAAGTGGTAGTATCCTGAAGTAAAACATACAACGATAAATTTCCAAAAATCGGTTGACCAAAGACAGTAAAAAATTAATTTAAAAAACATTTTCATAACAAAAACAAATTGAAAAAACCTCCCAAACAAAAATATTTTTTTTTTGAGATCCACAGAGACAAAAAGAAAGTTTTTAATCTTTGAAGGGGTGCCAAAGGGAGCAACTGCAAGTTTGTTTAAACGAATTTTTCTGCTTCTCAAAACTGTTGCGAGTTCGGCAGCTTTAATTTTTTTCGAACAAATGTAGTTTATGGCCTAGAAACTTGTTGTCCTTTTTATACCCTGCTAACAAGTGTCCTTGGTTCTCCTGATAATCTCCTCATCAGATCCTGTTATGGTTGTTTCTTGCGGCCTTTGCTGATGTTCTCGCCACTCTCTTTCCTTGTTTTTGCTGAACTTTGTATGGATTTTAACGTTTTTCGACTTTATTTCGCTGAGAAAACCCTACAGAATGCCTTTTTTGGCTCAGGCATAAATTTTTTACACAAAAAAGCAAATTTTGAATTCTTTTGAAAAATAAATTTTTTAACTTTTTGCTTTGAAAAGTGTTTGAAACTTAAACTAATTTCCATACGAAAAATTAAAAATTTTGCAAATTAGGAAAATGCTTATAACTTTAATAAATTTATTACTGAGTCAAAAATTCCTAGGTCATTCTTTCAGCTTTCCATCGTGACCAAAAAAAGAAGCGATCATAGGTACATAGATCAATCTTGGCGTTCAGAGACGCGGATGTATTACCTAAAATGTAAATTTGTTTGTTTGTTTTGCTTAAATTGAAAGCGAAACAAATTCGCCACACGCGGGTGAAATGCGACCGGCGCGCGGAAGAAGAAAACTTGTTAAACTTTGTCGAAAAGATAAAGAGGAGCGAACGAAGACCGGTTTTGTGGAGATATAAAAAGCAAGTGAAGTTATTTGGTTCTTTACATCAGACACTTTCTTATTTGTCTATCCTAATGGTATACATACTAGAGAGTATAAGAGTATAGAAGTTACAGGAGAGTAAGAGAAATTACAGTCTATCAAATAAGTATTCGACTTAATAATACAATTTTAACACTCCCACTTATTATTAAGTTTAATACATTGATATAAGTTTTGTAACGTTAATGTTTTTGCAAAAAAAGTTTTATTTTTCAGAAGCGAGTGGCTTTGTTAGTGCATCAGCAATTTGATCCTTGGATGCAACAAAGCATATGTTGAAGCATTCTTCAATGTATTTTTCACGTATGAAGTGTACACGAACGTCGATATGCTTAGTCCTAGCATGGAATTCGGGATTTTTGATCAACTTCAGAGCACTTTTTTCTATATTCAGTGCCAAGCAGATCACGTATAAGTACATCAAGCCACATCAATTCTTTGACTCTGCTTCTGTTGTGCTGAGAGCTGTGCATTGTTGCCTTTTTGATGAACAGGAGATAGGACTTTCTCCAAGAAGGCAAATATGACCACTAGTCGAACGTCTCGTAGACACATCGGCATAGTCTGCATCACTATAAACAGAAAATGATAAAGTTTTGATTGGTTTTAAAAAAATTCCCAAATCTTTAGAAAATTTTAGATATTTAAAAATACGCTTCACAGCCTTAATATGTAGTGCCGTCGGCTTGTCCAAAAAACGGCTCACTACTCCCACTGCATACGAAATGTCGGGTCTCGTTGCAGTAGACAAGTATATTAGGCTTCCAACCGCTTCACGAAAAGGATATGTGGTAACCAATGATGAATTTTCTTCCAAATTTAATAATCTACTTCCAAGATCACAGGGTGTAGAAACCGGTACTGAATCCATCATGTTGAATTTTCTCAATACACGGTCAATATAATTGGATTGATATACGAAGTATGAACCATCCGGTTTTTGTATAATTTGAAGTCCCAAATAGTAGTTCGCTTTTGACATTTTTACTTCAAAAAATTGGTTCAAGTAATTTACTATGCCATCTACATCACGATAATTTTTGACAGCAATTAAACCGTCATCTATGTAAAGAGCAAGGATAATTTTACTCTCATTGCGATTCAATATAAACACACAAGAATCTGCTTTGGAAATTTTAAATTGAAAGTCAATTAATAGCTTTGTGAATGTGGCGTTCCAGCATCTCGATGCCTGTTTTAAGCCATATAAACTTTTTACTAATTTACAAACACGTCCAGATCCATCGTCGTATCCTTGCGGTTGATGCATACAAATTTCTTCCTTGAGATCACCATTTAGGAATGCAGTTTTTATATCAAATTGATAAAGTGACATACCTTTACTTGCTGCAATAGCAAAGATAGTACGAATTGAAGTAAATTTCGCAACTGGGCTAAACGTTTCCGTATAATCGATACCTTCTTGCTGGTTGAAGCCCTTAGCCACCAGACGAGCTTTGTACCGATCGATTTGATTGTCCAATGACAACTTAGCTTTATAAACCCATTTATTTTTAATTATTTTGCGATTCTTTGGTGGATTAACGAGCTCCCATGTGTTGTTTTGGCGATGTGCTTTCATTTCTTCATTCATAGCCTTCTTCCAGCAAGGAGCGTCATCCGATCGTAGTGCTTCTTCATATGTTGACGGCTCAAAACTATCACAAATGAAAGCATATCCTTCTAGAGCTGAGGCATACATTCCAGAATTCGTTCTAGGGCTATTTTGAGAATGACTTCGAAGTTTCGTTCGGTAAGCTGTCGGAGAGAGAAAAACTTCATATTCGTCCTGCTCTGAATCACTTAACTCAAGACCATCTACGATTTGCTCTTCATCAGATAAAGCGTCCGATTTTACCGTTGTAGTTTGCTCTTCTTCGACGAAGGTAGGCAGATTTGTATCAAGATGAACTACTGAATATTCTTTAAATAATATATCCCTCGAGACCTCAATTTTCTTCGTTCCTTGTAACCACACACGAAACCCTTTAACGTTCTCAGCATATCCTACAAAGATACCTGGCTTCGATTTTTTATCCAGTTTTCGTCTTTTTTCTTTGGGAATATGGATAAATACTTCGCAGCCAAATGTTCTAAGACACGTAAAGTCTGGTTTTCGTTCATACCACAACTCAGAGGGGGTTACGTTTTTAGTTGGACTTGGGCCAAAACGGTTTATTACAAATACAGCCGTATTGACAGCTTCTGCTCAAAGGTTAAGATGCAAATGTTTAGCATGGAGCATTGTTCTTGCTATTTCAACAATAAACCGCATGTCCCTCTCTGCTCTACCATTCTGTTGCGGGGTATACGGAACGGTTGTTTGATGACAGATTCCACTTTTTTGCAAGAGATTTTCTACTTCCTTATTTTTGTTCTCTAAACCATTATCAGATCTAAGAGTTCTAACTTGGCGATTAAAATTAGACTTTACAAATTGAATATACTTCTCAATCATCGCGCAAGTCTCAGATTTTTCTTTCATAAAGTAGACTACTCTAAAGTTTGAAAAATCGTCCTTAAAAAGAATGAAATATCTCGAACCACTCATCGAAGGTACCTGCATCGGCCCGCATAGGTCGGTATGTACTAACGCAGATGCGGACCTAGCTCTGGAAATGCTGTTCTCGAAAGGTGATCTATGCATCTTTCCAAATGCGCATGCATCACAAAAGAAATTGGAACTATCAATGATTTCTATGTTGTTAGTTGTTAGAACACTTCTGACATGACTGACACTCATGTGTCCCAAACGCTCATGCCAAGTTCGCAGAGATTCTGCATTTGAAGAGTAGCACGCAACCTCGTTTGACTTGCAAACTTTAAATAGCATCTTGTACAAACGATGGCAGCGAATGCCAACAGCTGCTACCTCACCATTAGCTTTTAAAATTTTACATTTTTCAGAAGTAGATGTTAAGTTGTAATTCTTATCAAGGGCACTCCCAGAAGAAAATAAGTTTATTTTTACATCGGGAACAAAATAAACGTTAACCAGCCTCTTCTGAATCCACTTCTTGTCATTGTAAGCTGATATATGAATTACACCCTTGCCATAAAGTTGATGGTACTACTCATTTGCCCAGCTTCTCTACTCCTATTAGGACATTTTGATTTCCAGTGGCCATATTGATGACATGAAAAGCATTTACCTGGGCGTTTTTTTTTATAGTGACTTTGGTTTGCCTTAAACTTCTCTCCATAAGCTTTTCTTGCTATTAGTGCACTGGTCTCTTCACTTACAGTTAGTTTTGTCACTGATGGTGAGCCTGTCGATTCCAAAGCGTTTATCCTCGTTTCTTCCATAATCAGGCGCGACCTGAGATTTTCAATAGTTTGATTTTTCATATCTGTTGACTCCCATGCACTGAGAAAATGAGAGAAACGATTGGGTAAAGTCATTAAGATCTTTGCAATAAGCATTGATGGAGAGACATTTTCTCCAACATCTCTTAATTGTTGCACCAGACTCTCTAGCTTGCTCATGTGCGTGGCTATGTCATCATCATTATTTTTCTGGAAACTGTAGAAACGTTGTTGTAATAAATTTATACTTGCGCTGGATTTTTGTTCATAAATTGAACAAAGTTTGGCCCACATTTCAGACGATGTTGTAGAATGCATAATGTGTATTAATGGTTGTTGTCCCACACTCGTTGCTATGACCTTTTGCGCCTTGCGGTCTTTGACGTGCCATTCCTTAATCTTTTTAGCATTACTCCCATCTGCTACAGCAATCGGCAACAGCTCTTCTCCAGCTACAACTTCCAATAGATCGCTTGCGTTTAAAAGAATTTTAACTTGGAATTTCCATATATTCCACTGATCCGCGCTTTGCAACTTTTCAATTTTCATAGAATCGCTATCCATATTCAAGCCAAGCTTTAGATTTTTAATTTAATTTAATCGTAAATAATTTGTTTGGAAAATCTTGATAATTTTGGTGGGTGCAGGGGGGTATATGTAAATTTGCCAAACACACCTAGAAAAATCTGAAGAGATTTTTCGCATATAGGTATGGGTAAAGCCCCGACTGCGGACACTGGTTTCTGAGTAAGCCGCACTCGATGTATGTGGGAAAATAAATGGAAAGTGAGCGTCATAGGCGCTCATATATTCGAATTCTTTTAGTTCTTTTTGAGCAGGGAAGAAGGAAAGTGTTGAAGCTTTAGATTTTTAATTTAATTTAATCGTAAATAATTTGTTTGGAAAATCTTGATAATTTTCTTTCTTTTCTTAAATTGTATTTTTTTGGAGTGGTGAAGTGGAGCTGTTGCCATCGTCGGACTGTGGCTGGAGGACAAGTGTTCCAAAGGGAGTATTTTTGAGCTCTGGTTTAGTTTTGCCAGCTAGTGTTTATTTTGCTTTATTTTATTTGTGGCAGTCGGCCATTTAGTGTTTTGAATTTGAGGAATTGAATAGAGTTGGACAGGTTGTGTTCTGTGAGTCCGTTCCGATTTTTTTATTTGGTACAACATTTTAATTTTTTTTGTCGTCCGCCTTTAGCTGTTGTTTTCCTATTATTCTTTTTAAATTTCTTTATTATTTTATAGTTTTATTTTTATCAATTTTTTATATATATATATATTTTTTTTGATTTTTATTTTTTTTGAATTCTTGGTAATTTTTTTTTGAGTTTTTAAAAAAGAAAAATTTTTTTTTTTTGGCGGTTCCGCCTGCCTTAAAAGTTTTGTCGTTCCTGTTTTTTTTTTGGTTTTTTTGTTTGAATTTTTTTTTTGGTTTTAGTTTTTTAAATTAGTTTTGGTTTTTTTAAAATTTATTTTTGTTGTCTGTCCGAGTTAACTATGGCATACGAAATGGAGGCTCGTGGGTTGCCAGTGACTCCGGTAGAGTCTATGAGGAAGTCCTTGAGAGCATCAAGGCAAATAGAGCGTAGGGGGTCCGTAGATGTTTTTGCAGGTTATGCATTTTCATTTGATGAGGATAAGTTAGGTGTGGAGGGGAAAATTTCTGAGGTTGAAAAACTTATGGAAACCCCTCCACTAGATAGCAAGTCGTCCGATTACTTGAAAATCGTGACTAAATTAGAATGGGCGTTAGGTCGCCTTACTCGTTCGAGGCCAGCGAGTAAGGAGGAAGTAGTTGAACAGATGGCGCTCAAGAATAGGGTTCTCTTATTATTGGGGGAACTCAACGAGGTTGTGGAGTTGTGTGGTGGCGAGGCCGATGCCTTGGACGAGGATCCGAAGCCGTCGCGGCCACCTAAGGCGCTCAGTAGGGAGTCTGCGGTTGAGGGAGAGCCTCAACCCGCCCCGAGACATGAGCCATCCACCTCGTTGAGTAACGTAGGTTTTCAAAAAGTAGAAAATTTTTCCAAGTGGGGTATTCAATTTACCGGGGAAAAGACAGACATGTCCCTACATGCCTTTCTACAGAGGGTAGACGAGCTATGCGAGGCTCGGGGCGTTAGTGAAGCCCAGTTGTTTAGGGGAGCAGTGGAGCTTTTTTCTGGAAAAGAACTGCTCTGGTTTAGGGATGTCCGCAGGACAGTTTCAGGCTGGCGATAGTTGGTCGCCGAGCTGAAACTGGAATTCTTGCCCCCCAACTATGACGACATTTTGATGTCAGAGATTAGGCGACGGACTCAGGGTGGGACTGATTCCATAGGTATATATGTAGCGGCGATGAGGGGGTTGTTCGGTCGTCTGTCCGACCCCTTGTCAGAGAGGCGTATGCTGGGTCTGGTGATCGCAAACCTGTCCCCGTTTTACCAGACTCAGCTGGGCTTGGCTGAGCCTAAGTCTTTATCGGAGTTGGTTTCCTTGGGTCGGAAGCTGGAGGCTGTGCGGGCGAATGTGGAAGCATTCGTGCCGCCGCCCAGCAGCCGATCCAAGAATTTGTTGGAGCCAGACTTGGCGTACGTCTCTGCTGAACCCGAGGTTTCAGTGGTTAGGGCCCCTTTGCGTGACGCTAGGTTGGAGAGGAGAATTCAGGCTCCTCCCCAAACTTCTTTTAGGTGCTTCAATTGTAAGCGGTTTGGGCATGTTTTGAGTAACTGCCCTAGGGAAATTTATAGTTTCCGTTGTAGGCGGCCTGGTTTTTTAAAGCGTGATTGCCCCCGATGCTCTCAGAGAGCAGGGCAATCGCAGGAGCGCTCGTACAGGGAGGCGGCCCCGAGAGCGGCTCCGAGGGCCCGCGAAGAGTCGGGAAGTGGGGAGCGAGCTCTTGTGGAAGCAGGGCAAGAAGTTCGCGAGGTTTAGGTAGGTTGCCTGCGGGCAACCAGCTGGCTAGGGAAAATAGTGATAGGCCTCGGAGGCGTCCGTCCGGAGTATATTTGAGTTTCACTTTGTCGGGAAAAGATTTAGATAATAGGCCATATTTAGGCGTTAGGATTTTTGGAGTGCGTATGTTAGGGCTTTTAGATTCGGGGGCCACCAGGACGATTCTTGGTAGGCCAGGCTGGGACACATTAAAGTCCTGGGGGATAAGTTTATTGGCGTCTGCGGTCAGCAAGGTTGCTCTTGCTGATGGTGAAGAAGTTCCGGTTAGGGGCGTAGTTTCGGTCCCTTTCGAGGTAGAGGGCAAGTCGGTCCTCGTTGAATGCCTCGTAATACCGGATTTACCCCAATCATTGATTCTTGGAGTAGACTTTTGGTCTAAGGCCGGTGTAGTGCCAGATTTGGCCAAGAATCAGTGGAGGTTTTCCGACCAAGTCGAGGTCGAGGTCAGTAGCGGCGATAGTTGATAGGTCTTCGTTGTCAACTAGGGAAAAATCGGTTCTTGAGGAGTTTGTTGCAGATGTTTTTAGGTCTATGCCTGAGGGACTTGGTTGTACACATTTGGTCGAACATCGGATTCGTACAAAGCCAAATGTGGGACCAGTCAATCAGCGATACTATCCGGTATTGCCCGCTATTCAGAGCCGCATAGATGAGGTCCTTGGGGCTGACTTGGAACCCCATGTTTTCGTGTATTTGGACGATATTATTATTGTTACAAATACATTTGATAAGCATGTTGAGGTTCTGAAGGAGGTCCTGAGGAGGATTTGTTTGGCAGGGCTTAGATTAAATAGAGAAAAATGTAATTTTTGTCTTTCTTCGCTACGGTACTTAGGTTATGTTGTTGATCGACAGGGCATGCACGTTGACCCCGAGAAAGTTGAGGCAATGCTGAAAATTTCAGCGCCCAAAAATGTAAGGGAAGTCAGGTCGTTTGTTGGCACCTTTTCTTGGTATCGTAGGTTTGTTTCGAATTTCGCTGATTTGGTTAAGCCTCTTACTGATCTTCTAAAGAAGAAGAACAGGTTTAGATGGTCGCCGGAGTGTGAGGACAGCTTTTTGAAGGCCAAGGAGCGTCTAGTGACGGCGCCGGTCCTGAGCTGTCCTGATTTCGAACGACCCTTCGTAGTTCAGACTGATGCTTCCGATTTTGGAATAGGTGCCGTTTTGACACAGCAGTTTGATGAAGGGGAGAAGGTCATTTCATATTTGAGCAGGTCGTTGAGTAGATGCGAGAGGAATTATTCCACTACCGAGAAGGAGTGTTTGGCTGTTTTGTGGGAAGTTGAGAAGTTGAGGCCATACATCGAAGGGGTCAGGTTCATAGTGGTGACCGACCATTATTCGTTGGTATGGCTCAACAATTTGAAAGATCCTTGCGGTAGGTTGGCTAGGTGGGCTTTAAAGCTCCAGCAATACGATTATGAAATCATACATCGTAAGGGGAAAGATCATGTTGTGCCCGACATGCTTTCTAGAGGTGTTCCAGTCGTAGGGGAGGTAGATGGGCGTGTTAGAGATCCATGGGTGGATTCCATGGTTAGGAAAGTGAAGGATAAACCACTCGATTACCCAGCTTGGAGAATTGAAAATCGAGTGTCACGATAATCCATTATCGGGGCACATGGGCGTTAGGAAAACATACGCTAGGGGTAATTGAGAAATATTATTGGCCGAAAATGAAGGCAGAGATAGCTAGATATATTAAAGGTTGTCAGGTTTGCCAGAGGGTGAAACCTGACAACAATAAGCCAGCTGGTTGTATGGTAGAGAGGACAAAGAAGTTAGAACCTTGGGAAATGATCTGCGTAGATCTGGTGGGACCCTTGGTGAAGTCTAGTCGTGGATTTTGTTATATTTTAACGGTGGTTGACTACTTCACCAAATTCCCATTGTTGTTTCCGTTGCGAAATGCAACGGCAAAGAGTGTTTGCAAGGAGTTGGAAGATAATGTCTTCCTGCTCTTTGGAGTTCCGAGGTCCATTATATGCGACAATGGGCCACAGTTTCGCAGCAAGGAGCTGCAGAGTTTATGCTCGTCGTATGGTGTGCAGATGCGGTACACTGCACACTATCATCCGCAGGCCAATCCGGCCGAGCGGATCAACCAAATAATTAAGACCACTTTGAGAGCATATATTTCAGAAAACCATCGGACATGGGATTCTCATCTCTCAAAGGTTGCTTGCTGCATTCGAACATCGCAGCATGAGGTTTTGGGAGCGTCTCCATACTTCGTGAATTTTGGCCGAAATATGGCGGTCAGGGGTGATAGAGATTATAGACGAGTGGGAGATTCAGACCAACCGGACAGTAGTAGTGAGGACCGGGCCAAGTTAATGGCAGACTTGAGGGAGGACATACGGAAGAAGTTAGAAATGGCAAGTGCCAAGACAGCAAAGACTTACAATCTCAGACGTAGAGATGTACAGTATTTACCGCACGAGTTAGTATGGAGACGTAATTTTGTTTTGTCCGATGCTGCAAACTATTTTGCAGCGAAGTTAGCTCCGAAATTTGTTGGACCGTTTAGGGTTAAAAAGAGGGTGTCTCCGTGGACATATGTTTTGGAAGACGAAGACGGACGAGAAAAGGGGACATGGCATGTGCAGGACCTTAGGCCGCACATCGACTCAGGGTGATTTTCTCCGGTTAGATTCGAAAGTTGGCTGGTCTGAGGAGACCAAGCTACTTTCGCGGAGGTGCAGGTGGGGTTGTCGCGGTATAAATATGCGCGACCGTTGTTGTTGTTTTGTTGTTTTGTTTGTTATGTTTTTTTTTGTTTCCCTTTTGTTCGGGGCGACGGGCGAACAAAATCGGAGGAAATCACACACGCACTAACCGGACGAACGCACTGAAAAATTTTATTAATTGTTACTAATTTTTATTTATTATTTGTTTTGCTTAAATTGAAAGCGAAACAAATTCGCCACTCCCGGGTGAAATGCGACCGGCGCGCGGAAGAAGAAAACTGAATATTTTGTTTGAGCTGTCAAAGTTCTCTTGCTTTCTTCTCCTTTCTTTCGCTTTTGCTTTCGTTAAGTTAGCTCAAGTGAGCGGCGGCGATCCGATGAAGGTATTGCCAGCCTCGCCATTACAATAGTAAAATGTCAAAACCTGGACTAAAGCTTTTGTACTCTTTGAACCTGTTTGAGGGAGGGGAATTTGAGAACATTTATGCTTTCGCCTATACGTACATGAGTGCCGCCAAAATGTATATTTCATTTTGGTGGGTGCAGGGGGGTATATGTAAATTTGCCAAACACACCTAGAAAAATCTGAAGAGATTTTTCGCATATAGGTATGGGTAAAGCCCCGACTGCGGACACTGGTTTCTGCGTAAGCCGCACTCGATGTATGTGGGAAAATAAATGGAAAGTGAGCGTCATAGGCGCTCATATATTCGAATTCTTTTAGTTCTTTTTGAGCAGGGAAGAAGGAAAGTGTTGAAGCTTTAGATTTTTAATTTAATTTAATCGTAAATAATTTGTTTGGAAAATCTTGATAATTTTCTTTCTTTTCTTAAATTGTATTTTTTTTGGAGTGGTGAAGTGGAGCTGTTGCCATCTTCGGACTGTAGCTGGAGGACAAGTGTTCCAAAGGGAGTATTTTTGCGCGCTGGTTTAGTGTTGCCAGCTAGTGTTTATTTTGCTTTATTTTATTTGTGGCAGTCGGCCATTTAGTGTTTTGAATTTGAGGAATTGAATAGAGTTGGACAGGTTGTGTTCGGTCGTGATTTGGTTTGGTGAAGTGTTTCCGTCCTGGGAATTTCAAGTAGTTTGCTTGGAATTTGTTTGGCCGTTTCCCCCCTCTTCCTTATTCCTTTTTTTTGTTTGTGTCGTCCCGCATCTGAGCCAAGTTGTTGCAGGACATCGAATTTTATTGAAGTCCAGCTGGTGAATTGATTCTGCAAAGAATCGTGCGAGGGATTTTAGACAGGTTGGTCTGGTCCCTCAAATCAATTGCGCTTAAACAAATATAATTTTTGATATTTGGGTATTGGGTCGTTTTGTGTCAATTTTGAAAAGGGTTTGTGTTCGGTATTATTTTCTTTGTGTCGGGAAAATGTCCGTTTCTTTTATATATATATATATATATATTTATATATATATATATATTGCGGCAGTTTCGGTGTAGGGTTTTAAAAGTTTAGTTATCAGGTTTTCGCGGGTTCGTGTTGTTCGTTCGGACGGGGATACCATACCGCGAGGGTCGGCCTAAATCCCACGCTTCGCGACTGTGCTATTCGGGCAAATAGGGAATTTAATTATCGCGTGGTGATTTTCGATTTTAGTTTGTTTTATAAAGTTTAGTTAAAAATAGCGCGATACGATGCTATCATCCGATTGTCATTATTTCTATGACTATTTATTAGTTGATATCTAGTATTTGTTTATTTTATTTAATAATTATCTCATCTAATTTTATATTTTTGGATTTTAAATTTACCTCTGACAATACGTACTTATTTCACTTCTAAAGAAAAAGCCCTATCATCAAATATTTTTCATTAAATGGTGTATAAAAAAGACATAACCCACAAAAAATAACTAAAAATATTACTTTTGAATAATTTGTATTTAGATTCATAATTACAACTTAATACCGAAAATTTAAATATTTACTTTTCGAAAATCAAATAACAAGTATCCTAAAATGAATATGACGTTTTAAAAAAAATTATGTAAATCGGTTAGCTAGTTTTTTCTGTTCAACAGGAACAAAATGTCCCGTACCATGCACGGGAAAAAAGACACTAATTTGAAAAATTAAATGTTTACTTAATATATTTTGTATTATTTATTATTTAGATGCAGAAATATTTTCTATGTTTTTATATGAAATTTTTTTTTATAGAAATTTGTGAACTCTTATTAAATTTTGCAAGAAATTGGAAGACATTGTGGCCTAATGTGGGTAGTTGAACTGTTGCATTGAAAATCAAGGTTTATACAAGTGAGTAAGTTTCAATCGGTCAAAGCCGACTTATATATACCCTACACCTACTGGCGATATTGGACCGCCATCTTGAGTTTTTCAATTTCGCCTTGGACCTTTACAACCAGTTGTCAAACACTAGACACCAAAGTGTCTAATAGCGAATAATTTAAACAACAACAACAAAACTTACCAAAAGTTCACACCATGCTACAGCTACTCCTGTTTCAGTGTCCAGCCCCCGGTAGACAGTTTTAAACGAACCACGTCCAACTTCCTTGTCGTATTTAAAAAAGCGCCCACACGGCGACATGGCTTCGGGCTCATCATCATTATCTCTAGCGGCAGTTGCTTTTGTTGACGCTGCTGCAATAGTGGCTGTAGTTTTAGTAATACTTGTAGAAGCCGCCGTTGCCGATTCCGTAACAAGTGTTGTTGTAGCAATTTGTACGGGGGTAACTTCTTCAAAACTAGCGCGAACAGCACTTCTCAATGTAGCCTTTTTGATAATGTTAATTTCATCAATGCGCTCTTCGATCTTTTCCTCGACTTTAAAGCCCACCTGTTTACCACTTGAGGTCGTTGCAACGAGCTTCGGTTTCGTCAATTCCGGTTCAGTTTTAAATGTTTCCTGATCATCGATGCGAGTTACTTGTAATTTGGCATCTGTGCTTGTTCGTGTCGGTGTACGGAATTGCTCCTCCAAATGCTCTGCCTCACGCGATAGCATCTCAATGTTGTCGTTTCAAACTCAAGATAATTGGTGGTTGTATTGCGGGCGGACTGCTCAACGCTTTTACGTACAAAACGCATATTTGGATTGAATTTTTGCACGGCAGTGCATACTGTCGGAGCCATATTAGGTACTGTAACGGTAGAAGTAGAGGACAGCATCAATAATGGTGAAGTGTTTTGGGCCTTTGTAATAGCAGTTGGTTGTCCATTTTTGGTTCGAGCCCATTTTTGGTTTGAGACTTGTGGTCGACTTATCTTTACTATCTTCGAAAGACACGGTGCCAATGCGTCTTGCAGCTACTTGTGGATCAGGTATTTTTTTTCGTGTCGTCCATAGCGCCTAAAATGTCCATATGTGATTGTTCAAAATTGACCACTTTATTTTAGTATTTTAAGAGAAAGAAATGGAATGCAAGAAAATTCGAATTGCATTTCTTATCGACTCGCGCATGTAGCCATGCGGTCGTAAAATCAAATCGTAACTTGTTATCTCCCCATGTACGCATACAGATACCATAACTATATTTGGTATGTTGTTGCGAGCATAACTGATAACAATTCCACTGTATGTACACAAGAAGACCAACGCTACAGCGTATTTTTATCACTGGTCTTCTTTTGCCTAGAATATGTTATCAGTATTTTTAGTAGTTTTTTGTATTAGCAACTTGTATAAATATCGCCGTTGGGCAAGAATAAAACCAGAATTGAATTTACACCCAAACAGAGAAGTTTGGTTTTCTTTTCTCAAACATTTGGTCCTTCGAATTAAAGAAATTAGTAATTGAGTTTTCCCCTACCCTGGTAAGAGACTCAAAAGAACATTTTTCGAATCAGTGACTTAGACATACAGTCACTGCCAAAAACAAAAGCGTAATCGAAGCTACATATCGATTAAACTAAGCGTTTCCGAGGCTATACAACGGAAAAGTGAAATACTTTCCTGAAGCTAAAATCGGAACAGTGAAAAAAAAAAAAAAAAAAAAAAAAAAATAACAACACAAACAGCAAATCTCTACATCGACGTTCTTTAAGAAAAAATTTACACAAAAGATGGGTAAATCAGATATTATGGAGAAACAGATGGAGTTAGGCGAGGGAGTGGTTGTAATTCTCAACAAGATCCAAGACAAAGGGATCAGGGGAGTGTTAATTGGAAACACAAAGAAGAAAGTGGAGAGCATCTGGATGGAGTTCGAAAAGAACCACCAATCTTTACTTGCTGCTGGAGTAACCAAAGATAGTTATTTCAAGCACAAGTACTACGAACAGACATCTGCCAGGATTGAAGAAATCCAAAGGATGTTGGATGATACTGAGAGCCAAGAACATTCGGAAAAAGTAATTCAGGCCGAGCATCAACAAAAAGCGGACTCGGTATACAAAGATGAGGACGAAACATCAGTACGAGGCAGCTCAACAAAAATGAGCAAAAAGATGAAAATGCTCCGTAGTGCGATAAATCGTGTGTTTTGCGAAATCGAGAGCGGCACAAAAGACGATTTGACGGCATTCAAAGAAGATATAAACAGGCGAAATCAAAGTCTGGAAGAATGCTATGAAGAGACGGATCTTGCGTTATCTGAAGACACCGAAGAAGAATTCATGAGGCTTCAAGATGACGTTCTCAGTGCCATCCAAAAAATAAACAGGGCATTGAGTAGCAGAGAGGTCAAAAAGCATCAATCATCGTCAACTATGAGGATGACAGAAATTAAGATCCCGAATTTCTTTGGAGATCTAAATGACTGGCCTTCATTTCATGACCTTTTTAAAAATATGGTGCATGATAATGAAGAGTTGTCGAATGCGGAGAAAATGTACCGCCTAAAGACATCAATAAAGGGAGAAGCGGCTAGGCTGATACAGCATCTAAAAGTAACAGATGCCAACTACGAGGCATCATGGGACATGCTAAAACAGCGATATGAGAATCGTCGCTTGCTATTCACAACTCAAGTGGATCGGATATTGGATCAAGCCACAGCGAATAGCGAGTCAGCAGACAGCATGAGACAGTTGTTGGATACAACCAACGAGTGCATGAACGCACTAAAAAGTTTAGACATCATGATGAAGGATGCCGAACCGTTCATTGCACGCGTTGTAGTAAGGAAGTTAGACAGAGATGGGCTTCGCCTGTATGAGCAGAATGTCAAAAAGACAAAAGACATTCAAAGCTTAGAAGACGTATTAAGTTTCCTGGAGCAGCAGTACCAAGCACTTGAATCGTTGAGAGGCAAAAAGCAGACATCCAAGACAGCAAACTTTAAAGGACAACAAAGGACTACGAATGCCTATTATACAGCGCAGCAGCAATGTGAATATTGCAAAGCATCAGGGCATGATATAATTATATGCAGAAAATTTCAACTGCTTCCGGTGACGGAACGTAAGAGTTACGTGCAGAAGAATAAAATATGCTTTTTGTGTTTGAAACATCAATTAGACGTAAAATGTACCAGTTTGTCAACGGAGTGCAAAAAGTGTGGTAAACGTCACCACACATTATTCCACTACGACGAATTCAAACGAGGATCAAGCAGTCATCCTGAGAAGGCGCAAGAAAAATCAGCTGCTTTGATGACAGAGGAAATTAAATCACCGTCGGTGCTGTTAGCTACGGCTCAAATAAGAGTGAAGACTACTGATGGGGATCATTTGGTTCTGAGAGCATTGATAGACCAAGGATCCCAGAAAACAACAATATCCGAAGAAGCAGCTCAACTGTTGCAGTTGCCAAGACGAAAAGTAAAAACCGAGTTACAAGGATTAGGGGGTACGATAGTTGGAATTTCGAAATCAAAAATAAATATCGAAATCGCTCCAAGATTTTTGAGCAATACGACGTTCAAGTCAGTATTGCCAACATTAGCGAGTGCTCATCCTGATAAATCATTTAAATATGATATAGACAGCTGGAAAAATCACGTTTTGGCAGACCCTTGCTTCAACAAATCGGATAGGATTGATATCGTAATTGGAAGCGATCTGTACACCGATATCATGTAAGAAGGAATCTACAAGGTTGGAAAAATTCTTGGACAAGCGACCAAACTGGGATGGATTCTATCTGGAGTTTTGCAGAAAACATCAGGCACGAATAGGATAACTGCAGCAGCCTGGAACGATTTTGGGAGTTAGATGACGTGAAGTCTGAAGATACAGTTTTTGAAGATGATAAATGTCTGAAATACTACCAGGATACCACCGTACATGGCGATGATGGTAGATTCATTGTTAAATTACCATTGCGAGAGGAGAAAGAATTAGGAGAATCCCGAAAACAAGCAATGGCGAGGTTTTTAAATCTAGAAAAAAGATTGACGGCTAATCCTCAGCTAAGAATGGACTATGTTAAGTTCATGAGAGAGTACATCGACTTGGGTCATATGATGGAGGCGCAAGACAAGATGCAGGGTAAATACTACTTACCACATCAAGCAGTGATTAGAGAAAGCAGCTCGACAACGAAGTTAAGAGTGGTGTTTGACGCTTCCGCCAAATCCACTAATGGTAGCAGTTTGAATGATATCCTATTGGTTGGACCCAGATTACAGAAGGACATCTTCGACATCGTGCTAAAATGGAGGCTATGGAGAAACGTGCTAACAGCGGATGTAGAAAAAATGTATCGGCAAGTTAAGGTTGCAGAAGAAGATTGTGACTATCAACGTATACTGTGGAGAGAAAACCCCATTGAATCGATTAAGGAATACAAGCTGAAAACCATCACATATGGTACAGCATCGGCACCATTCCTCGCAACTCGAACACTCCAGGAGATAGGAACGAAATGTCAAGACAGCTCGGTTTCTGGAATCATAAAGGATGACTTCTACATGGATGACCTGATGACAGGAGCAGACTCAGAAGAAGAGTGTCAAGCAATTCAAGTGGAAATATCAAAACACCTGGAGCAGTCGGGATTTCATCTGCGTAAATGGTTATCTAACAACGACAAAATAACAGCGTGTATTCCCAACATAAGTGACAACGAAGTCATTTCAATAAGCGAGGACAAAGCAGTGAAGACATTGGGATTGCAGTGGAAGCCGCAGAAGGATGAATTCTCGTTCATTATTAATGTATCCGAGAAGAAAAATATCACGAAGAGACAAGCATTATCAACTCTGGCTCGAATATTTGATCCATTGGGTTGGCTGGCACCAGTCACTATAACAGCAAAGATATTTATTCAAAAACTGTGGATTATGGATACTGACTGGGATGAAGAGATAAATGAGGAACTGACTATAGAATGGAAAGACTACATAAAGGACCTTCCAGCGATTGAATCAGTCAAGATACCTAGATGGCTCAACATTCTAAAGGATTCAATATGGCAAATACATGGATTTGCGGACGCATCAGGAAAGGCATACGCAGCGGTAATCTACGCAAAAATTGGTACAACAGTGACAATAATAGCAGCGAGAAGCAAAGTAAATCCAATTAAAAATAAGAAGACACTCCCAAAATTAGAACTGTGTGCCGCACATCTCTTAGCAAAGTTACTACACAAAGTAACAGATATCGTGCAACGTGAAGCTAAAATATTTGCATGGAGCGATTCCATGATTACATTGGGATGGATTCAAAACAATAAAAGTAAGGATGAATTCATCCGATCGAAAGTGAGTGAAGTGAGATCACTTGTTCCAGGCGCAACCTGGAAACATGTCAAAACAAAGGACAATCCAGCTGACGTAGCTTCGCGAGGAACATCACCGAGTAAGCTGCAAGCACACGAATTATGGTGGAATGGGCCCACCTGGCTAAAAGATGACGAGTCTACATGGTTGCCCGACCCACAGATGGACGAAGACAATGTATTAGCTGCAACTACGATGTTAACTTCTTCCAAAGAACCGAACTTCGTAGAAGCCCTTTTGACAAGATGTTCCAGTTATGCCAAGGCCGAACGAGTTGTGGCGCGTATTATTCGCTTCAAGAATATTCTACGTGGGCAAAAATATCCAACACATTTGACGGCGAAAGAGTTATATTATGCTCAACAAGTCATTATGATGCAACAACAAAGTGTGGATTTTAAAAATGAAATTCACAATTTGAAGAAAAATTGTGAGATAGATAGAAGCAGCAAAATCCAGAATCTCAATCCATTTTTAGACAGCGATGGATTACTAAAAGTTGGAGGAAGATTAGGAT
This sequence comes from Heteromyza rotundicornis, assembly GCA_951394025.1. NCBI lineage: Eukaryota > Metazoa > Arthropoda > Insecta > Diptera > Heleomyzidae > Heteromyza > Heteromyza rotundicornis. The sequence continues at coordinate 890,290 of OX596015.1, read as the reverse complement.
ATTCCAGTCTAAGTATGGAGCAGAGGCATCCAATCATATTGGACAAATCAAGGCTGACTACGCTAATCACTGAACGTGCTCACTTAACGACACTACATGGAGGAAATCGCATAATGGAATCGACCATCAGAAGGAACCTGTAGATAGTTGGCATGCAAAATATTATAAAGAAGTGCATAAGACAGTGTCCAAAATGCACGAGATATCGACAAAAAGCAGTTGGCCAAATTATGGGAAATTTGCCTGCACCGAGAGTGACTCCGTCTCACCCCTTCACACACACAGGGGTTGATTATGCAGGTCCCATTCTAATTAAGTGTTCGAGAACAAGAGGCCAGAAATCCTACAAAGGATATATCGCCGTATTTGTCTGCTTGGCAACAAAAGCGGTACACCTGGAGGCTGTAAGCGATCTAACGTCTGAGGCATTTTTAGCAGCTCTAAGAAGATTTTTCGCCAGAAGAGGAAGAAGTCAACATATATACTCAGACAACGGAACGAATTTTGTTGGGGCATCCAGAAAGCTGGATGCAGAGTTTAAAGAAGCCATTAAAAACAATGTTTCAGTGATTCCAATTTTGGAATCTGAAAAAGTTCAATGGCATTTTATTCCCCCGGCAAGTCCTCACTTCGGAGGAATATGGGAAGCTGGAGTTAAAGCCGTCAAGCATCATCTCAGACGAGTAATTGGTGATACAAAATTATCGTACGAAGAAATAAGTACACTATTAGCTCAGATCGAAGCAGTGCTGAATTCCCGACCATTGCATGCAATCAGCAACAACGTGGAGGAACTGGATGTGCTAACACCAGGACATTTTCTGATTGGACACCCAATACTAGATGCCGCAGAATCATCGAGTGAACAAAAGATTAGTTCACTTGATAGATGGAAGCTGCTCCAGAAGATGAAAAAAGATTTTTGGAACCGATAGAAGAACGAATATCTTACCACACTTCAGAAGAGGTATAAGTGGAAAAATTCACAAAATAATCTTGCCAAAGGTTTAATAGTAGTAGTGAAGGATGAAAGTACTGCTCCTTCAAAGTGGATGCTTGGGAGAATACTTGAAGTTCACCCAGGAAAAGACGGAAGAGTCAGAGTGGTGACCCTAAAGACCCAAAGCGGGAATTTCAAAAGACCAGTGCACAAAATCTGTCCATTGGAAATTACGGCGAATCCAGTAGAATCAGAAATTGAAACAGTAAGTTCTCACTTAACACGAACAAAGCCTATACCAAGATCAAAGGACGTGAGAGCCGGAGGATGGCTTTGGTGGATGATGGTTTTTTTGTGTACCAGCATAACAGTGAACGGCTTGCAGACAGATGGGAGAAGCTCCGTTACTACAATAAAGGATAATAGAGCCTTGTATTATGACAACATTGGCGCAGTGAAGAAGATATAAACAGGCGAAATCAAAGTCTGGAAGAATGCTATGAAGAGACGGATCTTGCGTTATCTGAAGACACCGAAGAAGAATTCATGAGGCTTCAAGATGACGTTCTCAGTGCCATCCAAAAAATAAACAGGGCATTGAGTAGCAGAGAGGTCAAAAAGCATCAATCATCGTCAACTATGAGGATGACAGAAATTAAGATCCCGAATTTCTTTGGAGATCTAAATGACTGGCCTTCATTTCATGACCTTTTTAAAAATATGGTGCATGATAATGAAGAGTTGTCGAATGCGGAGAAAATGTACCGCCTAAAGACATCAATAAAGGGAGAAGCGGCTAGGCTGATACAGCATCTAAAAGTAACAGATGCCAACTACGAGGCATCATGGGACATGCTAAAACAGCGATATGAGAATCGTCGCTTGCTATTCACAACTCAAGTGGATCGGATATTGGATCAAGCCACAGCGAATAGCGAGTCAGCAGACAGCATGAGACAGTTGTTGGATACAACCAACGAGTGCATGAACGCACTAAAAAGTTTAGACATCATGATGAAGGATGCCGAACCGTTCATTGCACGCGTTGTAGTAAGGAAGTTAGACAGAGATGGGCTTCGCCTGTATGAGCAGAATGTCAAAAAGACAAAAGACATTCAAAGCTTAGAAGACGTATTAAGTTTCCTGGAGCAGCAGTACCAAGCACTTGAATCGTTGAGAGGCAAAAAGCAGACATCCAAGACAGCAAACTTTAAAGGACAACAAAGGACTACGAATGCCTACTATACAGCGCAGCAGCAATGTGAATATTGCAAAGCATCAGGGCATGATATAATTATATGCAGAAAATTTCAACTGCTTCCGGTGACGGAACGTAAGAGTTACGTGCAGAAGAATAAAATATGCTTTTTGTGTTTGAAACATCAATTAGACGTAAAATGTACCAGTTTGTCAACGGAGTGCAAAAAGTGTGGTAAACGTCACCACACATTATTCCACTACGACGAATTCAAACGAGGATCAAGCAGTCATCCTGAGAAGGCGCAAGAAAAATCAGCTGCTTTGATGACAGAGGAAATTAAATCACCGTCGGTGCTGTTAGCTACGGCTCAAATAAGAGTGAAGACTACTGATGGGGATCATTTGGTTCTGAGAGCATTGATAGACCAAGGATCCCAGAAAACAACAATATCCGAAGAAGCAGCTCAACTGTTGCAGTTGCCAAGACGAAAAGTAAAAACCGAGTTACAAGGATTAGGGGGTACGATAGTTGGAATTTCGAAATCAAAAATAAATATCGAAATCGCTCCAAGATTTTTGAGCAATACGACGTTCAAGTCAGTATTGCCAACATTAGCGAGTGCTCATCCTGATAAATCATTTAAATATGATATAGACAGCTGGAAAAATCACGTTTTGGCAGACCCTTGCTTCAACAAATCGGATAGGATTGATATCGTAATTGGAAGCGATCTGTACACCGATATCATGTAAGAAGGAATCTACAAGGTTGGAAAAATTCTTGGACAAGCGACCAAACTGGGATGGATTCTATCTGGAGTTTTGCAGAAAACATCAGGCACGAATAGGATAACTGCAGCAGCCTGGAACGATTTTGGGAGTTAGATGACGTGAAGTCTGAAGATACAGTTTTTGAAGATGATAAATGTCTGAAATACTACCAGGATACCACCGTACATGGCGATGATGGTAGATTCATTGTTAAATTACCATTGCGTGAGGAGAAAGAATTAGGAGAATCCCGAAAACAAGCAATGGCGAGGTTTTTAAATCTAGAAAAAAGATTGACGGCTAATCCTCAGCTAAGAATGGACTATGTTAAGTTCATGAGAGAGTACATCGACTTGGGTCATATGATGGAGGCGCAAGACAAGATGCAGGGTAAATACTACTTACCACATCAAGCAGTGATTAGAGAAAGCAGCTCGACAACGAAGTTAAGAGTGGTGTTTGACGCTTCCGCCAAATCCACTAATGGTAGCAGTTTGAATGATATCCTATTGGTTGGACCCAGATTACAGAAGGACATCTTCGACATCGTGCTAAAATGGAGGCTATGGAGAAACGTGCTAACAGCGGATGTAGAAAAAATGTATCGGCAAGTTAAGGTTGCAGAAGAAGATTGTGACTATCAACGTATACTGTGGAGAGAAAACCCCATTGAATCGATTAAGGAATACAAGCTGAAAACCATCACATATGGTACAGCATCGGCACCATTCCTCGCAACTCGAACACTCCAGGAGATAGGAACGAAATGTCAAGACAGCTCGGTTTCTGGAATCATAAAGGATGACTTCTACATGGATGACCTGATGACAGGAGCAGACTCAGAAGAAGAGTGTCAAGCAATTCAAGTGGAAATATCAAAACACCTGGAGCAGTCGGGATTTCATCTGCGTAAATGGTTATCTAACAACGACAAAATAACAGCGTGTATTCCCAACATAAGTGACAACGAAGTCATTTCAATAAGCGAGGACAAAGCAGTGAAGACATTGGGATTGCAGTGGAAGCCGCAGAAGGATGAATTCTCGTTCATTATTAATGTATCCGAGAAGAAAAATATCACGAAGAGACAAGCATTATCAACTCTGGCTCGAATATTTGATCCATTGGGTTGGCTGGCACCAGTCACTATAACAGCAAAGATATTTATTCAAAAACTGTGGATTATGGATACTGACTGGGATGAAGAGATAAATGAGGAACTGACTATAGAATGGAAAGACTACATAAAGGACCTTCCAGCGATTGAATCAGTCAAGATACCTAGATGGCTCAACATTCTAAAGGATTCAATATGGCAAATACATGGATTTGCGGACGCATCAGGAAAGGCATACGCAGCGGTAATCTACGCAAAAATTGGTACAACAGTGACAATAATAGCAGCGAGAAGCAAAGTAAATCCAATTAAAAATAAGAAGACACTCCCAAAATTAGAACTGTGTGCCGCACATCTCTTAGCAAAGTTACTACACAAAGTAACAGATATCGTGCAACGTGAAGCTAAAATATTTGCATGGAGCGATTCCATGATTACATTGGGATGGATTCAAAACAATAAAAGTAAGGATGAATTCATCCGATCGAAAGTGAGTGAAGTGAGATCACTTGTTCCAGGCGCAACCTGGAAACATGTCAAAACAAAGGACAATCCAGCTGACGTAGCTTCGCGAGGAACATCACCGAGTAAGCTGCAAGCACACGAATTATGGTGGAATGGGCCCACCTGGCTAAAAGATGACGAGTCTACATGGTTGCCCGACCCACAGATGGACGAAGACAATGTATTAGCTGCAACTACGATGTTAACTTCTTCCAAAGAACCGAACTTCGTAGAAGCCCTTTTGACAAGATGTTCCAGTTATGCCAAGGCCGAACGAGTTGTGGCGCGTATTATTCGCTTCAAGAATATTCTACGTGGGCAAAAATATCCAACACATTTGACGGCGAAAGAGTTATATTATGCTCAACAAGTCATTATGATGCAACAACAAAGTGTGGATTTTAAAAATGAAATTCACAATTTGAAGAAAAATTGTGAGATAGATAGAAGCAGCAAAATCCAGAATCTCAATCCATTTTTAGACAGCGATGGATTACTAAAAGTTGGAGGAAGATTAGGATATTCCAGTCTAAGTATGGAGCAGAGGCATCCAATCATATTGGACAAATCAAGGCTGACTACGCTAATCACTGAACGTGCTCACTTAACGACACTACATGGAGGAAATCGCATAATGGAATCGACCATCAGAAGGAACCTGTAGATAGTTGGCATGCAAAATATTATAAAGAAGTGCATAAGACAGTGTCCAAAATGCACGAGATATCGACAAAAAGCAGTTGGCCAAATTATGGGAAATTTGCCTGCACCGAGAGTGACTCCGTCTCACCCCTTCACACACACAGGGGTTGATTATGCAGGTCCCATTCTAATTAAGTGTTCGAGAACAAGAGGCCAGAAATCCTACAAAGGATATATCGCCGTATTTGTCTGCTTGGCAACAAAAGCGGTACACCTGGAGGCTGTAAGCGATCTAACGTCTGAGGCATTTTTAGCAGCTCTAAGAAGATTTTTCGCCAGAAGAGGAAGAAGTCAACATATATACTCAGACAACGGAACGAATTTTGTTGGGGCATCCAGAAAGCTGGATGCAGAGTTTAAAGAAGCCATTAAAAACAATGTTTCAGTGATTCCAATTTTGGAATCTGAAAAAGTTCAATGGCATTTTATTCCCCCGGCAAGTCCTCACTTCGGAGGAATATGGGAAGCTGGAGTTAAAGCCGTCAAGCATCATCTCAGACGAGTAATTGGTGATACAAAATTATCGTACGAAGAAATAAGTACACTATTAGCTCAGATCGAAGCAGTGCTGAATTCCCGACCATTGCATGCAATCAGCAACAACGTGGAGGAACTGGATGTGCTAACACCAGGACATTTTCTGATTGGACACCCAATACTAGATGCCGCAGAATCATCGAGTGAACAAAAGATTAGTTCACTTGATAGATGGAAGCTGCTCCAGAAGATGAAAAAAGATTTTTGGAACCGATAGAAGAACGAATATCTTACCACACTTCAGAAGAGGTATAAGTGGAAAAATTCACAAAATAATCTTGCCAAAGGTTTAATAGTAGTAGTGAAGGATGAAAGTACTGCTCCTTCAAAGTGGATGCTTGGGAGAATACTTGAAGTTCACCCAGGAAAAGACGGAAGAGTCAGAGTGGTGACCCTAAAGACCCAAAGCGGGAATTTCAAAAGACCAGTGCACAAAATCTGTCCATTGGAAATTACGGCGAATCCAGTAGAATCAGAAATTGAAACAGTAAGTTCTCACTTAACACGAACAAAGCCTATACCAAGATCAAAGGACGTGAGAGCCGGAGGATGGCTTTGGTGGATGATGGTTTTTTTGTGTACCAGCATAACAGTGAACGGCTTGCAGACAGATGGGAGAAGCTCCGTTACTACAATAAAGGATAATAGAGCCTTGTATTATGACAACATTGGCGCAGTGGATGTTGTGGCATCGAAATGGAATCTAGTAATATATTATGATTTGAGTTCCTACTTCGAAGAATTGGAGGGCATCAGCTATGTCATTCGGTTAAAAAAGCAGTGCCACATTTTGACACATTTTGAACAAGCGTGTGACCTGGTAACCACGTCACTAGAGAAACGGTACCAAAAACTTAAATCTAACAACGAACTATTAGCAATCGATAAAGTAAACGGAAGACAACGACGAGCACCATTTGAGTTTGTGGGCTATATCTATCATGTTCTCTTTGGGATGATGGATGCTGACGACAGAGAGGAAATGGAGACTGAAATGCTAAAGATTTTCCAGAATCAACAAAGCTTGGCCAAATACATGAAGAACCAGACATCGCTGATTGACTCCACGGTAAATATTTTGAAGAAGACTACGGCTGAGGTCAATACAAGCTTTCAGAAGATGAACGGCCAGCTGAACTCATATTATAGTGAAATTACAAAAAACCAAAACGCTGAGCGAATGGCCTTGATGTTTCAAATGATGACCACGCATCTGAATATGATGATCGACGAATGCAGTAGGATCCAAGAATCAGTAATGAACCTGCTAATCGATGTAAACCACGGACGGATTAATCCTGAACTTCTTAGACCAACACAGTTACGTCAAGAAATACTACTGATTCAGGAAAAATTGTCGACTAAATTCAAGATGCCTGGAAAGTCTACAGGCAATGAACTGAAAGAGGTGTACAATTCTTTAGTGGCTAAAGGAATCATAGTGGAACATCGCCTCATAATCAAAGCCGAGATCCCGCTGGTATACAAGGAGACCTCTGCTCTATACAAAATAATTCCATTACCGTTAAAGGTACCTGGCAGTGTTATAACGGTTAAAACTAAAGTTAAGTTTATTGTCTACAACTTTGAACTTAATACCTATTTTACGATGACGCAATCAGAATTGCATAACAGCAACCGACAATTCTTGCGAGATCTCAGGACTGAGACAGGCGAAACATTCAAGCTGTGAATATGAACAAGTCTCCACAAATGAGATGTGGACCAAGCTGCGCGATGGCAACAAGTGGATTTTCAAGGTATTCGAAAATTCTACAATCTATCTGGAATGCGGCACTCGAACTCAATGGATGGACATACCACCACAAGGAATACTGGCACTGGAATCTGGATGTACAGCAAGGCACAACAGCGTAACGATTGCAGCCAATCAACATTTCGAATCGCAGACCAACGAAGGCACGATCTCAACGTCGTGGGTGAAAAATGTGGACAGCATAACTGATGAACAGGTCAAGCCGCTTGACGCAGTGTTTATAAACCACAGCAGGGATATCGCGCTTCTAAAAACGAATTTAGATCAGCTTAAGAAGGAGAACATCGAGCTAAAGAAGATTAGTTTTCATCATCTTAGTGGCCATGCGTCTTTTATCCTTATTGCTCTATTATTAATTATCATAATTATATTGTATGTAAAATCTAAATGTACTAGCACGCAACGCGTAAAACTGGACTTTTTCAACGCTGCTTTAGACAGGGCTCGCCAGAATGTTCAAAATTGACCACTTTATTTTAGTATTTTAAGAGAAAGAAATGGAATACAAGAAAATTCGAATTGCATTTCTTATCGACTCGCGCATGTAGCCATGCGGTCGTAAAATCAAATCGTAACTTGTTATCTCCCCATGTACGCATACAGATACCATCACTATATTTGGTATGTTGTTGCGAGCATAACTGATAACAATTCCACTGTATGTACACAAGAAGACCAACGCTACAGCGTATTTTTATCACTGGTCTTCTTTTGCCTAGAATATGTTATCAGTAGTTTTTTGTATTAGCAACTTGTATAAATATCGCCGTTGGGCAAGAATAAAACCAGAATTGAATTTACACCCAAACAGAGAAGTTTGGTTTTCTTTTCTCAATCAGTGATTTATCTTCATAATTACCAGTGCAATTTAGTAATTGAGTCCGATTTAAAATTAACTCATTCAAATCTGGTACACTTGGGTCGGATTTTGATTCTAGATGCTTATGTCGCGTTGTAGTATTTGAATGACGACTGCGTGAACTATTTGTTAGTGATGTTCGATTAAAGTTTGGTGCAATTGGTGGTACTGACGGGGTTCTTAGGGAAACATTTTGGTGGCTAAAGGCAGTGTGCAATAATTCGGATGACGGTTTGTTGATTACGGATGTCGTCCGACCGCCTGAAAACTCCTGTAGCACACGATGTAATATATTTGAATTATTTGATGGACGCATAGACTTTTTGTTTCTTAAACGCATAAGTGCATTTTGAAAATTATTTTTGCCACTGGTGTAGCGTGCTTGATTGTTGTTGATGATGTTTATGGTGGTATTGGCTTCTTCGTATGCGATACCTTTAGACATCATTAATGTTAATGAAGAAGTCTTGAGATTGTGCGATATTGCTGAAGGTCTTTTCGAATGTTTTTTGTCCTTAGTTTTATTGATATCTACATTGCCGCTGGTGTTATTTGCAGAATTCCTAAAATATAGATAAACAAATGTTATTAAAGTTTTTTTAAGCAATTGACTTAATAACCCGGCATAGCTCGAACTTGAATTAACAAAAGTGGTAGTATCCTGAAGTAAAACATACAACGATAAATTTCAAAAAATCGGTTGACCAAAGCCAGTAAAAAATTAATTTAAACAACATTTTCATAACAAAAACAAATTGGAAAAACCTCCCAAAAAAAATCTTTTTTTTTTTGAGATCCACAGAGACAAAAAGAGAGTTTTTAATCTGTGAAGTGGTGCCAAAGGGAGCCACTGCAGGTTTTTTTTAACGAATTTTTCTGCTTCTTAAAACTGTTGCGAGTGCGGCAGTTTTAATTTTTTTCGAACAAATGTAGTTTATGGCCTAGAAACGTGTTGTCCTTTTTATACCCTGCTAACAAGTGTCCTTGGTTCTCCTGATAATCTCCTCATCAGATCCTGTTATGGTTGTTTCTTGCGGCCTTTGCTGATGTTCTCGCGACTCTCTTTCCTTGTTTTTGCTGAACTTTGTATGGATTTTAACGTTTTTCGACTTTATTTCGCTGAGAAAAACCTACAGAATGCCTTTTTTGGCTCAGGCATAAATTTTTTACACAAAAAAGCAAATTTTGAATTCTTTTCAAAAATATATTTTTTAACTTTTTGCTTTGAAAAGTGTTTGAAACTTAAACTAATTTCCATACGAAAAATTAAAAATTTTTCAAATTAGGAAAATGCTTATAACTTTAATAAATTTATTACTGAGTCAAAAATGCCTAGGTCATTCTTTCAGCTTTCCATCGTGACCAAAAAAAGAAGCGATCATAGGTACATAGATCAATCTTAGCGTTCAGAGACGCGGATGTATTACCTAAAATGTAAATCTGAAAGAAAAATCAGTTAGAAATTGAATAGATTGCAGTGAAAAATATAGTACTCATCCGATGGTATCATCCGATTGTCATTATTTCTATGACTATTTATTAGTTGATATCTAGTATTTGTTTATTTTATTTAATAATTATCTCATCTAATTTTATATTTTTCGATTTTAAATTTACCTCTGACAAATACGTACTTATTTCACTTCTAAAGAAAAAGCCCTATCATCAAATATGTTTCATTAAATGGTGTATAAAAAAGACATAACCCACAAAAAATAACAAAAATATTACTTTTGAATAATTTGTATTTAGATTCATAATTACAACTTAATACCGAAAATTTAAATATTTACTTTTCGAAAATCAAATAAAAAGTATCCTAAAGTGAATATGACGTTTTAAAAAAAATTATGTAAATCGGTTAGCTAGTTTTTTCTGTTCAACAGTAACAAAATGTCCCTTTTACTTAATATATTTTGTATTATTTATTATTTAGAAGCAGAAATATTTTCTATGTTTTTATATTAATTTTTTTTTGTTATAGAAATTTGTGTACTTTTATTAATTTTTGCAAGAAATTGGAAGACATTTTTTTGATGATGTACTTGTGGCCTAATGTGGGTAGTTGAACTGTTGCATTGAAAATCAAGGTTTATACAAGTGAGTAAGTTTCAATCGGTCAAAGCCGACTTATACACCTACTGGCGATATTGGACCGCCATCTTGAGTTTTTCAATTTCGCCTTGGACCTTTACAACCAGTTGTCAAACACAAGACACCAAAGTGTCTAATAGCGAATAATTTAAACAACAACAACAAAACTTACCAAAAGTTCACACCATGCTACAGCTACTCCTGTTTCAGTGTCCAGCCCCCGGTAGACAGTTTTAAAAGAACCACGTCCAACTTCCTTGTCGTATTTAAAAAAGCGCCCACATGGCGACATGGCTACGGGCTCATCATCATCATCTCTAGCGGCAGTTGCTTTTGTTGACGCTGTTGCAATAGTGGCTGTAGTTTTAGTATTACTTGTAGAAGCCGCCGTTGCCGATTCTGTGGCTGCTTCTTTCCTGTGATAAAGCCGAGAGTTGAAACTTCTCCTTTTCCATAAACAAAGTCAAATTTTACGGATTTTGGAGCGTTTTTATTTTCTTAAAAAGAAATAAAGAAGAATTATTTTAATTAACAAATTAACATTAAATCATACAGAATTTTGGGTAAAATGAATTGCCGATCAAAACAACAAAATGGACGACAATTTGGAATTACAGCAAAATTAATTAGGTCATAAATGAATACAAAACAAATACAAGTATATAAAATGAAATATAAAATTAGATAAATTAGAATTGAAGCCGTACGGGGACCGCGAACTAATAAATGGAGCAAATCAACTTTACCCTGTTTTCCGGCTCTACCTGTCTACTCAAGCTGCACACAAAGAATGAATTCTAACTATTATTTCGTGGTCCTCGTACAACTTCGGATTTCGTTTGCCAAACATTCGTTTGTTTTTTAAGCGTTGCCAATAAGTTTGCAAAAACTTTACAAAACTTTACAAAACTATCCAGGGTTGACGACAGATTCCGTAACAAGTGTTGTTGTAGCAATTTGTACGGGGATAACTTCTTCAAAACTAGCGCGAACAGCAATGTGCTCTTCGATCTTTTCCTCGACTTTAAAGCCCACCCGTTTACCACTTGAGGTCGTTGCAACGAGCTTCGGTTTCGTCAATTCCGGTTCAGTTTTAAATGTTTCCTGATCATCGATGCGAGTTACTTGTAATTTGGCATCTGTGCTTGTTCGTGTCGGTGTACGGAATTGCTCCTCCAAATGCTCTGACTCACGCGATAGCATCTCAATGTTGTCGTCATAATCGCGTGGAAATTCCGTTTCAAACTCAAGATAATTGGTGGTTGTATTGCGGGCGGACTGCTCAACGCTTTTACGTCCAAACGCATATTTGGATTGATACTGTAACGGTAGAAGTAGAGGACAGCATCAATAATGGTGAAGTGGTTTGGGCCTTTGTAATAGCAGTTGGTGGTCCATTTTTGGTTCGAGCCTTTGAGACTTGTGTGTCGACTTATCTTTACTATCTTCGAAAGACACGGTGCCAATGCGACTTGCAGCTATTTGTGGATCAGGTATTTTTTTCGTTTCGTCCATAGCGCCTAAAATGTCCATATGTGATTTATCTTGATAATTACCAGTGCAATTTAGTAATTGAGTCCGACTTAAAATAAACTCATTCAAATCTGGTATAATTGGGTCGGATTTTGATTCTAGATGCTTATGTCGCGTTGTAGTATTTGAATGACGACTGCGTGAATGTTAGTGATGTTCGATTAAAGTTTGGTACAATTGGTGGTACTGACGGGGTTCTTAGGGAAACATTTTGGTGGCTAAAGGCAGTGTGCAATAATTCGGATGACGGTTTGTTGATTACGGATGTCGTCGACCGCCTGAAAACTCCTGTAGCACACGATTTAATATATTTGAATTATTTGATGGACGCGTAGACTTTGTGTTTCTTAAACGCATAAGTGCATTTTGAAAATTATTTTTGCCACTGGTGTAGCGTGCTTGATTGTTGTTGATGATGTTTATGGTGGTATTGGCTTCTTCGTATGCGATACCTTTAGACATCATTAATGTTAATGAAGAAGTCTTGAGATTGTGCGATATTGCTGAAGGTCTTTTCGAATGTTTTTTGTCCTTAGTTTTATTGATATCGACATTGCCGCTGGTGTTATTTGCAGAATTCCTAAAATATAGATAGACAAATGTTATTAAAGTTTTTTTAAACAATTGACTTAATAACCCGGCATAGCTCGAACTTGAATTAACAAAAGTGGTAGTATCCTGAAGTGAAACATACAACGATAAATTTCCAAAAATCGGTTGACCAAAGCCAGTAAAAAATTAATTTAAAAAACGTTTTCATAACAAAAACAAATTAGAAAAACCTCCCAAAAAAAAATCTTTTTTTTTTGAGATCCACAGAGACAAAAAGAGAGTTTTTAATCTTTGAAGGGGTGGCAAAGGGAGCAACTGCAGGTTTTTTTAAACGAATTTTTCTGCTTCTTAAAACTGTTGCGAGTGCGGCAGTTTTAATTTTTTTCGAACAAATGTAGTTTATATCCTAGAAACTTGTTGTCCTTTTTTATACCCTGCTAACAAGTGTCCTTGGTTCTCCTGATAATCTCCTCATCAGATCCTGTTATGGTTGTTTCTTGCGGCCTTTGCTGATGTTCTCGCGACTCTCTTTCCTTGTTTTTGCTGAACTTTGTATGGATTTTAACGTTTTTCGACTTTATTTCGCTGAGAAAAACCTACAGAATGCCTTTTTTGGCTCAGGCATAAATTTTTTACACAAAACAGCAAATTTTAAATTTTTTTCATAAATATATTTTTTAACTTTTTGCTTTGAAAAGTGTTTGAAACCTAAACTAATTTCCATACGAAAAATTAAAAATTTTGCAAATTAGGAAAATGCTTATAACTTTAATAAATTTATTACTGAGTCAAAAATGCCTAGGTCATTCTTTCAGCTTTCCATCGTGACCAAAAAAAGAAGCGATCATAGGTACATAGATCAATCTTGGCGTTCAGAGACGCGGATGTATTACCTAAAATGTAAATCTGAAAGAAAAATCAGTTAGAAATTGAATAGATTGCAGTGAAAAATATAGTACTCATCCGATGCTATCATCCGATTGTCATTAGTTCTATGACTATTTATTAGTTGATATTTAGTATTTGTTTATTTTATTTAATAATTATCTCATCTAATTTTATATTTTTGGATTTTAAATTTACCTCTGACAATACGTACTTATTTCACTTCTAAAGAAAAAGCCCTATCATCAAATATTTTTCATTAAATGGTGTATAAAAAAGACATAACCCACAAAAAATAACTAAAAATATTACTTTTGAATAATTTGTATTTAGATTCATAATTACAAATATTTATTTTTCGAAAATCAAAGAAAAAGTATCCTTAAATGAATATGACGTTTTAAAAAAAATTATGTAAATCGGTTAGCTAGTTTTTTCTGTTCAACAGGAACAAAATGTCCCGTACCATGCACGGGAAAAAAGACACTAATTTGAAAAATTAAATGTTTACTTAATATATTTTGTATTATTTATTATTTAGATGCAGAAATATTTTCTATGTTTTTATATGAAATTTTTTTTTTATAGAAATTTGTGAACTTTTATTAAATTTTGCAAGAAATTGGAAGACATTTTTTTGATGATGTAATTGTGGCCTAATGTGGGTAGTTGAACATTTGTAGTTGCATTGAAAATCAAGGTTTATACAAGTGAGTAAGTTTCAATCGGTCAAAGCCGACTTATATATACCCTACACCTACTGGCGATATTGGACCGCCATCTTGAGTTTTTCAATTTCGCCTTGGACCTTTACAACCAGTTGTCAAACACTAGACACCAAAGTGTCTAATAGCGAATAATTTAAACAACAACCACAAAACTTACCAAAAGTTCACACCATGCTACAGCTACTCCTGTTTCAATGTCTAGCCCCCGGTAGACAGTTTTAAACGAACCACGTCCAACTTCCTTGTCGTATTTAAAAAAGCGCCCACATGGCGACATGGCTACGGGCTCATCATCATCATCTCTAGCGGCAGTTGCTTTTGTTGACGCTGTTGTAATAGTGGCTGTAGTTTTAGTAATACTTGTAGAAGCCGCCGTTGCCGATTCCGCAACAAGTGTTGTTGTAGCAATTTGTACGGGGTAACATCTTCAAAACTAGCGCGAACAGCACTTCTCAATGTAGCCTTTTTGATAATGTTAATTTCAGCAATGTGCTCTTCGATCTTTTCCTCGACTTTAAAGCCCACCCGTTTACCACTTGAGGTCGTTGCAACGAGCTTCGGTTTCGTCAATTCCGGTTCAGTTTTAAATGTTTCCTGATCATCGATGCGAGTTACTTGTAATTTGGCATCTGTGCTTGTTCGTGTCGGTGTACGGAATTGCTCCTCCAAATGCTCTGCCTCACGCGATAGCATCTCAATGTTGTCGTTTCAAACTCAAGATAATTGGTGGTTGTATTGCGGGCGGACTGCTCAACGCTTTTACGTACAAAACGCATATTTGGATTGAATTTTTGCACGGCAGTGCATACTGTCGGAGCCACATTAGGTACTGTAACGGTAGAAGTAGAGGACAGCATCAATAATGGTGAAGTGTTTTGGGCCTTTGTAATAGCAGTTGGTGGTCCATTTTTGGTTCGAGCCTTTGAGACTTGTGTGTCGACTTATCTTTACTATCTTCGAAAGACACGGTGCCAATGCGACTTGCCGCTATTTGTGGATCAGGTATTTTTTTCGTTTCGTCCATAGCGCCTAAAATGTCCATATGTGATTTATCTTCATAATTACCAGTGCAATTTAGTAATTGAGTCCGATTTAAAATTAACTCATTCAAATCTGGTACAATTGGGTCGGATTTTGATTCTAGATGCTTATGCCGCGTTGTAGTATTTGAATGACGACTGCGTGAACTATTTGTTAGTGATGTTCGATTAAAGTTTGGTGCAATTGGTGGTACTGACGGGGTTCTTAGGTAAACATTTTGGTGGCTAAAGGCAGTGTGCAATAATTCGGATGACGGTTTGTTGATTACGGATGTCGTCCCACCGCCTGAAAACTCCTATAGCACACGATTTAATATATTTGAATTATTTGATGGACGCGTAGACTTTGTGTTTCTTAAACACGATTTAATATATTTGAATTATTTGATGGACGCGTAGACTTTGTGTTTCTAAAACGCATAAGTGCATTTTGAAAACTATTTTTGCCACTGGTGTAGCGTGCTTGATTGTTGTTGATGATGTTTATGGTGGTATTGGCTTCTTCGTATGCGATACCTTTAGACATCATTAATGTTAATGAAGAAGTCTTGAGATTGTGCGATATTGCTGAAGGTCTTTTCGAATGTTTTTTGTCCTTAGTTTTATTGATATCGACATTGCCGCTGGTGTTATTTGCAGAATTCCTAAAATATAGATAGACAAATGTTATTAAAGTTTTTTTAAACAATTGACTTAATAACCCGGCATAGCTCGAACATGAATTAACAAAAGTGGTAGTATCCTGAAGTGAAACATACAACGATAAATTTCCAAAAATCGGTTGACCAAAGCCAGTAAAAATTAATTTAAAAAACGTTTTCATAACAAAAACAATTGGAAAAACCTCAGAAAAAAAAATCTTTTTTTTTGAGATCCACAGAGACAAAAAGAGAGTTTTTAATCTTTGAAGGGGTGCCAAAGGGAGCAACTGCAGGTTTTTTTAAACGAATTTTTCTGCTTCTTAAAACTGTTGTGAGTGCGGCAGTTTTATTTTTTTCGAACAAATGTAATTTATGGCCTAGAAACTTATTGTCCTTTTTATACCCTGCTAACAAGTGTCCTTGGTTCTCCTGATAATCTCCTTATCAGATCCTGTTATGGTTGTTTCTTGCGGCCTTTGCTGATGTTCTCGCGACTCTCTTTCCTTGTTTTTGCTGAACTTTGTATGGATTTTAACGTTTTTCGACTTTATTTCGCTGAGAAAAACCTACAGAATGCCTTTTTGGCTCAGGCATTTTTACACAAAAGAGCAAATTTTCAATTCTTTTCAAAAATATATTTTTTAACTTTTTGCTTTGAAAAGTGTTTGAAACTTAAACTAATTTCCATACGAAAAATTAAAAATTTTGCAAATGCTTATAACTTTAATAAATTTATTACTGAGTAAAAAATGCCTAGGTCATTCTTTCAGCTGTCCATCGTGACCAAAAAAAGAAGCGATCATAGGTACATAGATCAATCTTGGCGTTCAGAGACGCGGATGTATTACCTAAAATGTATATCTGAAAGAAAAATCAGTTAGAAATTGAATAGATTGCATTGAAAAATATAGTACTCATCCGATGCTATCATCCGATTGTCATTATTTCTATGACTATTTATTAGTTGATATCTAGTATTTGTTTATTTTATTTAATAATTATCTCATCTAATTTTATATTTTTGGATTTTAAATTTACCTCTGACAATACGTACTTATTTCACTTCTAAAGAAGAAGCCCTACCATCAAATATTTTTCATTAAATGGTGTATAAAAAAGATATAACCCACAAAAAATAACTAAAAATATTACTTTTGAATAATTTGTATTTAGATTCATAATTACAACTTAATACCGAAAATTAAAATATTTATTTTTCGAAAATCAAAGAAAAAGTATCCTAAAATGAATATGACGTTTTAAAAAAAATTATATAAATCGGTTAGCTAGTTTTTTCTGTTCAACAGGAACAAAATGTCCCGTAGCATGCACGGGAAAAAAGACACTAATTTGAAAAATTCAATGTTTACTTAATATATTTTGTATTATTTATTATTTAGATGCAGAAATATTTTCTATGTTTTTATATGAAATTTTTTTTTTATAGAAATTTGTGAACTTTTATTAAATTTTGCAAGAAATTGGAAGACATTTTTTTGATGATGTAATTCTGGCCTAATGTGGGTAGTTGAACTGTTGCATTGAAAATCAAGGTTTATACAAGTGAGTAAGTTTCAATCGGTCAAAGCCGACTTATATATACCCTACACCTACTGGCGATATTGGACCGCAATCTTGAGTTTTTCAATTTCGCCTTGGACCTTTACAACCAGTTGTCAAACACTAGACACCAAAGTGTCTAATAGCGAATAATTTAAACAACAACCACAAAACTTACCAAAAGTTCACACCATGCTACAGCTACTCCTGTTTCAATGTCCAGCCCCCGGTAGACAGTTTTAAACGAACCACGTCCAACTTCCTTGTCGTATTTAAAAAAGCGCCCACATGGCGACATGGCTACGGGCTCATCATCATCATCTCTAGCGGCAGTTGCTTTTGTTGACGCTGTTGTAATAGTGGCTGTAGTTTTAGTAATACTTGTAGAAGCCGCCGTTGCCGATTCCGCAACAAGTGTTGTTGTAGCAATTTGTACGGGGGTAACATCTTCAAAACTAGCGCGAACAGCACTTCTCAATGTAGCCTTTTTGATAATGTTAATTTCAGCAATGTGCTCTTCGATCTTTTCCTCGACTTTAAAGCCCACCCGTTTACCACATGAGGTCGTTGCAACGAGCTTCGGTTTCGTCAATTCCGGTTCAGTTTTAAATGTTTCCTGATCATCGATGCGAGTTACTTGTAATTTGGCATCTGTGCTTGTTCGTGTCGGTGTACGGAATTGCTCCTCCAAATGCTCTGCCTCACGCGATAGCATCTCAATGTTGTCGTCATAATCGTGTGGAAATTCCGTTTCAAACTCAAGATAATTGGTGGTTGTATTGCGGGCGGGCGGTTTGGGCCTTTGTAATAGCAGTTGGTGGTCCATTTTTGGTTCGAGCCTTTGAGACTTGTGTGTCGACTTATCTTTACTATCTTCGAAAGACACGGTGCCAATGCGACTTGCAGCTATTTGTGGATCAGGTATTTTTTTCGTTTCGTCCATAGCGCCTAAAATGTCCATATGTGATTTATCTTGATAATTACCAGTGCAATTTAGTAATTGAGTCCGACTTAAAATAAACTCATTCAAATCTGGTATAATTGGGTCGGATTTTGATTCTAGATGCTTGTGTCGCGTTGTAGTATTTGAATGACGACTGCGTGAATGTTAGTGATGTTCGATTAAAGTTTGGTACAATTGGTGGTACTGACGGGGTTCTTAGGGAAACATTTTGGTGGCTAAAGGCAGTGTGCAATAATTCGGATGACGGTTTGTTGATTACGGATGTCGTCCGACCGCCTGAAAACTCCTGTAGCACACGATTTAATATATTTGAATTATTTGATGGACGCGTAGACTTTGTGTTTCTTAAACGCATAAGTGCATTTTGAAAATTATTTTTGCCACTGGTGTAGCGTGCTTGATTGTTGTTGATGATGTTTATGGTGGTATTGGCTTCTTCGTATGCGATACCTTTAGACATCATTAATGTTAATGAAGAAGTCTTGAGATTGTGCGATATTGCTGAAGGTCTTTTCGAATGTTTTTTGTCCTTAGTTTTATTGATATGGACATTGCCGCTGGTGTTATTTGCAGAATTCCTAAAATATAGATAGACAAATGTTATTAAAGTTTTTTTAAACAATTGACTTAATAACCCGGCATAGCTCGAACATGAATTAACAAAAGTGGTAGTATCCTGAAGTGAAACATACAACGATAAATTTCCAAAAATCGGTTGACCAAAGCCAGTAAAAATTAATTTAAAAAACGTTTTCATAACAAAAACAATTGGAAAAACCTCAGAAAAAAAAATCTTTTTTTTTGAGATCCACAGAGACAAAAAGAGAGTTTTTAATCTTTGAAGGGGTGCCAAAGGGAGCAACTGCAGGTTTTTTTAAACGAATTTTTCTGCTTCTTAAAACTGTTGTGAGTGCGGCAGTTTTATTTTTTTCGAACAAATGTAATTTATGGCCTAGAAACTTATTGTCCTTTTTATACCCTGCTAACAAGTGTCCTTGGTTCTCCTGATAATCTCCTTATCAGATCCTGTTATGGTTGTTTCTTGCGGCCTTTGCTGATGTTCTCGCGACTCTCTTTCCTTGTTTTTGCTGAACTTTGTATGGATTTTAACGTTTTTCGACTTTATTTCGCTGAGAAAAACCTACAGAATGCCTTTTTGGCTCAGGCATTTTTACACAAAAGAGCAAATTTTCAATTCTTTTCAAAAATATATTTTTTAACTTTTTGCTTTGAAAAGTGTTTGAAACTTAAACTAATTTCCATACGAAAAATTAAAAATTTTGCAAATGCTTATAACTTTAATAAATTTATTACTGAGTAAAAAATGCCTAGGTCATTCTTTCAGCTGTCCATCGTGACCAAAAAAAGAAGCGATCATAGGTACATAGATCAATCTTGGCGTTCAGAGACGCGGATGTATTACCTAAAATGTATATCTGAAAGAAAAATCAGTTAGAAATTGAATAGATTGCATTGAAAAATATAGTACTCATCCGATGCTATCATCCGATTGTCATTATTTCTATGACTATTTATTAGTTGATATCTAGTATTTGTTTATTTTATTTAATAATTATCTCATCTAATTTTATATTTTTGGATTTTAAATTTACCTCTGACAATACGTACTTATTTCACTTCTAAAGAAGAAGCCCTACCATCAAATATTTTTCATTAAATGGTGTATAAAAAAGATATAACCCACAAAAAATAACTAAAAATATTACTTTTGAATAATTTGTATTTAGATTCATAATTACAACTTAATACCGAAAATTAAAATATTTATTTTTCGAAAATCAAAGAAAAAGTATCCTAAAATGAATATGACGTTTTAAAAAAAATTATATAAATCGGTTAGCTAGTTTTTTCTGTTCAACAGGAACAAAATGTCCCGTAGCATGCACGGGAAAAAAGACACTAATTTGAAAAATTCAATGTTTACTTAATATATTTTGTATTATTTATTATTTAGATGCAGAAATATTTTCTATGTTTTTATATGAAATTTTTTTTTTATAGAAATTTGTGAACTTTTATTAAATTTTGCAAGAAATTGGAAGACATTTTTTTGATGATGTAATTGTGGCCTAATGTGGGTAGTTGAACTGTTGCATTGAAAATCAAGGTTTATACAAGTGAGTAAGTTTCAATCGGTCAAAGCCGACTTATATATACCCTACACCTACTGGCGATATTGGACCGCCATCTTGAGTTTTTCAATTTCGCCTTGGACCTTTACAACCAGTTGTCAAACACTAGACACCAAAGTGTCTAATAGCGAATAATTTAAACAACAACCACAAAACTTACCAAAAGTTCACACCATGCTACAGCTACTCCTGTTTCAATGTCCAGCCCCCGGTAGACAGTTTTAAACGAACCACGTCCAACTTCCTTGTCGTATTTAAAAAAGCGCCCACATGGCGACATGGCTACGGGCTCATCATCATCATCTCTAGCGGCAGTTGCTTTTGTTGACGCTGTTGTAATAGTGGCTGTAGTTTTAGTAATACTTGTAGAAGCCGCCGTTGCCGATTCCGCAACAAGTGTTGTTGTAGCAATTTGTACGGGGGTAACATCTTCAAAACTAGCGCGAACAGCACTTCTCAATGTAGCCTTTTTGATAATGTTAATTTCAGCAATGTGCTCTTCGATCTTTTCCTCGACTTTAAAGCCCACCCGTTTACCACATGAGGTCGTTGCAACGAGCTTCGGTTTCGTCAATTCCGGTTCAGTTTTAAATGTTTCCTGATCATCGATGCGAGTTACTTGTAATTTGGCATCTGTGCTTGTTCGTGTCGGTGTACGGAATTGCTCCTCCAAATGCTCTGCCTCACGCGATAGCATCTCAATGTTGTCGTCATAATCGTGTGGAAATTCCGTTTCAAACTCAAGATAATTGGTGGTTGTATTGCGGGCGGGCGGTTTGGGCCTTTGTAATAGCAGTTGGTGGTCCATTTTTGGTTCGAGCCTTTGAGACTTGTGTGTCGACTTATCTTTACTATCTTCGAAAGACACGGTGCCAATGCGACTTGCAGCTATTTGTGGATCAGGTATTTTTTTCGTTTCGTCCATAGCGCCTAAAATGTCCATATGTGATTTATCTTGATAATTACCAGTGCAATTTAGTAATTGAGTCCGACTTAAAATAAACTCATTCAAATCTGGTATAATTGGGTCGGATTTTGATTCTAGATGCTTATGTCGCGTTGTAGTATTTGAATGACGACTGCGTGAATGTTAGTGATGTTCGATTAAAGTTTGGTACAATTGGTGGTACTGACGGGGTTCTTAGGGAAACATTTTGGTGGCTAAAGGCAGTGTGCAATAATTCGGATGACGGTTTGTTGATTACGGATGTCGTCCGACCGCCTGAAAACTCCTGTAGCACACGATTTAATATATTTGAATTATTTGATGGACGCGTAGACTTTGTGTTTCTTAAACGCATAAGTGCATTTTGAAAATTATTTTTGCCACTGGTGTAGCGTGCTTGATTGTTGTTGATGATGTTTATGGTGGTATTGGCTTCTTCGTATGCGATACCTTTAGACATCATTAATGTTAATGAAGAAGTCTTGAGATTGTGCGATATTGCTGAAGGTCTTTTCGAATGTTTTTTGTCCTTAGTTTTATTGATATCGACATTGCCGCTGGTGTTATTTGCAGAATTCCTAAAATATAGATAGACAAATGTTATTAAAGTTTTTTTAAACAATTGACTTAATAACCCGGCATAGCTCGAACTTGAATTAACAAAAGTGGTAGTATCCTGAAGTGAAACATACAACGATAAATTTCCAAAAATCGGTTGACCAAAGCCAGTAAAAAATTAATTTAAAAAACGTTTTCATAACAAAAACAAATTGGAAAAACCTCCCAAAAAAAAATCTTTTTTTTTTGAGATCCACAGAGACAAAAAGAGAGTTTTTAATCTTTGAAGGGGTGCCAAAGGGAGCAACTGCAGGTTTTTTTAAACGAATTTTTCTGCTTCTTAAAACTGTTGCGAGTGCGGCAGTTTTAATTTTTTTCGAACAAATGTAGTTTATGGCCTAGAAACTTGTTGTCCTTTTTTATACCCTGCTAACAAGTGTCCTTGGTTCTCCTGATAATCTCCTCATCAGATCCTGTTATGGTTGTTTCTTGCGGCCTTTGCTGATGTTCTCGCGACTCTCTTTCCTTGTTTTTGCTGAACTTTGTATGGATTTTAACGTTTTTCGACTTTATTTCGCTGAGAAAAACCTACAGAATGCCTTTTTTGGCTCAGGCATAAATTTTTTACACAAAAGAGCAAATTTTCAATTTTTTTCAAAAATATATTTTTTAACTTTTTGCTTTGAAAAGTGTTTGAAACCTAAACTAATTTCCATACGAAAAATTAAAAATTTTGCAAATTAGGAAAATGCTTATAACTTTAATAAATTTATTACTGAGTCAAAAATGCCTAGGTCATTCTTTCAGCTTTCCATCGTGACCAAAAAAAGAAGCGATCATAGGTACATAGATCAATCTTGGCGTTCAGAGACGCGGATGTATTACCTAAAATGTAAATCTGAAAGAAAAATCAGTTAGAAATTGAATAGATTGCAGTGAAAAATATAGTACTCATCCGATGCTATCATCCGATTGTCATTAGTTCTATGACTATTTATTAGTTGATATTTAGTATTTGTTTATTTTATTTAATAATTATCTCATCTAATTTTATATTTTTGGATTTTAAATTTACCTCTGACAATACGTACTTATTTCACTTCTAAAGAAAAAGCCCTATCATCAAATATTTTTCATTAAATGGTGTATAAAAAAGACATAACCCACAAAAAATAACTAAAAATATTACTTTTGAATAATTTGTATTTAGATTCATAATTACAAATATTTATTTTTCGAAAATCAAAGAAAAAGTATCCTTAAATGAATATGACGTTTTAAAAAAAATTATGTAAATCGGTTAGCTAGTTTTTTCTGTTCAACAGGAACAAAATGTCCCGTACCATGCACGGGAAAAAAGACACTAATTTGAAAAATTAAATGTTTACTTAATATATTTTGTATTATTTATTATTTAGATGCAGAAATATTTTCTATGTTTTTATATGAAATTTTTTTTTTATAGAAATTTGTGAACTTTTATTAAATTTTGCAAGAAATTGGAAGACATTTTTTTGATGATGTAATTGTGGCCTAATGTGGGTAGTTGAACATTTGTAGTTGCATTGAAAATCAAGGTTTATACAAGTGAGTAAGTTTCAATCAGTCAAAGCCGACTTATATATACCCTACACCTACTGGCGATATTGGACCGCCATCTTGAGTTTTTCAATTTCGCCTTGGACCTTTACAACCAGTTGTCAAACACTAGACACCAAAGTGTCTAATAGCGAATAATTTAAACAACAACCACAAAACTTACCAAAAGTTCACACCATGCTACAGCTACTCCTGTTTCAATGTCCAGCCCCCGGTAGACAGTTTTAAACGAACCACGTCCAACTTCCTTGTCGTATTTAAAAAAGCGCCCACATGGCGACATGGCTACGGGCTCATCATCATCATCTCTAGCGGCAGTTGCTTTTGTTGACGCTGTTGTAATAGTGGCTGTAGTTTTAGTAATACTTGTAGAAGCCGCCGTTGCCGATTCCGCAACAAGTGTTGTTGTAGCAATTTGTACGGGGGTAACATCTTCAAAACTAGCGCGAACAGCACTTCTCAATGTAGCCTTTTTGATAATGTTAATTTCAGCAATGTGCTCTTCGATCTTTTCCTCGACTTTAAAGCCCACCCGTTTACCACTTGAGGTCGTTGCAACGAGCTTCGGTTTCGTCAATTCCGGTTCAGTTTTAAATGTTTCCTGATCATCGATGCGAGTTACTTGTAATTTGGCATCTGTGCTTGTTCGTGTCGGTGTACGGAATTGCTCCTCCAAATGCTCTGCCTCACGCGATAGCATCTCAATGTTGTCGTTTCAAACTCAAGATAATTGGTGGTTGTATTGCGGGCGGACTGCTCAACGCTTTTACGTACAAAACGCATATTTGGATTGAATTTTTGCACGGCAGTGCATACTGTCGGAGCCACATTAGGTACTGTAACGGTAGAAGTAGAGGACAGCATCAATAATGGTGAAGTGTTTTGGGCCTTTGTAATAGCAGTTGGTGGTCCATTTTTGGTTCGAGCCTTTGAGACTTGTGTGTCGACTTATCTTTACTATCTTCGAAAGACACGGTGCCAATGCGACTTGCAGCTATTTGTGGATCAGGTATTTTTTTCGTTTCGTCCATAGCGCCTAAAATGTCCATATGTGATTTATCTTCATAATTACCAGTGCAATTTAGTAATTGAGTCCGATTTAAAATTAACTCATTCAAATCTGGTACAATTGGGTCGGATTTTGATTCTAGATGCTTATGCCGCGTTGTAGTATTTGAATGACGACTGCGTGAACTATTTGTTAGTGATGTTCGATTAAAGTTTGGTGCAATTGGTGGTACTGACGGGGTTCTTAGGTAAACATTTTGGTGGCTAAAGGCAGTGTGCAATAATTCGGATGACGGTTTGTTGATTACGGATGTCGTCCCACCGCCTGAAAACTCCTATAGCACACGATTTAATATATTTGAATTATTTGATGGACGCGTAGACTTTGTGTTTCTTAAACACGATTTAATATATTTGAATTATTTGATGGACGCGTAGACTTTGTGTTTCTTAAACGCATAAGTGCATTTTGAAAATTATTTTTGCCACTGGTGTAGCGTGCTTGATTGTTGTTGATGATGTTTATGGTGGTATTGGCTTCTTCGTATGCGATACCTTTAGACATCATTAATGTTAATGAAGAAGTCTTGAGATTGTGCGATATTGCTGAAGGTCTTTTCGAATGTTTTTTGTCCTTAGTTTTATTGATATCGACATTGCCGCTGGTGTTATTTGCAGAATTCCTAAAATATAGATAGACAAATGTTATTAAAGTTTTTTTAAACAATTGACTTAATAACCCGGCATAGCTCGAACTTGAATTAACAAAAGTGGTAGTATCCTGAAGTGAAACATACAACGATAAATTTCCAAAAATCGGTTGACCAAAGCCAGTAAAAAATTAATTTAAAAAACGTTTTCATAACAAAAACAAATTGGAAAAACCTCCCAAAAAAAAATCTTTTTTTTTTGAGATCCACAGAGACAAAAAGAGAGTTTTTAATCTTTGAAGGGGTGCCAAAGGGAGCAACTGCAGGTTTTTTTAAACGAATTTTTCTGCTTCTTAAAACTGTTGCGAGTGCGGCAGTTTTAATTTTTTTCGAACAAATGTAGTTTATGGCCTAGAAACTTGTTGTCCTTTTTTATACCCTGCTAACAAGTGTCCTTGGTTCTCCTGATAATCTCCTCATCAGATCCTGTTATGGTTGTTTCTTGCGGCCTTTGCTGATGTTCTCGCGACTCTCTTTCCTTGTTTTTGCTGAACTTTGTATGGATTTTAACGTTTTTCGACTTTATTTCGCTGAGAAAAACCTACAGAATGCCTTTTTTGGCTCAGGCATAAATTTTTTACACAAAAGAGCAAATTTTCAATTTTTTTCAAAAATATATTTTTTAACTTTTTGCTTTGAAAAGTGTTTGAAACCTAAACTAATTTCCATACGAAAAATTAAAAATTTTGCAAATTAGGAAAATGCTTATAACTTTAATAAATTTATTACTGAGTCAAAAATGCCTAGGTCATTCTTTCAGCTTTCCATCGTGACCAAAAAAAGAAGCGATCATAGGTACATAGATCAATCTTGGCGTTCAGAGACGCGGATGTATTACCTAAAATGTAAATCTGAAAGAAAAATCAGTTAGAAATTGAATAGATTGCAGTGAAAAATATAGTACTCATCCGATGCTATCATCCGATTGTCATTAGTTCTATGACTATTTATTAGTTGATATTTAGTATTTGTTTATTTTATTTAATAATTATCTCATCTAATTTTATATTTTTGGATTTTAAATTTACCTCTGACAATACGTACTTATTTCACTTCTAAAGAAAAAGCCCTATCATCAAATATTTTTCATTAAATGGTGTATAAAAAAGACATAACCCACAAAAAATAACTAAAAATATTACTTTTGAATAATTTGTATTTAGATTCATAATTACAAATATTTATTTTTCAAAAATCAAAGAAAAAGTATCCTTAAATGAATATGACGTTTTAAAAAAAATTATGTAAATCGGTTAGCTAGTTTTTTCTGTTCAACAGGAACAAAATGTCCCGTACCATGCACGGGAAAAAAGACACTAATTTGAAAAATTAAATGTTTACTTAATATATTTTGTATTATTTATTATTTAGATGCAGAAATATTTTCTATGTTTTTATATGAAATTTTTTTTTTATAGAAATTTGTGAACTTTTATTAAATTTTGCAAGAAATTGGAAGACATTTTTTTGATGATGTAATTGTGGCCTAATGTGGGTAGTTGAACATTTGTAGTTGCATTGAAAATCAAGGTTTATACAAGTGAGTAAGTTTCAATCGGTCAAAGCCGACTTATATATACCCTACACCTACTGGCGATATTGGACCGCCATCTTGAGTTTTTCAATTTCGCCTTGGACCTTTACAACCAGTTGTCAAACACTAGACACCAAAGTGTCTAATAGCGAATAATTTAAACAACAACCACAAAACTTACCAAAAGTTCACACCATGCTACAGCTACTCCTGTTTCAATGTCCAGCCCCCGGTAGACAGTTTTAAACGAACCACGTCCAACTTCCTTGTCGTATTTAAAAAAGCGCCCACATGGCGACATGGCTACGGGCTCATCATCATCATCTCTAGCGGCAGTTGCTTTTGTTGACGCTGTTGTAATAGTGGCTGTAGTTTTAGTAATACTTGTAGAAGCCGCCGTTGCCGATTCCGCAACAAGTGTTGTTGTAGCAATTTGTACGGGGGTAACATCTTCAAAACTAGCGCGAACAGCACTTCTCAATGTAGCCTTTTTGATAATGTTAATTTCAGCAATGTGCTCTTCGATCTTTTCCTCGACTTTAAAGCCCACCCGTTTACCACTTGAGGTCGTTGCAACGAGCTTCGGTTTCGTCAATTCCGGTTCAGTTTTAAATGTTTCCTGATCATCGATGCGAGTTACTTGTAATTTGGCATCTGTGCTTGTTCGTGTCGGTGTACGGAATTGCTCCTCCAAATGCTCTGCCTCACGCGATAGCATCTCAATGTTGTCGTTTCAAACTCAAGATAATTGGTGGTTGTATTGCGGGCGGACTGCTCAACGCTTTTACGTACAAAACGCATATTTGGATTGAATTTTTGCACGGCAGTGCATACTGTCGGAGCCACATTAGGTACTGTAACGGTAGAAGTAGAGGACAGCATCAATAATGGTGAAGTGTTTTGGGCCTTTGTAATAGCAGTTGGTGGTCCATTTTTGGTTCGAGCCTTTGAGACTTGTGTGTCGACTTATCTTTACTATCTTCGAAAGACACGGTGCCAATGCGACTTGCAGCTATTTGTGGATCAGGTATTTTTTTCGTTTCGTCCATAGCGCCTAAAATGTCCATATGTGATTTATCTTCATAATTACCAGTGCAATTTAGTAATTGAGTCCGATTTAAAATTAACTCATTCAAATCTGGTACAATTGGGTCGGATTTTGATTCTAGATGCTTATGCCGCGTTGTAGTATTTGAATGACGACTGCGTGAACTATTTGTTAGTGATGTTCGATTAAAGTTTGGTGCAATTGGTGGTACTGACGGGGTTCTTAGGTAAACATTTTGGTGGCTAAAGGCAGTGTGCAATAATTCGGATGACGGTTTGTTGATTACGGATGTCGTCCCACCGCCTGAAAACTCCTATAGCACACGATTTAATATATTTGAATTATTTGATGGACGCGTAGACTTTGTGTTTCTTAAACACGATTTAATATATTTGAATTATTTGATGGACGCGTAGACTTTGTGTTTCTTAAACGCATAAGTGCATTTTGAAAATTATTTTTGCCACTGGTGTAGCGTGCTTGATTGTTGTTGATGATGTTTATGGTGGTATTGGCTTCTTCGTATGCGATACCTTTAGACATCATTAATGTTAATGAAGAAGTCTTGAGATTGTGCGATATTGCTGAAGGTCTTTTCGAATGTTTTTTGTCCTTAGTTTTATTGATATCGACATTGCCGCTGGTGTTATTTGCAGAATTCCTAAAATATAGATAGACAAATGTTATTAAAGTTTTTTTAAACAATTGACTTAATAACCCGGCATAGCTCGAACTTGAATTAACAAAAGTGGTAGTATCCTGAAGTGAAACATACAACGATAAATTTCCAAAAATCGGTTGACCAAAGCCAGTAAAAAATTAATTTAAAAAACCTTTTCATAACAAAAACAAATTGGAAAAACCTCCCAAAAAAAAATCTTTTTTTTTTGAGATCCACAGAGACAAAAAGAGAGTTTTTAATCTTTGAAGGGGTGCCAAAGGGAGCAACTGCAGGTTTTTTTAAACGAATTTTTCTGCTTCTTAAAACTGTTGCGAGTGCGGCAGTTTTAATTTTTTTCGAACAAATGTAGTTTATGGCCTAGAAACTTGTTGTCCTTTTTTATACCCTGCTAACAAGTGTCCTTGGTTCTCCTGATAATCTCCTCATCAGATCCTGTTATGGTTGTTTCTTGCGGCCTTTGCTGATGTTCTCGCGACTCTCTTTCCTTGTTTTTGCTGAACTTTGTATGGATTTTAACGTTTTTCGACTTTATTTCGCTGAGAAAAACCTACAGAATGCCTTTTTTGGCTCAGGCATAAATTTTTTACACAAAAGAGCAAATTTTCAATTTTTTTCAAAAATAAATTTTTTAAATTTTTGCTTTGAAAAGTGTTTGAAACCTAAACTAATTTCCATACGAAAAATTAAAAATTTTGCAAATTAGGAAAATGCTTATAACTTTAATAAATTTATTACTGAGTCAAAAATGCCTAGGTCATTCTTTCAGCTTTCCATCGTGACCAAAAAAAGAAGCGATCATAGGTAAATAGATCAATCTTGGCGTTCAGAGACGCGGATGTATTACCTAAAATGTAAATCTGAAAGAAAAATCAGTTAGAAATTGAATAGATTGCAGTGAAAAATATAGTACTCATCCGATGCTATCATCCGATTGTCATTAGTTCTATGACTATTTATTAGTTGATATTTAGTATTTGTTTATTTTATTTAATAATTATCTCATCTAATTTTATATTTTTGGATTTTAAATTTACCTCTGACAATACGTACTTATTTCACTTCTAAAGAAAAAGCCCTATCATCAAATATTTTTCATTAAATGGTGTATAAAAAAGACATAGCCCACAAAAAATAACTAAAAATATTACTTTTGAATAATTTGTATTTAGATTCATAATTACAAATATTTATTTTTCGAAAATCAAAGAAAAAGTATCCTTAAATGAATATGACGTTTTAAAAAAAATTATGTAAATCGGTTAGCTAGTTTTTTCTGTTCAACAGGAACAAAATGTCCCGTACCATGCACGGGAAAAAAGACACTAATTTGAAAAATTAAATGTTTACTTAATATATTTTGTATTATTTATTATTTAGATGCAGAAATATTTTCTATGTTTTTATATGAAATTTTTTTTTTATAGAAATTTGTGAACTTTTATTAAATTTTGCAAGAAATTGGAAGACATTTTTTTGATGATGTAATTGTGGCCTAATGTGGGTAGTTGAACATTTGTAGTTGCATTGAAAATCAAGGTTTATACAAGTGAGTAAGTTTCAATCGGTCAAAGCCGACTTATATATACCCTACACCTACTGGCGATATTGGACCGCCATCTTGAGTTTTTCAATTTCGCCTTGGACCTTTACAACCAGTTGTCAAACACTAGACACCAAAGTGTCTAATAGCGAATAATTTAAACAACAACAACAAAACTTACCAAAAGTTCACACCATGCTACAGCTACTCCTGTTTCAATGTCTAGCCCCCGGTAGACAGTTTTAAACGAACCACGTCCAACTTCCTTGTCGTATTTAAAAAAGCGCCCACATGGCGACATGGCTACGGGCTCATCATCATCATCTCTAGTGGCAGTTGCTTTTGTTGACGCTGTTGCAATAGTGGCTGTAGTTTTAGTAATACTTGTAGAAGCCGCCGTTGCCGATTCCGCAACAAGTGTTGTTGTAGCAATTTGTACGGGGGTAACATCTTCAAAACTAGCGCGAACAGCACTTCTCAATGTAGCCTTTTTGATAATGTTAATTTCAGCAATGTGCTCTTCGATCTTTTCCTCGACTTTAAAGCCCACCCGTTTACCACTTGAGGTCGTTGCAACGAGCTTCGGTTTCGTCAATTCCGGTTCAGTTTTAAATGTTTCCTGATCATCGATGCGAGTTACTTGTAATTTGGCATCTGTGCTTGTTCGTGTCGGTGTACGGAATTGCTCCTCCAAATGCTCTGCCTCACGCGATAGCATCTCAATGTTGTCGTCATAATCGCGTGGAAATTCCGTTTCAAACTCAAGATAATTGGTGGTTGTATTGCGGGCGGACTGCTCAACGCTTTTACGTACAAAACGCATATTTGGATTGAATTTTTGCACGGCAGTGCATACTGTCGGAGCCATATTAGGTACTGTAACGGTAGAAGTAGAGGACAGCATCAATAATGGTGAAGTGTTTTGGGCCTTTGTAATAGCAGTTGGTTGTCCATTTTTGGTTCGAGCCTTTGAGACTTGTGTGTCAACTTATCTTTACTATCTTCGAAAGACACGGTGCCAATGCGTCTTGCAGCTACTTGTGGATCAGGTATTTTTTTCGTTTCGTCCATAGCGCCTAAAATGTCCATATATGATTTATCTTCATAATTACCAGTGCAATTTAGTAATTGAGTCCGATTTAAAATTAAATTTTGATTCTAGATGCTTATGCCGCGTTGTAGTATTTGAATGACGACTGCGTGAACTATTTGTTAGTGATGTTCGATTAAAGTTTGGTGCAATTGGTGGTACTGACGGGGTTCTTAGGGAAACATTTTGGTGGCTAAAGGCAGTGTGCAATAATTCGGATGACGGTTTGTTGATTATGGATGTCGTCCGACCGCCTGAAAACTCCTGTAGCACACGATTTAATATATTTGAATTATTTTAATGGACGCGTAGACTTTGTGTTTCTTAAACGCATAAGTGCATTTTGAAAATTATTTTTGCCACTGGTGTAGCGTGCTTGATTGTAGTTGATGATGTTTATGGTGGTATTGGCTTCTTCGTATGCGATACCTTTAGACATCATTAATGTTAATGAAGAAGTCTTGAGATTGTGCGATATTGCTGAAGGTCTTTTCGAATGTTTTTTGTCCTTAGTTTTATTGATATCGACATTGCCGCTGGTGTTATTTGCAGAATTCCTAAAATATAGATAGACAAATGTTATTAAAGTTTTTTTAAGCAATTGGCTTAATAACCCGGCATAGCTCGAACTTGAATTAACAAAAGTGGTAGTATCCTGAAATGAAACATACAACGATAAATTTCCAAGAATCGGTTGACCAAAGCCAGTAAAAAATTAATTTAAAACACGTTTTCATAACAAAAACAAATTAGAAAAACCTCCCAACCTGAGGTACACAGAGACAAAAAGAGAGTTTTTAATCTTTGAAGGGGTGCCAAAGGGAGCAACTGCAGGTTTTTTTAAACGAATTTTTCTGCTTCTTAAAACTGTTGCGAGTGCGGCAGTTTTAATTTTTTTCGAACAAATATAGTTTCTGGCCTAGAAACTTTTTGTCCTTTTTATACGCTGCTAACAAGTGTCCTTGGTTCTCCTGATAATCTCCTCATCAGATCCTGTTATGGTTGTTTCTTGCTGCCTTTGCTGATGTTCTCGCGACTCTCTTTCCTTGTTTTTGCTGAACTTTGTATGGATTTTAACGTTTTTCGACTTTATTTCGCTGAGAAAAACCTACAGAATGCCTTTTTTGGCTCAGGCATAAATTTTTTACACAAAAAAGCAAATTTTGAATTTTTTTGAAAAATATATTTTTTAACTTTTTGCTTTGAAAAGTGTTTGAAACTTAAACTAATTTCCATACGAAAAATTAAAAATTTTGCAAATTAGGAAAATGCCTATAACTTTAATAAATTTATTACTGAGTCAAAAATGCCTAGGTCATTCTTTCAGCTTTCCATCGTGACCAAAAAAAGAAGCGATCATAGGTACATAGATCAATCTTGGCGTTCAGAGACGCGGATGTATTACCTAAAATGTAAATCTGAAAGAAAAATCAGTTAGAAATTGAATAGATTGCAGTGAAAAATATAGTACTCATCCGATGCTATCATCCGATTGTCATTAGTTCTATGACTATTTATTAGTTGATATTTAGTATTTGTTTATTTTATTTAACAATTATCTCATCTAATTTTATATTTTTGGATTTTAAATTAACCTCTGACAATACGTACTTATTTCACTTCTAAAGAAAAAGCCCTATCATCAAATATTTTTCATTAAATGGTGTATAAAAAAGACATAACCCACAAAAAAAATATTAAAATATTACTTTTGAATAATTTGTATTTAGATTCATAATTACAAATATTTATTTTTCGAAAATCAAATAAAAAGTATCCTAAAATAAATATGACGTTTTAAAAAAAATTATGTAAATCGGTTAGCTAGTTTTTTCTGTTCAGCAGGAATAAAATGTCCCGTACCAAGCACGGGAAAAAAGACACTAATTTGAAAAATTAAATGTTTACTTAATATATTATCGCGCTATTTTGAAGTAAAACTTTATTTAAAACTCTATAATCGAAAATCCCCACGCGATAATTAAATTCCCTATTTGCCCGAATAGCACAGTCGCGAAGCGTGGGATTCAAGCCGACCCTCGCGGAATGGTATCCCCGACCGAACGAAACACACGAATACGCGAAAACCCGATAACTAAACTTTTCAAATCCCCCTCTGAAATATACGTATATGGAAACCGCAAATAACCGAACGTGAAATGGAAACGAAAACCTACTTACACACAAAACGGAAATCTGTCAAACGAGAGTATTTTAGAAAAAAAAAATACTAATGACAAAAATAAAGTTCTTATGTGCACCTGGTTCACGGTACCACTGACTGACACACAAAACGGAAATTTGTCAAACGAGAGCATTTTAGAAAAAAAAAACACTAATGACAAAAATTATTTTTTTATGTGCACTTGATTTACGGGACCAGACCGACCTGCCTGAAATCCCTCGCACCATTCCTTACAGAATCAATTCACCAGCTGGACTTCGAAAAAAATCGATGTCCAGCAACAACTTGGCTCAGGTGCGGGACGCCACAACAAAAATTGGAAGGGAAAGGGGAAACCAGGACCACAAAACCGACGGAGACCAACTCCACTATAAAATCTCGAAACACCAGTGGCCGACTTGCCACAACCGACTTGCCACAACTTGACAAACTCTATTCACATTATTTCTTTTTCCCTTTATATCTTTCGAATAAACCAAATGGCCGACTGCCACATATAAAAAAAACCAAATACACAATTGCCACCCGCTGGTGGAAATAACACCAGCGCGGAAAAATACTCCCTTCGAAAATATCTCAGCTCCACCATCCGACGAAGGTCCACAGCAACCAAAAAAAACACAATTTAATCAAAGTCAAAATTTAAAAATTTAAAACAACAATCCTTTTTTTTTTTAAAAAAAAATTTAAATTTAAAATTAAAAAGAAAACGCCAGTCCACTATACTGTTCGCACTCTTTTATGAACGCATATATGGCGCTCACTTTCCATTTCTCCAACATCTTCCCCCCCCCCCCGCACACATGAGCGCAGCCTACGCAGAATCCAGTATTCGCAGTCGGGGCTTTGCCCACACCTATATGTGAAAGATCTTCTCAGATTTTTCTAGAGTGTGTTTGGCAAATTTACATATACACCCCCGCACCCACCAAAATGAAAATACTCAAATTGGCGGCACTCATGTATGTATAGGCGAAAGCATAAATGTCGACAGATTCCCCTCCCAAAACAGGTTTAGAGTACAAAAAGCTTTAGTCTAGTTTTTTTTCATATTATGTCTTCGTCCCGTAAGTATAGTTTCGCGCAATGCCTTCCCCAACATCGGATCGTAAAAGCTCATCAACAAACTTCTAAAACAAAGTCGTAACAAGAGGGAATAAGAGATCTTGACAGCAGTTGTCAATTCTCCGCCCGGTGTCAAATTTGGTTCAATTAAACCAAAATAATATAAATAAAAAAGAAGAATATAATAAAAAAGAACAATGCAATAAAAAGTGTCAGCGCGCGTTTTCGGTCTGTGTTTTTCCCTTCGGTTTCGTTCACCCGTCGCCCCCAACAAAGGGAAAACACAAAACAATAACAAACAAACAACAATAACAACAAACAAAATTCTGTCGCGAATTTATGCCGCGACAACCCCACCTCCACCTCCGCGAAAGTTGCTTGGTCTCCTGAGACAAGCCAACTTTCGAATCTAACCGGAGAAAATCACCCTGAGTCCCCTATTCTCGTCCGTCTTCGTCTTCCAAAACATATGCCCACAAAGACACCCTCTTTTAAACCCAAAAAAAAAAAAAAAATCGGACAAAACCAAAATAACGTCTCCATACTAACTCGTGTGGTAAATTCCGTACATCTCTACGTCTGAGTTTACCATTTCCAACTTTTATATATGTCGTCCCTCAAGTCTGCCGTTTTCTTGGCCCGGTACTGTCCGGTTGGTCTGAGTCCCCCACTCGTCTATAATCCTTATCACATCTGACCGCCATATTCCGGCCAAAACTCACGAAGTATGGAGACGACCCCAAAATCTCACGCTGCGCTGTTCCATTACAGCATGCCACCTTTGAGAGACGAGAATCCCACGTCCTGTGGTTCTCCGGCACATAAGCCCTCAAGGTGGTCTTAATTTGTTAGTTCTCTAGCTCCTACTCAACGACCTACTCAAATAAGAGATTTCCTTGTCCCCTATAACAAAAGCTGTTCTCGCACTCCGGCGGCCATCTAAACCTGTTCTTCGTCTCTAGAAGACCAGTTAGAGGCTTTACCAAATCAGCGAAATTCGAAACAAATCTAAGTACCGTAGCGAAGAAACAGAACAATTAAATGTTTCCCTATTCATCACAAGCCCTGCCCACAAATGCTCCTCAGGACCTCCTTCAGAACCTCAACATGCTTATCAAATGTATTTGTAACGATAAAAATATCGTCAAAATACACGAAAACATGAAGTTCTAAGTCAGCCCCAAGTCCCTCAGGCATAGCTCGGAAAACTTCCCCTACTAAACCCCTCAAGAACCGAATTTTCCCTAGTTGACAAAGCAAACCTATCAACTATCGCCGCTACTGACGAGGCCTTGACCTGGAAAACTCCTCTGACTCCTGAAAAACCAAATCTTCCCTAGTTGATAAAGCAAACCTATCAACTATCGCCGCTACTGACGAGGCCTTAGCCTGAAAATTATACTGACTTTTCAAGAACCGAATTCTCCCTAGTTGAGAAAGCAACCCTATCAACTACCGCCGCTACTGATGAGACTTCGACTTGGTCGGAAAAACTCCACTGACTCTTGGCCAAATCTGGCACAACACCGCCCCTAGACCACAAGTCCCCGCCAAGAATCAGTGCCTGGGCCAAATCCGACACCACGAGGCATGGACCGACTTGCCCTCTACCTCGAAATGAACCGAAACTACCCCAACTAACTCCTCGATATCTTCATATAAGAATAACCCACTCAAAAAAACATTTTAAAAAAAATATATAAAATAAACCAGCGCTCACCGCGCTCACAGAAAAAAAATTTAAATAAATAAAATCAAGATAAAAAAAAATTATTAAAAATAAAAATTTAAAAAAAAACCCAACAGTAATTGTCAATTTACAAAAAAAGTTAAAAAAAAATAAAATGGAACGGACTCACCAAAAAAACACGAACTCCGCCGGCAGTGTCGTTCTCACCGATACGATAAAAAAAAAATGCTAAATAAAATAAAAAGACTTATTAGTAAATTATAAAAAAACTGGATTAATACAACCAAAACAAACGGCACAAAAAAAACAAATAAATATATTTAAATCAAATCAAAAAAAAATAAATTTGAAAAAAACCCAAAAACTAAAAAACTTTTTTTTTAAATTATTAAAAAAACAAAAATATTTTTATTAAAAAACAAAATAGCCCCACGTTGGGCGCCAGCTTATCGCGCTATTTTGAACTAAAACTTTATTGAAAACTCTATAATCGAAAATCCCCACGCGATAATTAAATTCCCTATTTGCCCGAAAAGCACAGTCGCGAAGCGTGGGATTTAAGCCGACCCTCGCGGAATGGTATCCCCGACCGAACGAAACACACGAATACGCGAAAACCCGATAACTAAACTTTTCAAATCCCCCTCTGAAATATACGTATATGGAAACCGCAAATAACCGAACGTGAAATGGAAACGAAAACCTACTTACACACAAAACGAAAATCTGTCAAACGAGAGTATTTTAGAAAAAAAAAATACTAATGACAAAAATCAAGTTCTTATGTGCACCTGGTTCACGGTACCACTCACTGACACACAAAACGGAAATTTGTCAAACGAGAGCATTTTAGAAAAAAAAAACACTAATGACAAAAATTATGTTTTTATGTGCACTTGATTTACGGGACCAGACCGACCTGCCTGAAATCCCTCGCACGATTCCTTACAGAATCAATTCACCAGCTGGACTTCGAAAAAAATCGATGTCCAGCAACAACTTGGCTCAGGTGCGGGACGCCACAACAAAAATTGGACGGGAAAGGGGAAACCAGGACCACAAAACCGACGGAGACCAACTCCACTATAAAATCTCGAACCACCAGTGGCCGACTTGCCACAACCGACTTGCCACAACTTGACAAACTCTATTCACATTATTTCTTTTTCCCTTTATATCTTTCGAATAAACCAAATGGCCGACTGCCACATATAAAAAAACCAAATACACAATTGCCACCCGCTGGTGGAAATAACACCAGCGCGGAAAAATACTCCCTTCGAAAATATCTCAGCTCCACCATCCGACGAAGGTCCACAGCAACCAAAAAAAACACAATTTAATCAAAATTTAAAAATTTAAAACAACAATCCTTTTTTTTTTTAAAAAAAACTACTCGAAAATTTAAATTTAAAATTAAAAAGAAAACGCCAGTCCACTATACTGTTCGCACTCTTTTCCCTGCCTAAAAAGAACTAAAAGAATCTTGTCTATTTCTCCAACATCTTCCCCCCCCCCACACATGAGCGCGACCTACGCAGAAGCCAGTATTCGCAGTCGGGGCTTTGCCCACACCTATATGTGAAAGATCTTCTCAGATTTTTCTAGAGTGTGTTTGGCAAATTTACATATACACCCCCGCACCCACCAAAATGAAAATACTCAAATTGGCGGCACTCATGTATGTATAGGCGAAAGCATAAATGTCGACAGATTCCCCTCCCAAAACAGGTTTAGAGTACAAAAAGCTTTAGTCTAGTTTTTTTTCATATTATATCTTCGTCCCGTAAGTATAGTTTTGCGCAATGCCTTCCCCAACATCGGATCGTAAAAGCTCATCAACAAACTTCTAAAACGAAGTCGTAACAAAAGGGAATAAGAGATCTTGACAGCAGTTGTCAATTCTCCGCCCGGTGTCAAATTTGGTTCAATTAAACCAAAATAATATAAATAAAAAAGAAGAATATAATAAAAAAGAACAATGCAATAAAAAGTGTCAGCGCGCGTTTTCGGTCTGTGTTTTTCCCTTCGGTTTCGTTCACCCGTCGCCCCGAACAAAGGGAAAACACAAAACAATAACAAACAAACAACAATAACAACAAACAAAATTCTGTCGCGAATTTATGCCGCGACAATATTTTGTATTATTTATTATTTAGATGCAGAAATATTTTCTATGTTTTTATATGAAATTTTTTTTTTATAGAAATTTGTGAACTTTTATTAAATTTTGCAAGAAATTGGAAGACATATTTTTGATGATGTAATTGTGGCCTAATGTGGGTAGTTGAACTGTTGCATTGAAAATCAAGGTTTATACAAGTGAGTAAGTTTCAATCGGTCAAAGCCGACTTATATATACCCTACACCTACTGGCGATATTGGACCGCCATCTTGAGTTTTTCAATTTCGCCTTGGACCTTTACAACCAGTTGTCAAACACTAGACACCAAAGTGTCTAATAGCGAATAATTTAAACAACAACAACAAAACTTACCAAAAGTTCACACCATGCTACAGCTACTCCTGTTTCAATGTCTAGCCCCCGGTAGACAGTTTTAAACGAACCACGTCCAACTTCCTTGTCGTATTTAAAAAAGCGCCCACATGGCGACATGGCTACGGGCTCATCATCATCATCTCTAGTGGCAGTTGCTTTTGTTGACGCTGTTGCAATAGTGGCTGTAGTTTTAGTAATACTTGTAGAAGCCGCCGTTGCCGATTCCGTAACAAGTGTTGTTGTAGCAATTTGTACGGGGGTAACTTCTTCAAAACTAGCGCGAACAGCACTTCTCAATGTAGCCTTTTTGATAATGTTAATTTCAGCAATGTGCTCTTCGATCTTTTCCTCGACTTTCAAGCCCACCCGTTTACCACTTGAGGTCGTTGCAACGAGCTTCGGTTTCGTCAATTCCGGTTCAGTTTTAAATGTTTCATGATCATCGATGCGAGTTACTTGTAATTTGGCATCTGTGCTTGTTCGTGTCGGTGTACGGAATTGCTCCTCCAAATGCTCTGCCTCACGCGATAGCATCTCTTTGTTGTCGTCATAATCGCGTGGAAATTCCGTTTCAAACTCAAGATAATTGGTGGTTGTATTGCGGGCGGACTGCTCAACGCTTTTACGTACAAAACGCATATTTGGATTGAATTTTTGCACGGCAGTGCATACTGTCGGAGCCATATTAGGTACTGTAACGGTAGAAGTAGAGGACAGCATCAATAATGGTGAAGTGTTTTGGGCCTTTGTAATAGCAGTTGGTTGTCCATTTTTGGTTCGAGCCTTTGAGACTTGTGTGTCGACTTATCTTTACTATCGTCGAAAGACACGGTGCCAATGCGTCTTGCAGCTATTTGTGGATCAGGTATTTTTTTCGTTTCGTCCATAGTGCCTAAAATGTCCATATGTGATTTATCTTCATAATTACCAGTGCAATTTAGTAATTGAGTCCGATTTAAAATTAACTCATTCAAATCTAATACAATTGGGTCGGATTTTGATTCTAGATGCTTATGCCGCGTTGTAGTATTTGAATGACGACTGCGTGAACTATTTGTTAGTGATGTTCGATTAAAGTTTGGTGCAATTGGTGGTACTGACGGGGTTCTTAGGGAAACATTTTGGTGGCTAAAGGCAGTGTGCAATAATTCGGATGACTTTTTGTTGATTATGGATGTCGTCCGACCGCCTGAAAACTCCTGTAGCACACGATTTAATATATTTGAATTATTTGATGGACGCGTAGACTTTGTGCTTCTTAAACGCATAAGTGCATTTTGAAAATTATTTTTGCTACTGGTGTAGCGTGCTTGATTGTAGTTGATGATGTTTATGGTGGTATTGGCTTCTTCGTATGCGATACCTTTAGACATCATTAATGTTAATGAAGAAGTCTTGAGATTGTGCGATATTGCTGAAGGTCTTTTCGAATGTTTTTTGTCCTTAGTTTTATTGATATCGACATTTCCGCTGGTGTTATTTGCAGAATTCCTAAAATATAGATAGACAAATGTTATTAAAGTTTTTTTAAGCAATTGACTTAATAACCCGGCATAGCTCGAACTTGAATTAACAAAAGTGGTAGTATCCTGAAATGAAACATACAACGATAAATTTCCAAGAATCGGTTGACCAAAGCCAGTAAAAAATTAATTTAAAAAACGTTTTCATAACAAAAACAAATTGGAAAAACCTCCCAACCTGAGGTACACAGAGACAAAAAGAGAGTTTTTAATCTTTGAAGGGGTGCCAAAGGGAGCAACTGCAGGTTTTTTTAAACGAATTTTTCTGCTTCTTAAAACTGTTGCGAGTGCGGCAGTTTTAATTTTTTTCGAACAAATGTAGTTTATGGCCTAGAAACTTGTTGTCCTTTTTATACCCTGCTAACAAGTGTCCTTGGTTCTCCTGATAATCTCCTCATCAGATCCTGTTATGGTTGCTTCTTGCGGCCTTTGCTGATGTTCTCGCGACTCTCTTTCCTTGTTTGTGCTGAACTTTGTATGGATTTTAACGTTTTTCGACTTCATTTCGCTGAGAAAAACCTACAGAATGCCTTTTTTGGCTCAGGCATAAATTTTTTACACAAAAAAGCAAATTTTGAATTCTTTTCAAAAATATATTTTTTAACTTTTTGCTTTGAAAAGTGTTTGAAACTTAAACTAATTTCCATACGAAAAATTAAAAATTTTGCAAATTAGGAAAATGCTTATAACTTTAATAAATTTATTACTGAGTCAAAAATGCCTAGGTCATTCTTTCAGCTTTCCATCGTGACCAAAAAAAGAAGCGATCATAGGTACATAGATCAATCTTGGCGTTCAGAGACGCGGATGTATTACCTAAAATGTAAATCTGAAAGAAAAATCAGTTAGAAATTGAATAGATTGCAGTGAAAAATATAGTACTCATCCGATGCTATCATCCGATTGTCATTAGTTCTATGACTATTTATTAGTTGATATTTAGTATTTGTTTATTTTATTTAACAATTATCTCATCTAATTTTATATTTTTGGATTTTAAATTAACCTCTGACAATACGTACTTATTTCACTTATAAAGAAACAGCCCTATCATCAAATATTTTTTATTAAATGGTGTATAAAAAAGACATAACC
Organism: Heteromyza rotundicornis; assembly: GCA_951394025.1. Taxonomy (NCBI): domain Eukaryota; kingdom Metazoa; phylum Arthropoda; class Insecta; order Diptera; family Heleomyzidae; genus Heteromyza; species Heteromyza rotundicornis. The sequence goes on along the minus strand of OX596015.1, from coordinate 848,960 downwards.
CACAAAAAATAACTAAAAATATTACTTTTGAATAATTTGTATTTAGATTCATAATTACAAATATTTATTTTTCGAAAATCAAATAAAAAGTATCCTAAAATGAATATGACGTTTTAAAAAAAATTATGTAAATCGGTTAGCTAGTTTTTTCTGTTCAGCAGGAACAAAATGTCCATAACCATGCACGGGAAAAAAGACACTAATTTGGAAAATTAAATGTTTACTTAATATATTTTGTATTATTTATTATTTAGATGCAGAAATATTTTCTATGTTTTTATATGAAATTTTTTTTTTATAGAAATTTGTGAACTTTTATTAAATTTTGCAAGAAATTGGAAGATATATTTTTGATGATGTAATTGTGGCCTAATGTAAGTAGTTGAACTGTTGCATTGAAAATCAAGGTTTATACAAGTGAGTAAGTTTCAATCGGTCAAAGCCGACTTATATATACCCTACACCTACTGGCGATATTGGACCGCCATCTTGAGTTTTTCAATTTCGCCTTGGACCTTTACAACCAGTTGTCAAACACTAGACACCAAAGTGTCTAATAGCGAATAATTTAAACAACAACAACAAAACTTACCAAAAGTTCACACCATGCTACAGCTACTCCTGTTTCAGTGTCCAGCCCCCGGTAGACAGTTTTAAACGAACCACGTCCAACTTCCTTGTCGTATTTAAAAAAGCGCCCACATGGCGACATGGCTACGGGCTCATCATCATCATCTCTAGCGGCAGTTGCTTTTGTTGACGCTGTTGCAATAGTGGCTGTAGTTTTAGTAATACTTGTAGAAGCCGCCGTTGCCGATTCCGTAACAAGTGTTGTTGTAGCAATTTGTACGGGTGTAACTTCTTCAAAACTAGCGCGAACAGCACTTCTCAATGTAGCCTTTTTGATAATGTTAATTTCAGCAATGTGCTCTTCGATCTTTTCCTCGACTTTAAAGCCCACCCGTTTACCACTTGAGGTCGTTGCAACGAGCTTCGGTTTCGTCAATTCCGGTTCAGTTTTAAATGTTTCCTGATCATCGATGCGAGTTACTTGTAATTTGGCATCTGTGCTTGTTCGTGTCGGTGTACGGAATTGCTCCTCCAAATGCTCTGCCTCACGCGATAGCATCTCAATGTTGTCGTCATAATCGCGTGGAAATTCCGTTTCAAACTCAAGATAATTGGTGGTTGTATTGCGGGCGGACTGCTCAACGCTTTTACGTACAAAACGCATATTTGGATTGAATTTTTGCACGGCAGTGCATACTGTCGGAGCCATATTAGGTACTGTAACGGTAGAAGTAGAGGACAGCATCAATAATGGTGAAGTGTTTTGGGCCTTTGTAATAGCAGTTGGTTGTCCATTTTTGGTTCGAGCCTTTGAGACTTGTGTGTCGACTTATCTTTACTATCTTCGAAAGACACGGTGCCAATGCGTCTTGCAGCTATTTGTGGATCAGGTATTTTTTTCGTTTCGTCCATAGCGCCTAAAATGTCCCTATGTGATTTATCTTCATAATTACCAGTGCAATTTAGTAATTGAGTCCGATTTAAAATTAACTCATTCAAATTTGGTACAATTGGGTCGGATTTTGATTCTAGATGCTTATGTCGCGTTGTAGTATTTGAATGACGACTGCGTGAACTATTTGTTAGTGATGTTCGATTAAAGTTTGGTACAATTGGTGGTACTGACGGGGTTCTTAGGGAAACATTTTGGTGGCTAAAGGCAGTGTGCAATAATTCGGATGACGGTTTGTTGATTACGGATGTCGTCCGACCGCCTGAAAACTCCTGTAGCACACGATTTAATATATTCGAATTATTTGATGGACGCGTAGACTTTGTGTTTCTTAAACGCATAAGTGCATTTTGAAAATTATTTTTGCCACTGGTGTAGCGTGCTTGATTGTTGTTGATGATGTTTATGGTGGTATTGGCTTCTTCGTATGCGACATCATTAATGTTAATGAAGAAGTCTTGAGATTGTGCGATATTGCTGAAGGTCTTTTCGAATGCTTTTTGTCCTTAGTTTTATTGATATCGACATTGCCGCTGGTGTTATTTGCAGAATTCCTAAAATATAGATAGACATATGTTATTAAAGTTTTTTTAAACAATTGACTTAATAACCCGGCATAGCTCGAACATGAATTAACAAAAGTGGTAGTATCCTGAAGTGAAACATACAACGATAAATTTCCAAAAATCGGTTGGCCAAAGCCAGTAAAAAATTAATTTAAAAAACGTTTTCATAACAAAAACAAATTGGAAAAACCTCCCAAAAAAAAATCTTTTTTTTTGAGATCCACAGAGACAAAAAGAGAGTTTTTAATCTTTGAAGGGGTGCCAAAGGGAGCAACTGCAGGTTTTTTTAAACGAATTTTTCTGCTTCTTAAAACTGTTGCGAGTGCGGCAGTTTTAATTTTTTTCGAACAAATGTAGTTTCTGGCCTAGAAACTTGTTGTCCTTTTTATACGCTGCTAACAAGTGTCCTTGGTTCTCCTGATAATCTCCTCATCAGATCCTGTTATGGTTGTTTCTTGCTGCCTTTGCTGATGTTCTCGCGACTCTCTTTCCTTGTTTTTGCTGAACTTTGTATGGATTTTAACGTTTTTCGACTTTATTTCGCTGAGAAAAACCTACAGAATGCCTTTTTTGGCTCAGGCATAAATTTTTTACACAAAAAAGCAAATTTTGAATTTTTTTGAAAAATATATTTTTTAACTTTTTGCTTTGAAAAGTGTTTGAAACTTAAACTAATTTCCATACGAAAAATTAAAAATTTTGCAAATTAGGAAAATGCCTATAACTTTAATAAATTTATTACTGAGTCAAAAATGCCTAGGTCATTCTTTCAGCTTTCCATCGTGACCAAAAAAAGAAGCGATCATAGGTACATAGATCAATCTTGGCGTTCAGAGACGCGGATGTATTACCTAAAATGTAAGAAAAATCAGTTAGAAATTGAATAGATTGCAGTGAAAAATAAAGTACTCATCCGATTGTCATTATTTCTATGACTATTTATTAGTTGATATCTAGTATTTGTTTATTTAATTTAATAATTATCTCATCTAATTTTATATTTTTGGATTTTAAATTTACCTCTGACAATACGTACATATTTAACTTCTAAAGAAAAAGCCCTATCATCAAATATTTTTCATTAAATGGTGTATAAAAAAGACATAACCCACAAAAAATAACTAAAAATATTACTTTTGAAAAATTTGTATTTAGATTCATAATTACAACTTAATACCGAAAATTTAAATATTTACTTTTCGAAAATCAAATAAAAAGTATCCTAAAATGAATATGACGTTTTAATAAACATTATGTAAATCGGTTAGCTAGTTTTTTCTGTTCAACAGGAACAAAATGTCCCGTACCATGCACGGGAAAAAAGACACTAATTTGAAAAATTAAATGTTTACTTAATATATTTTGTATTATTTATTATTTAGATGCAGAAATATTTTCTATGTTTTTATATGAAATTTTTTTTTATAGAAATTTGTGAACTTTTATTAAATTTTGCAAGAAATTGGAAGACATTTTTTTGATGATGTAATTGTGGCCTAATGTGGGTAGTTGAACTGTTGCATTGAAAATCAAGGTTTATACAAGTGAGTAAGTTTCAATCGGTCAAAGCCGACTTATATATACCCTACACCTACTGGCGATATTGGACCGCCATCTTGAGTTTTTCAATTTCGCCTTGGACCTTTACAACCAGTTGCCAAACACTAGACACCAAAGTGTCTAATAGCGAATAATTTAAACAACAACAACAAAACTTACCAATAGTTCACACCATGCTACAGCTACTCCTGTTTCAGTGTCCAGCCCCCGGTAGACAGTTTTAAGCGAACCACGTCCAACTTCCTTGTCGTATTTAAAAAAGCGCCCACACGGCGACATGGCTTTGGGCTCATCATCATTATCTCTAGCGGCAGTTGCTTTTGTTGACGCTGTTGCAATAGTGGCTGTAGTTTTAGTAATACTTGTAGAAGCCGCCGTTGCCGATTCCGTAACAAGTGTTGTTGTAGCAATTTGTACGGGGGTAACTTCTTCAAAACTAGCGCGAACAGCACTTCTCAATGTAGCCTTTTTGATAATGTTAATTTCATCAATGCGCTCTTCGATCTTTTCCTCGACTTTAAAGCCCACCCGTTTACCACTTGAGGTCGTTGCAACGAGCTTCGGTTTCGTCAATTCCGGTTCAGTTTTAAATGTTTCCTGATCATCGATGCGAGTTACTTGTAATTTGGCATCTGTGCTTGTTCGTGTCGGTGTACGGAATTGCTCCTCCAAATGCTCTGCCTCACGCGATAGCATCTCAATGTTGTCGTTTCAAACTCAAGATAATTGGTGGTTGTATTGCGGGCGGACTGCTCAACGCTTTTACGTACAAAACGCATATTTGGATTGAATTTTTGCACGAGCCTTTGAGACTTGTGTGTCGACTTATCTTTACTATCTTCGAAAGACACGGTGCCAATGGGTCTTGCAGCTACTTGTGGATCAGGTATTTTTTTCGTTTCGTCCATAGCGCCTAAAATGTCCATATGTGATTTATCTTCATAATTACCAGTGCAATTTAGTAATTGAGTCCGATTTAAAATTAACTCATTCAAATCTGGTAAAATTGGGTCGGATTTTGATTCTAGATGCTTATGTCGCGTTGTAGTATTTGAATGACGACTGCGTGAACTATTTGTTAGTGATGTTCGATTAAAGTTTGGTGCAATTGGTGGTACTGACGGGGTTCTTAGGGAAACATTTTGGTGACTAAAGGCAGTGTGCAATAATACGGATGACGGTTTGTTGATTACGGATGTCGTCCGACCGCCTGAAAACTCCTGTAGCACACGATTTAATATATTTGAATTATTTGATGGACGCGTAGACTTTGTGTTTGTTAAACGCATAAGTGCATTTTGAAAATTATTTTTGCCACTGGTGTAGCGTGATTGATTGTTGTTGATGATGTTTTTGGTGGTATTGGCTTCTTCGTATGCGATACCTTTAGACATCATTAATGTTAATGAAGAAGTCTTGAGATTGTGCGATATTGCTGAAGGTCTTTTCGAATGTTTTTTGTCTTAGTTTTATTGATATCGAATTGCCGCTGGTGTTATTTGCAGAATTCCTAAAATAGAGATAGACAAATGTTATTAAAGTTTTTTTAAACATAGCTCGAACTTGAATTAACAAAAGTGGTAGTATCCTGAAGTGAAACATACAACGATAAATTTCCAAAAATCGGTTGACCAAAGCCAGTAAAAAATTAATTTAAAAAACGTTTTCATAACAAAAACAAATTGGAAAAACCTCCCAAAAAAAATCTTTTTTTTTTGAGATCCACAGAGACAAAAAGAGAGTTTTTAATCTTTGAAGGGGTGCCAAAGGGAGCAACTGCAGGTTTTTTTAAACGAATTTTTCTGCTTCTTAAAACTGTTGCGAGTGCGGCAGTTTTAATTTTTTTCGAACAAATGTAGTTTATGTCCTAGAAACTTGTTGTCCTTTTTTATACCCTGCTAACAAGTGTCCTTGGTTCTCCTGATAATCTCCTCATCAGATCCTGTTATGGTTGTTTCTTGCGGCCTTTGCTGATGTTCTCGCGACTCTCTTTCCTTGTTTTTGCTGAACTTTGTATGGATTTTAACGTTTTTCGACTTTATTTCGCTGAGAAAAACCTACAGAATGCCTTTTTTGGCTCAGGCATAAATTTTTTACACAAAAAAGCAAATTTTGAATTCTTTTGAAAAATATATTTTTAAACTTTTTGCTTTAAAAAGTGTTTGAAACTTAAACTAATTTCCATACGCAATATTAAAAATTTTGCAAATTAGGAAAATGCTTATAACTTTAATAAATTTATTACTGAGTCAAAAATGCCTAGGTCATTCTTTCAGCTTTCCATCGTGACCAAAAAAAGAAGCGATCATAGGTACATAGATCAATCTTGGCGTTCAGAGACGCGGATGTATTAAATAAAATGTAAATCTGAAAGAAAAATCAGTTAGAAATTGAAAAGATTGCAGTGAAAAATATAGTACTCATCCGATGCTATCATCCGATTGTCATTATTTCTATGACTATTTATTAGTTGATATCTAGTATTTGTTTATTTTATTTAATAATTATCTCATCTAATTTTATATTTTTGGATTTTAAATTTACCTCTGACAATACGTACTTATTTCACTTCTAAAGAAAAAGCCCTAACATCAAATATTTTTCAATAAATGGTGTATAAAAAAGACATAACCCACAAAAAATAACTAAAAATATTACTTTTGAATAATTTGTATTTAGATTCATAATTACAACTTAATACCGAAAATTTAAATATTATCTAGAAACCTTACTTAAGCATATTTTGAATTGAATTGTGTCTTTCCTAAAGAAACGGAAACTCAAATACTAAAAAAATTCATTTAATAAATTGAAATTAATGTTTATGTTTATTTATTTACGCTAAAACTATCAGTTTTCCAATAAAACACATTATTTTTTTAAAATGCATTTTGTTTCTAAATGAATTAAATCCCGAAAAATCCTGGGATCCCGGGATGGAATTTTCAGTCCCGAAAATCCCGGGATTGCAATTTTCAGTCCCGAAAATCCCGTTAGATTGTTGGGTCTGTAGAAATAATAAAATATAAATATAAATTTAATATTCATAATAGTATATGATTTGCTGAGTGAGGGTTAGGTTTGTAAAGAGTAATTATATATAGTTTGGTAAGAAACTTACTTGGTATTCTGTAGGTTGTTAATTGTTGGTCTAGTTTGTGAAATGTTGGATGTATATTTAGGCTTTGTGATGTTGTTGAATGTATATTTAGGCGTTGTAATGTTGGTTACTTATCTTAATAGGTTGTTATGTTTTTTGTTGATTGAGTTCTGTAAATTGATAGGATGTTTTCGTTTTTGTTCTTTGAGTTCTGTAAATTGTAATTTATATATTTATACCTCAACACTCACTGTGGCAGGGTATACTAACTTTGTCACAACGTTTGTAACGCCCATAAGGAGGCGTGTCCGGTATGGTAAAGTATATATATTCTTGATCAGCATCACCGCCAGAGTCAATTTAGCGATATCCGTCTGTCTGACTTGAAACTTTGGGTACATGTTTTTCTCGTGAATACTGAGATCAAGTTCGAGAATCAGCCAAATCGGATAAAAACTGGGCGTGGCTCCCATACACCGAAAAGTTAAACATTTTTCAAGTCTTTTTTATGGTTGTATTCAATTGGAAATGTTTAGAAACGTATTTTTGACATGGTCCGAGACCAATTCCTTTTTTTTTTTTTGTGAATTTGATTTGAAAGTTTTTGGAAATGGATTTTGGACATGGTCCGGGCTCCAAAACCACCTATAATTGGCTCAAAATAGGGTCTTGAGACCACATTTTATGTTCGAGGTACTTTTTCCTAACGTAAGTGTACCGAATTCCGTCATAGTGCCTAATTCCGGCCACATTACTTATTTGCCGATATTTACAATTTATCCATCGAAAATGAAATTTCAAATTATTTCTTATGGTAGACCACGCCTTTGCACACCATTCTGCTAAAAAACATTGACAGATTTGTTTTTGATTTCATTACAAGAATTTTCGTTGTCACGAAACGATCGTTTTGAGTGAATTTCAATGTGCAAAATGCTAAAAAGTAGAAAAATTTAAAATCAAGTTTTCTACAAGAAAAAAAGGAAACTGTTAGTTTTTTTTATGTAGTGCATACGTGTATTATTGAGCTCACAAAAATACATTACTTTAAGTTGTAAACATAAAATACAATAAATTATTAACAAAATAGAAGTGGCCGGAATTGGGTACCACTAAAAAGTTAAGTGTTCCGAATTCCGTCCAGTGGCTGGAACTTCGGTGTTTTCAAGCTTGTCACATTTATGTTTCTAAACGATATATTTTACTCAATATGAATTTTTCTTCTTTTTTATAACCCTTATATTAACTTGCTTTGGGCGGACTATATATATATCCTCAAATCTGCGGCGAGCTTTTTCATACACTTCCACATGAGCGAGAGAGCTGAAATTTGGAACATTGATAGAACTCCGGTGACAATGCATTCTATCAAATTTTGGGGTCCATCAGAGGCGTAGGGGCCGTGGGGGGACTCAAACTTTTTTCTTTTAAACATGACATAACTTCCGATTCTTTCAAGCTACAATGATGAAATTTGGTAGGTGGGTTCTTATTGACAAAATGATTTTTTATACCCTTTGGAAACGGGGGTGTGGGGGCAAAGGGGAGCGAAATGGAGCCAATTTAAAGTTCTAACTTTCGTATTTTTTAAGCTACAGGGCTGAAATTTTTCACATAGGCTAGCATTGGGAAAAAAGAGTAAAAAAGGAAAAAAAGGGTGGAAAAGGGGGGGAACAATTTTTTTTTTTTTAACCCCAAAAAATTTTTTAAATGTAAAAATTTAAGAAGAAAAACTATACGGGCAAAATATAAATGAAAAAAAAATTTTTTTTAAAAAAAAAAGGGGAAAATAAAAAAAGAGTAAAAAACAAGTTTTTTAAAATATAACCCTTTAACCGACTAAAAAGCTGAAAATAAATTTCCTTGAAATTAATTTCAGCAATTTCGATTTAAAATTAAGGGTTTTTGGCGACTTCAAAATCTGCAATGATATTAGGAATAAAGTAGCCAAAAACCCTTAATTTTAAATCGAAATTGCTGAAATTAATTTCAAGGAAATTTATTTTCAGCTTTTTAGTCGGTTAAAGGGTTATATTTTAAAAAACTTGTTTTTTACTCTTTTTTTATTTATTTGATTGTTTACACATTCATGTACACAAGGGCCTAAATCCGTCATAGGCTATGTGTTACAGATTTTATGCAATCAGCTTTTCAATTCTAACATACTTATGTAAATTTCTTAAGAAAAGGAAGTTTTGACTCTGTTAAAATTTAATTGTGATGTCGTTTTTAATTGATCTTTTACATGAAGAAGCTTCAAAATTTAAGTTTTTTATGCCTTTCATATAGTTTTTTAAATCGTAAATATAAAGTTTAATAATTTTTAGACAAAATAAAAGTGACCGAAATTGTGTTGCACTGGCCGGTACTTCGAATTTATAACTTCATCTATTTCTTGTCCATTCTTTTTTATGGGTTTTAGCTAATTGATTCCAAAAATAATTTGGAAAAAGTGGGCGCAACAACAGGAAAACTCTCAATTGTGGCGGAGGGTGCGCTGTGTCAGATTTGGCTTAAATGTACTTGAAAGCCCATTCGATTTTTGGCCTTCTTTAATTATTGTATTATGTATTTTGACGTCCTAAAACCGAATCTGCAAACATATTTGGTCGGAAAAATCTACTTTCCGAGATATAAAGTTTAAAAGTAACGATTTTTCTCATATGAAGTGTTCAATTTGTTCTTCATTTTCCTGTATATTTGGTGACTTTTGAAGAGGTGTCTTCACTATTTTTTTTGGTACTTTTTAAACATCACAACAATATCACAACTATTTTAATACAGTTACATGTTGTTGTTGTTGTAATAGTTCAATGCTTATCGTAGCTTTGTTGTAATGTTTCGGTGCTTATTGCAGCTTTGTTGTTGTAATGTTTCCAATAACCTTTCCTATGATACCAATATAGATTCAATAAAATATGTACATGGAAAAGAATATGCAAAATACTTCTGCGAGTCACTGCATGATTTTTAAAAACAAATAGATAAAGCAAATGTTAAATAATGATTTATTTTTTATTTATTTAATTATTTTTTATATTGTATATTAAAAAAAATTTTTTTGCAAATCAATAGCATTTTGTAATCTAATTTGTCTTTGAAAATCTGGTTGATCGGAATTAGGAGCACAGGTGGCCGGAATTTGGAACAACTGAAATCAGTGGCCGGAATTAGGAGCATTTTTTTTTTGTTTCGCTCGCAAGAGTTAAAATTATTTTTTTTTATTAGAAACCTCAAACATTTGGAAAAAACACTTATATTTAATAAAAGTTAATAACCAAGACTATGTGATAAAAATATTCGTTCCTGTTTTTGAATGTTTTAAATGGATCTTCCAGAACATTCAATTTGGCCTGGCGATCAGTGGCCGGAATTCGGTACACTTACGTTGGTCTAATATGAAAAGACATTTTGTAATGGTTGCCATGCTGTTTTGTTTTTGTTGTTTTTGCTTAATATAAGGAATTTTTTAGGTATTTACTTGTACATATACATATATTTTATGTGGTTTGTATGGGATGTGACTATTGGTCACGAGGCGTTGGCGTCTTTTGTGGATTTGTATATATGTATTTTGGTTTTTGGCGTCATGTAGTGATTGTATATATACTTATTGGGAATTTTTTTAGTTTAATTTATTCTGTTTTCGATTTTCTAGAAATTATAGAATTTTGTGAGTTTAATATATTCTTTTTTGTATGTCACTTTTTTATGTTTAGGAAATCGAGTCACTAATTTAATATGTTTTTATCACTAATTTAATTTGGTTTACCAATAATTTAATTCGGATTACCATTTATTGTTAAAAGTTTGATTTGGTGAATTGAATTCAGATGTTAAATTTGGATAAATTGAATTAAATCGGATTTGGTGAATTAAATTCACTTGTTAAAATTTGCTAAAATTGAATTCACTACTGACTTGTGTATATCTTCGCGGTTGATATGCGACTGACTTGTGGTTCTTTTGTCGGTTTGGTTGTTGTGGTGGTTGATGTAGTTTTGTGTTGTGATTAAAGCATGGGACAGAAAGAGACAAAAGATATTTTCGCATTCCATTAAGAATGTATGAGGAATATGATTATTGGAAAATACTGGGTGTCATGTTTTAGTTTTTGTTATATGGTAGAAATGTTAAGTTTTGGTAAGGGGATTATTGACATAGGATTCAGATGAAATTTGAATTTAATTGATTTAATTATATTGGGTTGTGTTACGATAAAATTTATAATTTTTATAATTTTATAATTTTTATTCAATTTTATTTTTTCTTAACGAAAAATTAGGAAATTGGCTGATGATGGCTATTTAGGCAATAGCCGAAAACGTTCCCATTATGCATTATAGGCGGCCTTAACGTAGGGTTACCAGAGTCTCTTGAGTAAAAAAGAGTACAGAGTTACAGGGTCAGAAACTCCTCGGTTTTTAACCAACAATTTTTTTAAGACAAAACAAAATTTGAAAAAAATTTCTCCAAAAAAGTTTAAAATCCAATCTTTGGTAATATTTTGAAAAAAACAATTTTTTGTTCAAAAATGTAAAAAAAAATGTTTTTAGTATTTATATAAGTAACCCAATACAATAATTAAAGCACAACATTTTTTTTGTAATCTTAAATACTAAAAAATGTTATTTAAAATTTTGTAAAACTCACTGTGTACTAGGGCTTTCGATCGATCCATTCCCGGTCCATTTTCAGTATCGAAAATCCCGGGATATTTTTTCCTAAATCCCGGGATTTTCGGGACTACATTTTAAATAAATTAGTCCATAAAAAAAGTTTAATACAAAAAAAATACAACTTTTCATCGCTCAAAAAATATAAAAAAATCGTCTAAGCAGAAAAATAGTTTTTGACAACATTTGGACAAACCCAAAATGAAAAGAATAGAAAACTCAAAAGTTACGAATAAAATTGTTTGTGCTTGAAACTTTTTCTTTAAAAAAAAATAAATTTATATTTATTTTAGAAGAAAATTGGTATTTTCAGTCTTAGCGAACGCACAAAAAAGAATTACTTAATAAAAATATTTAAGTAAAACTGAAAACTGATACAAAAGTAATTTCAGAAACCTTACTTAAGCATATTTTGAATTGAATTGTGTCTTTCCTAAAGAAACGGAAACTCAAAAACTAAAAATAAAAAAAATTTAATAAATTGAAAATAATGTTTATTTATTTACGCTAAAACTATCAGTTTTCCAATAAAACACATAAAAAACTTTTTTTTAATTTTTTTTAAATGCATTTTGTTTCTAAAAGTATTAAATCCCGAAAAATCTTGGGATCCCGGGATGGAATTTTAAGTCTCGAAAATCCCGGGATTGCGAAAAACCTTCGGGATCGAAAGCCCTACTGTGTACTCACGTATACGCATTACAAAATTACAATTTACTACTTAGATTTCTTTAGGCGTTAATGATTTTAAATTTGAAACTCCAAAGGTCTAAGTGACATACAAATTAAGCAAATAATAAGTATAACACAAAATTTTAGACCCTGGGTGCTAATGTTCCGATCCCTCCTCAAGAAATTGAAAAATTTAGATTTATATATGGATGGTTTTCGATAAAGACATGCAAAATTGTTTTTATTATTTTGGCTAAAAAGGTGGTAGGTCTCATACTAATTTTTGTTTAATTCCTAGCATTTAAGAATTTTGGTAACTTTTTGAATGCAATGTGACGAAAGATGCTTCAAACTAACAAACCTAAAATTTGAAGGTTTTGTTTATTTTAATTCTGACCAATAATAAAAATGGATTACTTCTGAGCCCATGCATTCAGCTGTTATATGATAAAGTTCCAGAAATAAGAAAAAGAGTACTTAATAGTACTTTCGGGAAAAAAGTGAGAGTAAAAAAGAGGGGGGCCTAAAAAAGAGTACGTCTGGTAACCCTACCTTAACGGCTTATATATATATTATGATATTATAATTTTTGTTTGGTTTTTGTGATAGGTGTCTCTTGTGGATTAGGATTTAATCCAATATTTATAAATTTTATATATTGAATTTTCGAATTTTTTGAATTTTTGAATTTTGGAATTTAATGTTTTTAGGGGGTATCTATTAATTTGAAGATTTAAAATATTGAATTGTTAATGCTTAATTTTAAATTTTAATATGTTAAAATTAGGGATTTGTGTTGTTTTAAAGGTTTGAGTTTTTGAGGTTTTCTTAAAAATTATTGAATGGTTATAGTTTTGACGTTTGAAATCTTAAAATTTTGAAGTTTGAAATCTTAAAATTTGGAAATTTGGGAAGTTTAAAGGAATTTTAAAATTTTACTAATTTTTAGGAATTTTTTAGCGTGTATAGGTTTCTTTTGAGTTTTTAATTTTTAAATTCTTTAATTTTGCGAAATTTTTATGGAATTTTTAAAGCAATTTTTTAAAAGATTTTAGAAATTTTGAAAATTCTTTGATTTTGATTTTTGAGTTGTGAAGGGTTTTGGGGAATTTTTGAAAAGTGTAAAATGAAACCCACTTGTCCCAATCTTGATCTTTGGCAAATGCAAGCATATATTCGTTAAGTACCCTGTGGTTTCTTTCTATAGCACCCACAGTTTCATGATGATATGGTGCCGAAAATACTTGCAGCATTTTTAAATGTTTACAAATGTTGCTCATGAGCTCATGTACAAATTCGGTTCCTTTGTCGGACTTTAGCACTTTACTTGGGAATAAACTGATTTACGAGTGTATGTGCTACAGTTTCCGCATCTTTGGTTTTCATGGGAAATGCCAGAACGAATTTCGTCAATTCACACTGAGCTGACAAAATATAGCGATAACCATAAGAAATTCTCAATGGTCCTACAGTATCAATTTGAACAATTTCAAAACTTGTACTTGGCGTCTTTGTGACTATCAACTGTTCCTTTAGTGTCTGATTTGTTTATTTAACGCACACTTTGTGCAACATGACACAACATTTTTTACCATTCTACTCATATTCTTCCAAACAAATCTTTGTTTTAATTTCGAAATGGTTTTTCTGAGAAATTCAGTGGTAGGTGGCAGCGCCACCTTTGGGAAACAATTCCCGGATGAGAAACCAAGTTAATTGTTAATCGATTGGTATTTGCTATAAAAAAAAGTTTCAGCAAAAATGTGAGAGAAATACTTATTTTCTAGCTTGTGGGCGGTAAAAATAAGCGTGTCAAAACCTATCCCGCCTTACGACTCACTTAGAATACATTTTGATGAGAATCGGTGCTGTAGTTTTCGCGTCTACTCGAGACAAACAAACACGTCTCTTTTATATGTATAGATTTTGCCACACTGAATCTCAATATGATCATACAATTCTGCCAGAAATGGATTTCATGAGTTGTGAAGGGTTTTGGGGAATTTTTGAATTTTGGGAAGTTTTTGGATTTTGGAGGATTTTAAAAGAAGGATTTTTGGAAGAATTTTAAAGATTATTAATTTTTTGAATTTTGGGAAGTTTAGAATTTTGAAGGATTTTAAAGAAAGGAATTTTTAAAGAATATGTATTCCTTTTTTGTTTTATTTTATTTTTTATATTTTTTGTTTCTATATTATTGGTTGTTGTTTTGTTTTAAAAAAATTTTTTTTAATTTTAAAAACTTTTAAAGTTTTTAAAATTTTTAAGTGTTTAGGTTTTTAAAATTTTTTAAGATTTTTGAAGGAATTGGAAATTTTTTGATTTTCGAGGGGTTTTTGAATTTAGAATTCCTTTTTGGTTTTTATTTTATTTGGTTTTTCTTTTTTAATGTTTTCTTATTTTATATTATTATAAGTCTCAATATTTGTTAAGATTGATTGAGGAATTGTCACCTTGGTTAATCTTAATTTTTATACCCCCACACTCACTGTGGCAGGGTATACTCACTTTGTCACAACGTTTGTAACGCCCATAAGGAGGCGTGTCCGGTATGGAAAAGTATATATATTCTTGATCAGTATCACCTCCTGAGTCGATTTAGCGATGTCCGTCTGTCTGTCCGTCTGTCCGTCTGTCCGTCTGTCCGTCTGTCCGTCTGTCCGTCTGTCCGTCCGCACGATAGCGGTCGCAGTTTTGGAGATATCGACTTGAAACTTTTTTTACATGTTTTTCTCGTGAATACTGAGATCAAGTTCGAGAATCAGCCAAATCGGACAAAAACTGGGCGTGGCTCCCATACACCGAAAAAAAAGGTAAAAAGTTTTTATTGTTGTATTCGATTGGAAATGTTTAGAAACGTATTTTTGACATGGTCCGAGGTTCCGAAGCCACATATATAAGGGTCTAAATGGGGTCTTGAGACCAATTTTTTTTTTTTTGTGGATTTAATTGGAAATTTTTAGAAATGGATTTTGGACATGGTCCGGGCTACAAAATCACCTATAATTGGCTCAAAATAGGGTCTTGAGACCACATTTTTATATGTTCGAGGTACTTCTTCCTACTGTGTGGGGGTATTTCAGCTTCGGTATAGCCGAAGATAGTCCACTCTCTAGTTTTTTTTAGTCACTTTAATGGGGAAAGGTTTATGACGTTCTGATGATAGGTTTAGGTTGTTGTTTTTGTAGCCCGTATATATACAAATTTTTAGGAATTTCATTATAAAATGTAATGTAATTTTTTGTAATTGAATCCTGCGTCATATTGCAGAAAATGAAATACACAAATCGCCCATACAAGACAATATTTGAAAATCCTGTAATAGTGCTCACACACAATGTTTTCTAACGAAATTTGGCAAATGGCTTCATGGTTTCAACTCTAAGCAAAATGCAATATATCGGCGTAATTGTACAAAGGGGCGTGGCGCCGCCCATACAAACCAATATTTAAAATTGTTGTAACTGGCCTCTCATTTATTGTTTTCCAACAAAGTTTGGCAAATGGTTTCATGGTTTCAACTCTAAGCTAAATGCAACATATCGGCGTAATTGGACAAAGGGGCGTGGTACCGCCCATACAAACCAATATGTCAAATTGCTGTAACTGGCCTCTCATTTAATGTTTTCCAACAAAATTTGGCAAATGGTTTCATGGTTTCAACTCTAAGCTAAATGCAACATATCGGCGTAATTGGGCAAAGGGGCGAGGTACCGCCCATACAAACCAATATTTCAAATAGCTGTAACTGGCCTCTCATTTAATGTTTTCCAACAATATTTGGCAAATGGTTTCACGGTTTCAACTCTAAGCTAAATGCAACATATCGAAATTGGAAAAAGGAGCGTGGCACCGCCCATACAATACTTCAAAGTGTCATTCTTGGGCTCCCATTGAATATTCTTCAACGGGAAATGGTTATATGCCTTCCCATACAATTCAATATTTTAAAAAATGTTACACTTGGGCTCCCAATGAACATTTTTCAATGGGACATGGTTGTATGCTTTCAATTCTAAGTTCAATGTTACATATGGTCGGAATTGGACAGCGGGGCGTGGCACTTTTCATACAATTCAATATTTCAAAATGCTACACTTGGGCTCCTAATAAAAATATTTGACAATTGTTTTCATTAATTTATTATGACCTTAAAGGCAAAAAGGAATTTTTGAGGGCTAGCAAAGCGTACCGGGCCCTGCTAGTATTATATACAATTGAGTGAGGTTATATATTGCCGTATGAAATGTTGTATTAAATAATACATACAATTGAGTCAGGTAATTTTAAAATAATTCGTAAAAATTAAATTTTTAATTAAAGGCCTGCGCATACAGAGGCGTTTTTCGTGCCGCAAGCGGTTTTGAAATTAATTTTGTTAAAAATCATTGTTTTTTCGAAAATAGAGCGTTTTTTTTACAACACAAAAAGCCAGTTTCAGAACCATTTCGAATCAGTTTGAAAAAAAACTTTTTTACTGTATCCATAGTAAAAAAAAACTAGAGAGTGGACTATCTTCGGCTATACCGAAGCTGAAATACCCCCACACAGTAGGAAGAAGTACCTCGAACATAAAAAAAAAGTGGTCTCAAGACTCCATTTTGAGCCATTTATAGGTACTTTTGGAGCCCGGACCATGTCCAAAATTCGTTTCTAAACATTTCCAATCAAATCCACCGAAAAAAAAAAAAAAAAAAATTGGTCTCAAAACCCCATTTTGACCCTTATATATGTAGTTTCGGAACCTCGGACCATGTCAGAAATACGTTTCTAAACATTTCCAATCGAATACAACCATAAAAAAGACTTGAAAAATGTAAACCTTTTTTTTCGGTGTATGGGAGCCACGCCCAGTTTTTATCCGATTTGGCTGATTCACGAACTTGATCTCAGTATTCACGAGAAAAACATGTACCCAAAGTTTCAAGTCGATATCTCCAAAACTGCGACCGCTATCGTGCGGACGGACAGACGGACAGACGGACAGACGGACAGACGGACAGACGGACAGACAGACGGACATCGCTAAATTGACTCCGGCGGTGATGCTGATCAAGAATATATATACTTTTCCATACCGGACACGCCTCCTTATGGGTGTTACAAACGTTGTGACAAAGTGAGTATACCCTGCCACAGTGAGTGTGGGGGTATAAAAAAACAAACGAAATAGTCAGTTTCAGAACTATTTCAAACAGACTTTTTAGTTGTTTTCATAGCAATATAATAAATAACAAACAAAATCTACTGCTGCGAAATCGCTGCCTGTGTGAGGCACTCTGCATTTTCGAAGCTAGATTTTTTAAATATCGAAATGGTTCTGAAATTAGATAGCGAATATAGATAGCATTAATTCCATTTTGCATAAGTTCATTGATAGGTTAATCAATTCGCTAGCATGACACAGAATAAGAAACCAAATGCATCTCAATTTCAATACACAAAATAAATGTAGAAATATGCAAAACAACCAAAGACGTCATGACGTCACAGAAATTTGGCAACTGACCGGAGGGGTACCAAAAAAATGACAAGTAGAAAAGAATCACAAGGAATGCAAAAAAGCAAGAGAATCACAAGATCACAAAAAACGCAATAACCACAAGAAAACAGAAAAAGTAACAGCGAACAAAGGGAAAAATGTTAAAAGTTAAACGCTGTAAAAATGCATTCTGTTATCGGTCCTCTGGTTAAATGTTGCGTGAAAATGTTTTTGAGTCTGACTTCCCGAGTGGTGCTTCTCTATTCGTCTATGTTCTCTGATATAACAGAACACATTTTATAATGAAATCTTAAAAATTTGTGTTTTAACCAGTTTTGTGGTTAATATTTTTCAAACCGATCTTTCAGATTGTTTTAACAAGATGCTATTGTTCAAAATGGCACTCTCCTATATGTAAAGCTGGGCATTAACTAGTTAATTAGTTAATAGTTAATTAACGAAGTTACATTTTTGGTTAACTTTTAACATTTCAGTTAATTTCAAAAACCATTAACTTTTTCATTTAGTTAAGTTAAATTTCTTCGATTAAAAAATTTTTTTTATCATGGAATGTAAAAAAAAAGTAAAAGTTAAGAATTTATACTATTTTTAACTGATATTGACATTAAATTTAAAAATTATTTCACAAAACAATTAAATACACAAGCCAATATATTTCGAAGTGTTGAATACTTCTATATTATATTTTTATGTATGAAAGGACCATCCTAAACACAATGGCGTCCTCAACCATCACGTGAGGTTTACATCGTCAGGATGTTTTTCCATTTCTCAAATTTCTCCAAATGCGAAAAGCAGAGAACGTCATTGTGTTTAGAATGGCCTGTGATATTTGTTCTTAACCAAACTTCATTCATTTCATTCTTATTATTTAATATTCTAATAAAATTTCGCTTTTGATAAAAATTTTGATAATTTTTTTTAAAGCAAATTTGTATATAGAAACCGGAAAAAAGGTTCTCTGAGTGCAGGCATTCAATTGAATATAATTAAATTTTTTTTGATATGTTTTTTTTGTGAACAAATTTTTTTTGTTTTCTATAGAAAATTTAACTATTTAATTTAACATTACCATTTCAAATAGATACCATTTCACACTGAACTGGATTTGAACGCCGGACCTTCGGATCTTGAGTTCATCACTTTACCCTCTGCGCTACTGCGCTTCATAGATTCATGTCGTCCAAGGACCAACCTGAATTTAAAACCTAAAAATTTCTATTTCAAAAAAATTTTTTCAACTTAGACGAGATTCTAACACGGGATCTTAAGTTTAAACCTTTTGCATCTACACGCTGTGCCACTGAGCTTCTTTTGTTCAGGTCACCAAAAACAAATTTGTTTTGAAATTAAAAAATTTCTTCTGTTTATTTTCCAATTTTCCATTTGACAGAATCGTTGAATATATTTTAATATTGGAAAAAAAATTTCTTATTTGTGTAAATGTGTGCGTTGTGCTTCGAAAATTTTTCTCTTTTCTGTGAATGTGTGCATTTTGCTTCGAAAAATTTTTCTCATTTCTGTGAATGTGTGCGTTTTGCTTCGATTTCTGTAAATGTAGTTGTAGTTTTTTGGAATTGTTTTTGTTTTGCGTACAAATATTTTTCATGTAAATATAACATGAATCGTGTTAATTAAAATACATGAAGATTGCTCTGGGTGTATATCAGGGTTCGGACTAAGCAACTTCAATTCCGGAGTAAATGAAACAAAAAAACGTAGTAGAATCTTTTTTTGCGGAGTAGATTCATAGTTTTGACTTTTGACATGTCTTCGCCAACATTTTTTTGAGTCGATCCTTTAGTTGGAAACGAAGCTTAAAGCCCGGTATGCAGATGCGGCGGAATTCCGTTTTGGAGAAATAACATATTTTTCATTTTGTGTAGAGCGAAATATTTTTAGAATTTTGTAAATTAAATAAAAATGTAAAAAAAAATTTTCAGTAATTGTGGGGCCGATAGAAATGTTTTTCAAAGCAACATAAAGGACATTCTAACATAAAAGCAACTCTTTTTTTTCGCATTTCTGCATATTCTAGCCGGAATGGAAATTTAGTTTGCTTCGTTTTTTTAAATAGGTTTGCTTATGGGAACGAATTTTTTTTGTATCTTCATACCGGCCTTTAAATAATTAAATCAAAACATGACAGTTAGCATTGCCAATTGAGAAAACAAACTTTAACTGACACATGACTTGCTCATTTTCGCACTTAAAATGCGTTTTTGCATAAATAAAAGTATTGTCTCTTTTCCTCGTCGAAAAGATAGGCAAAAAAGTAACACTGGTGTATATATAGTTTAATGTTTTAAGGTGAACTTTGGATGTTTAGTCTATCCAACTTACTTACACTACCATAATATTAGGTACTGCATTTCATTTGGACCCGTTGGCCTGAGTACACTAATTTTGTCTTGACGAATGGTGTCGTAGGACGGTCACCGAAATTGAGTGCATTTCAATATACACTCAATTGTTGTTGACAACGTCCAGAACCATTTGTGTATATTGGGTCAGCGTACTCAAAAGTGCAGCGTTAGCATATAGATACTTTGTCGGTGCATTAGTACAAATGAAATGCAGGGACAGGTAATATAGACATGTATGTATACACTACACCCTTACCCTTAAGATGAAAATTATTTGAAAAATTATGATTTTTTAAAAAACTTTTCAGAAAAGATTGTAATTATAAAATTGTTAGGTGATATGATTAAAATATTTTTATAGAATATTGATTTAAATTATGAAATAAGCAAATACATGACAATAATTAATAATAAAAATGTTTTTAAAATTTTTATTTTTTTTTTTTTAGTGTAAAAATATTTTCATGAAATAAACAAGTATGATTTATAATAAAATATATGTAAAAATGTTTTAAGTTTAATAATTATTTTCTTATTGCTATATTGCTGCCTTGTAAGGTATCAGCTGATTGTTATGAATAATTTTTGGTTTTCCATTATATTCTATTTTTGTATTGACTCCTAATTTATCTAGTCCTAAACATGGTAAACATGGTAATCAAATGTGTGTAACCAGTGTCAACGTGTGGAGTCGTGTTGTAAGCGAAAGTAAAGTACGGTATCCACTTGTCCCATTCATGGTCATTTGTTGATGTTAATGGAAATTCATAAAGAACCCTGCGGTTCCTTTCAAGTGACCTTATCGTTTGATGATGGTATGGAGTAGAAAATGTTTGTTTTATTTTTAATAGTTCATAGCATATGCGAACTATTAAAAATAATTAACTCATTTTTGAATTTCGTACCATTATCAGATTTTAGTACTTGAAAATGGACATACTTTAAAATTATTTGTTCTACGAGTGTTTTTGCGACTGTGTCGGTAATGTGATTTTTTGTGTTTGAAGTTCTGCGTCATATTTCAGAAATTTAATAATTTTTTGTTATTTCTTTTGTTTTGTGTTAGGTGTCTCTTGTGGATTAAGATATAATCCAATAGATATTAATTTTTAATAAAAATTTTTTTTAATGATATAATTTTACATTTTTGAGATTTTTGAAATTTTTCAAAAAATTCTCTTTAGAATTCAACTTTCAAACAATTTTTTTTTAAAAAACCCTCCAAAAAATTTCAAAATTTCAAAAATCTCAAAAATTAATATCTATTGGATTATATCTTAATCCACAAGAGACACCTAACACAAAAACAAAATAAATAACAAAAAATTACAAATTCTATCATCAAAACGTCATACACCATTCCCTATTAAGGTAGTTAAAAATTCTTAAAATTAAAACTAATCAGGGTGACAAATATAGCAAATTTTTTAAATAAAAAAATAAAATAAAATAAGAATAAATAAAAAAGAGGAAATAACCAGTTTTTTAAAATATAGCCCTTTACCCGACTAAAAACCAGACAATAAATTTCCTTTAAATTAATTTCCGCAATTTCGATTTAAAATAAAACAAAATAAAATAAGAATAAATAAAAAAGAGGAAATAACCAGTTTTTTAAAATATAACCCTTTACCCGACTAAAAAGCATTTCCTTTAAATTAATTTCCGCAATTTCGATTTAAAATTAAGGGTTTTTGGCGACTTCAAAATCTGAAATGAATATTAGGAACAAAGTAGCCAAAAACCCTTAATTTTAAATCGAAATTGCGGAAATTAATTTAAAGGAAATTTATTTTCTGCTTTCTAGTCGGGTAAAGGTATATATAGTACACCCAAAGAAAGTTAATATAAGGGTTATAAAAAAGGGGCTTCCTTATAATTAATTCCATTATGATTATGAAAAAATCACGAATAAAGGAATGTTACAGGTTCAATCATCATTATATCATTATACACATTAACTAATATACAATGACAATACAGAATAATTCTAATACCAAATGTGCCTAATATTCCAACCCCTTAAGGCAACCCCGAGAGCACTTATTCTTAAGGTGCCTTCATATTAATCAGAATTAAGGTACACACGTAAATACAATGAATTGTACTTAAAAAAAATCAAATTCTAACCAATTTTAATAAATCAAATGAAAACTTATGAAAAATATCCAAGTGGGCTAATTCATAAAAACACTTGAACTAAATGAATTAAATTTTCATTTCAGGCAAAAGGTACAAATGGGTCCCCCTTAAGCCTTCATATAATGTAATCCCAATTTTAGTCTATTATATAGAAGGTTTCTAAACTCTACCTAAAATATATCAACTGAATTTTTGTTATGTTTTTCTGCAATATGACGCAGGACTTCTAACACCAAAAAATCCCATTACATTTATATAAAATCTCTAAATATATAAATCAAAATTAAGAATTATAACACTCCAAAAATCTTAAGAATTATTAACACTTTCCAAAAAACATCCTTCAAAAATATTTATAAAACATCCCTAAAAATATTTTTTTAATTTCCAAATTTTTAGAATCATTTAAAAATTATTACATTCAAAACTTTCCAAAAAATTCTTCTTAAAATTATAACATTCAAACATTTTTTTTTTTAAAAACCCTAAAAAATTGAAAAATTTCAAAAATCTCAAAAATTAATATCTATTGGATTATATCTTAATCCACAAGAGACACGTAACACAAAAACAAAACAAATAACAAAAAATTATTATATACATGAACAACTGAATATTTGTTATGTTTTTCTGCAATATGACGCAGGACTTCAAACACAAAAAATCACATTACATTTATATATAACAGAACACATTTTATAATGAATTCTTAAAAATTTGGAGTTAATATTTTTCAAACCGATCTTTCAGATTGTTTTAACAAGATGCTATTGTTCAAAATGGCACTCTCCTATATGTAAAGCTTGGCATTAACTAGTTAATAGTTAATTAACGAAGTTACATTTTTGGTTAACTTTTAACATTTCAGTTAATTTCAAAAACCATTAACTTTTTCATTTAGTTAAGTTAAATTTCTTCAATTAAAAAAATTTTTTTGTCATGGAATGTAAAAAAAAGTAAAAGTTAAGAATTTATACTATTTTTAACTGATATTGACATTAAATTTAAAAATTATTTCACAAAACAATTAAATACACAAGCCAATATATTTCGAAGTGTTGACTACTTCTATATTATATTTTTATGTATGAAAGGACCATCCTAAACACAATGGCGTCCTCAACCATCACGTGAGGTTTACATCGTCAGGATGTTTTTCCATTTCTCAAATTTCTCCAAATGCGAAAAGCAGAGAACGTCATTGTGTTTAGAATGGCCTGTGATATTTGTTCTTAACCAAACTTCATTCATTTCATTCTTATTATTTAATATTCTAATAAAATTTCGCTTTTGATAAAAATTTTGATAATTTATTTTAAAGCAAATTTGTATATAGGTACCGGAAAAAAGGTTCTCTGAGTGCAGGCATTCAATTGAATATAGTTAAATTTTTTTTATATGTTTTTTTTTGTGAAAAAATTTTTTTTGTTTTCTATAGAAAATTTAACTATTTAATTTAACTTTTTACGAAGTTAACTTTTCGACGAAATTAACTTTTTAATTTAACGAAGTTAAATTTTTGATTAACTTTTACCGGATTAATGAAGTTAAATTCTCGATTAACTATGCCCAGCTATGCCTATATGTGTACGTGTACATGTGAAGAGGTTTGTTTTTTTTTGGGAAAACTGGTAAATATGCGTTCATTTAAGTCATTGCCGGTAGCTCAGGGGTTAAGCAGTCGGCCTCATAAGTACGGGGAAGTACATGGATCAAATACCCGTTCCGGAAAAAGTTTTTTTTATTAAATTTTTTTTTATAAAATTGTTAACCACAGTTCCTTTAAGTAACTTATTTACCATTCTTCAATTTATTTTCCATTTCCATTTCAAATAGATACCATTTCACACTGAACTGGATTTGAACGCCGGACCTTCGGATCTTGAGTTCATCACTTTACCCTCTGCGCTACTGCGCTTCATAGATTCATGTCGTCCAAAGACCAACCTGAATTTAAAATCTAAAAATTTCTATTTGAAAAAAATTTTTTCAACTTAGACGAGATTCTAACACGGGATCTAAAGTTTAAACTTTTCGCATCTACACGCTGTGCCACTGACCTTCTTTTGTTCAGGTCACCAAAAACAAATTTGTTTTGAAATTAAAAAATTTCTTCTGTTTATTTTCCAATTTTCCATTTGACAGAATCGTTGAATATATTTTAATATTGGAAAAAAAATTTCTTATTTGTGTAAATGTGTGCGTTGTGCTTCGAAAATTTTTCTCTTTTCTGTGAATGTGTGCATTTTGCTTCGAAAATTTTTTCTCATTTCTGTGAATGTGTGCGTTTTGCTTCGATTTCTGTAAATGTAGTTGTAGTTTTTTGGAATTGTTTTTGTTTTGCGTACAAATATTTTTCATGTAAATATAACATGAATCGTGTTAATTAAAATACATGAAGATTGCTCTGGGTGTATATCAGGGTTCGGACTAAGCAACTTCAATTCCGGAGTAAATGAAACAAAAAAGCGTAGTAGAATCTTTTTTTGCGGAGTAGATTCATAGTTTTGACTTTTGACATGTCAAAAAATTCTGCTCTAATAAAATTTTACAGCATAATGAGCTTCGCCAACATTTTTTTGAGTCGATCCTTTAGTTGGAAAAGAAGCTTAAAGCCCGGTATGCAGATGCGGCGGAATTCCGTTTTGGAGAAATAACATATTTTTCATTTTGTGTAGAGCGAAATATTTTTGGAATTTTGCAAATTAAATAAAAATGTAAAAAAAATTTTTTCAGTAATTGTGCGGCCGATAGAAATTTTTTTCAAAGCAACATAAAGGACATTCTAACATAAAAGCAACTCTTTTTTTTGCTTCGTTTTTTTAAATAGGTTTGCTTATTGGAACGAATTTTTTTTGTATCTTCATACCGGTCTTTAAATAATTAAATCAAAACATGACAGTTAGCATTGCCAATTGAGAAAACAAACTTTAACTGACATATGACTTGCTCATTTTCGCACTTAAAATGCTTTTTTGCATAAATAAAAGTATTGTCTCTTTTCCTCGTCGAAAAGATAGGCAAAAAAGTAACACTGGTGTTTATATAGTTTAATGTTTTAAGGTGAACTTTGGATGTTTAGTCTATCCAACTTACTTGCACTACCATAATATTAGGTACTGCATTTCATTTGCACCCGTTGGCCTGAGTACACTAATTTGGTCTTGACGAATGGTGTCGTAGGACGGTCACCGAAATTGAGTGCATTTCAATATACACTCAATTGTTGTTGACAACGTCCAGAACCATTTGTGTATATTGGGTCAGCGTACTCAAAAGTGCAGCGTTAGCATATAGATACTTTGTAGGTGCATTAGTACAATTGAAATGCAGGGACAGGTAACATAGACATGTATGTATACACTACACCCTTACCCTTAAGATGAAAATTTTTTGAAAAATAGTGATTTTTTAAAAAAATTTCCAATAAAGATTGTAATTATAAAATTGTTAGGTGATATGATTAAAATATTTTTATAGAATATTGATTTAAATTATGAAATTATGAAATAAGCTAATATATGATTAAATTTAATAATAAAAATGTTTTTTAAATTTTTTTTTTTTTTTTTTTTAGTGTAAAAATATTTTAATGAAATAAACAAGTATGATTTATAATAAAATATATGTAAAAATGTTTTAAGTTAATAATTATTTTCTTATTGCTATATTGCTACCTTGTAAGGTATCAGCTGATTGTTATGAATAATTTTTGGTTTTCCATTATATTCTATTTTTGTATTGACTCCTAATTTATCTGGTCCTAAACATGGTAAACATGGTAATTTTCCGTATACAAGTTCAAAGGGTGTGTAACCAGTGTCAACGAGTGGAGTCGTGTTGTAAGCGAATGCAAAGTACGGTATCCACTGGTCTCATTCACGGTCATTTGTTGATGTTAATAGAAATTCATTAAGAACCCTGCGGTTCCTTTCAAGTGACCCTATCGTTTGATGATGGTATGGAGTAGAAAATGTTTGTTTTATTTTTAATAGTTCACATATGCTATGCATTACCTCATTTTTGAATTCCGTACCATTATCAGATTTTAGTACTTGAAAATGGACATACTTTAAAATTATTTGTTCTACGAGTGTTCTTGCGACTGTGTCGTCGTCTTTTGTACACATACTTAGGGTATGATATTACAAATTTTGGGAGCTCGCATTGCATTGTTAGTATGTACCGAAATCCATTGGATATACGTAACGGTCCTAAGGTGTCGATTGATAATGTTTGGAAACTATTGCTAGGCGTGTCTGTTATCGTTAGTGGTTCAATAGTGTGGCGTGTTTGTTTACTTTTCGAACATATGTCGCATTGCGATACAAATTTCTTTACCATTTTGTACATATTTTTCCACACGTACCTTTGCTTTAGTTTTATCATTGTTCTTCTTACTCCTAAGTGTCCTGTTGTGTGGTATTCGTCAATGAGTTTAAATTTTGTAATGTCATACTGAATTCTTTTTGGTGGGTCCTAAATTTTTCTATTTTTAGGGCTTTGTTGTATAAATATGTTTTTAAATTCTTCTTTTGATTTTATGATTGTTGACTAGCGCTAGCTCTAATATGTTTTCTTTTTTCATTTTCGATATCAGTTTCTTCATAATCAAATCTAGATTCGTTGAATTATCACTGTATCTCGCATGCGTATTTAAATTATTTTGTTGGGTAGAATTATCGCTAAATCCCACGTGCACAATATTATTTTCAATATATATTTTATGCTTTTTGGCCATATAAAATTTCCTGACGTCACTAACGGATGTGCATTCCCATAGCGGAAGTTGATCAGACTTCTGGGCTTTGTCACCATCCACAATGATTTCTTCATCATTGTTTGCCTCTTTATTTTTAATGGTTTCTTTATTTTCTTCGCATTTTTATCATCTTCTTGCGGTATCATATTTTTTTATATTTCAGAATCAATTTGGATTCGGGATAATGCATCGGCATTTGTATTCATGCTTCCTTTTTTGTAATCGGTCAAATCTAGACGAATTCTAGTCATTTTCGATGAAGGATTTTTTTGCGAAAATAATGAGACTAGTGGTCTGTGGTCAGTTACCACTGTACATTTTTGTACCGAATAGGTATGGCTTGAAGAAATTGATCCCCCAGTTCCTTTTCAATTACTGGTTTATTCAAATCATGCTTTTGCAGCAATTTGTTGCATATATATGGATTTTGTAATAAAGGAGGAGTTATTAATTTTTCTTTTAGTGCATCGAAAGCTTGTTGTCTTTCTTCAGTCCAAACAAATTTACAAGATTTTTTTGATAGAGCGTTAAGACTTTTGGCAATGTCCGCAAAATTTGGAATGAATTTTCTGTAATAGTTTTAACACTGGCGATGGCCAGTAATTAGGTGTCCCAAATATACTACTTCTGGACGCAAAAACAACATTTGGCGGCATTTAATTTTAAATTATAACGTTGCAGCATGTCTAAGACGTTGATCAAATTTTCGTTGTGGTGATTTATGCTACAACCATGGATGATTATGTCATCCACGTAAAGGAATGCATTTGAGTCTAAACCTGCAAGTGCAAGTGTTAGCATACGTTGGAAACTGTTTGATGAGATTTTTAGTCCGAAAGGCAATCGTTTGAAGTGATAATGTCCGTTCGGTGTGGAAAAAGCTGTCAAATTTCGAGAATTTTTGTCAAGTTTGATTTGATGAAATGAACTGGTCATATCGAGTGTTGAGAACCATTTTGCTCTTCCTAACTTGTCTAGAATGTCTTCCAGTCGAGTTAGAGGAAATTTATCATTAACAATTTTATCATTCAGTTTTCTGTAATCCACAACAAGTCTCCATTTATTTTTGTCATTAACGTTCTTTTTAGGAACTAAAAGGAGTGGGGAATTGTAAGGACTAACTGATGGTTCGATAATATCGTCCTCAACCTGTTGAGTTATTACTTCCGTGTGTGTGTGTGGTAATCTAAAATCTAAAGGTTCGTTATCAAAATGGAATACGTCCTGTTTTTTGTTGAAAATGCTCGTCAAATCGTGTTTAATTTTTTCATTATTGCATTGTATGTTTAATGTTTCTAAAATTTTATTTAGACGTTTTTGCGAGTGTAAAGGTTTTTTATTGTCGTAGGTCAAAATGTCATAATTGTTCAAAGAATCAGTTTCCAACTGAATACCATTTAAAGTTACTTCCTTATTAGTTGTATTCCAAATTTTTATATGCGTCATGCCATTTTTTGGTGCTATTGAATTACTGAGAAAAATACCTTATTGAATTTCTTTATTGAAAATTACTTTATCTTCCGTTAATTTTAATCGGATTGGTTGGAGAATTTTTGTTCTTTGTGGAATTTTTATTGCCAGTGTATTATATGACTTTGAGTGCATTGGTAGAATGTGTGTGACTCGTTTATCAACACTAAAATTGTAAAAGTTTCGTAATCTATTTAATAATCTAAAAACGTGAGAAAGATTATGTCGAACGGACGTGTTTTAATCGGTCCCGCAGAAATAATCAAATTACTTCGTGAAATAGTAACAACAACCCTTAAAAAAATCACGCGAAAAAGACGCTAAAATAATACAAGGAAAAAAGTGCAAGTGGCAAAGCCACTGCAAATACAAAAAACTAAACAAATAAAAAAGATTTGTGTGAAAAAACAGGAATTCTCTTACAGAGAATTCAACATCCCGCTCAAAACAAGAGCTTGAATCAGCAACAGCTAGTGCTAGTGAAAACACGGCAAATTCACAAATAAAAGCTTTTGCCATGCAACCAACAGGTGCGAGCAGTGCGAATGCATCGAAACCTGTAATTATTACCCACCCCGCCAATAGTGCATCTTCAGAAACAACTATAGTAAAGAGTCGATGGTCAGAGGCACTGCAATTCCCTTGTTACTCTGATGACACAAATTGCAGGTTCCAACAATTTTCATGTGATGCCTATTCTCAAGGGCGCCATCCATGAAACTAAAATACAAATCTATAATGAGGCAGATTTTCGCAAAGTAGTGGATCTTTTCGATAAGTGTAAAAAGTCTATTACACATACCAGCTCAAAAGTAGCAAAGGTCTGTCGGTTGTTCTAAGAGGTGTAGACTCGTTTGTCGAATGTGTCGATGTGAAAGCGGCATTAATTGCATTAAAATTCCAAGTTAGATCTGTGTCTAACATTCTAAATAAGGAAAAATTACCCGAACCTCTTTTCCGCATAGTATTGGAATTCGACCCTAAGACCCTGCAAAAAAGTGAACCCCACCCTATATACAATCTGCGATATTTACTACACCGTAGAGTCAGTGTTGAGGAGCCGCATAAACGTCGAGGCCCAATACAATGCCAAAACTGCCAAGAATTTGGTTATTCGAAAAAATACTGTACACTTCCCAGTGTTTGTGTTATTTGTGGTGACCTTCACCAGACCCAAGTGTGCCCCAAATCGAGAGAAGACGTAAATGTTAGACATTGTAGTAACTGCGATGGAAATCACACTGCCAACTACAGAGGATGTTCTGTCTACAAAACCCTTAAAAATAAAGTTTTTACCCAATACTCTAGCCAATTTTGCACAGATGAAATCACACCCACCACCCCAAGGAAATGGTGCTAATGCCGCACATTGGGGCGCAGCTGCCAAAAAATACCTTTTTATTCTTTGTTTTCGAAAATGTAAAAATGCAGTTCTATAGCCTAATATCCAAATAGTAATGTTTTAAAAAGATTTGGTTCAAATATTGCGTGTACTCTCTTTTAATAACTTTTAACCAACTGTTTTAAATTTTACGATTTGATGCTGCAAAAAGTGGATCATAGCTATTTAGTTGTAAATTTTTGCTTTAATGTTTCAAAAAGAATTTTACAAAATTACATAATGGCATTTATTTAGGTGAATGCCATTTATTTCACCTTAATCTTTGATATCAAATCAAAGGTGAACATGTCCACTTTAAGTTTCTTTTTGCTGCCAAAAAGTACACTTCATAGTTTTATATTTAATACTGAAAGCTTTAACATAATTTACGTTTAAAAAATAAAATAAAATGTTTGTTTCATCTTAAAACATTCATCTCGACATATACGACGCAGATCTATTCAACGCATATTATATTAAATATTTTGGGCATATAACATTTCAAATATCATTTTTACAGTTAATTTATTGGGATTTGTATCATCAGCTGGTCGAAAAAAGCAACCCACCACGCCCACTTTTGATAATTCAGCTTGTCTTAGTTGCTAGTATTCGCGACCAAAATTTTAAGTTCATATGTTATTTGGAACACATTTTATGGTGATTTGAATTTTTTTGTATGGGAGGTAGGCGTTAGAATTGACCGACCACTCCTTTTTTGGTTTTTTTCTTGATTTGCACACAATAATTAGACTTGCAAAAAATTTAAGTTCTACGACAACTCCTTCTATTTTTTGGCACCAAACGTATGGAGCGTTCCTAGTGTGTGCCGCACCACAACAGCAACAATTTTCATACGCAAATCTACTCAAAGGCAATACCCAAGACCCTCCAGTTATTCAGCCCGCCCAACAGAACATTGGCCTTGAACAAACACTACAGATGTTTATGCAAAACAAGTCGCAGTTTATGAACGACATGCAAACTATGATGCAGGAGATGATACACAATCAAAACCTGCTAATCCAGACCCTAATAAAAAAAAAGCCATGAATACGGTAAAAATATCCTTCTGGAATGCGAACGGCTTATGCCAACATAAATTGGAACTTATCATTTTTAGTTCAGAAAAAAAGTTTTGACTGAGACAAAATTTTCACAATTGAAATAGTTTTTGTGCGGAGCAGTTCATAAATTTTTGTTGCAACAAATTTGAAGAATTTGAATAAAATTGTGTGTTGTTGGGTCAGATTAATCGTCACACCACAATCCCAGAACTGCAATTGATATAAAGAAATTGGTAAGGATTACGAAACTGTAAGGCTGTTTCAATGTTTCTAAAAGTGTGTTCTAATATGTAAATCCGTGCAAGGTGCTCCGGCAATCATATTCTTCACGGAACGAAATATTGGAATTGGTTGGAAAACAATCCGCATTGAGGCTATTTCTCGCCAACCCCGCATTGTGCATAGGCAAATACGCTGCGCCAAAGGCCGCCTTGAACAACGATTTCTGCATAATACAATTTGAAGCGCAAATTTGTATTATACGATCGCAATTGCCAACGTCGTTCAATACGTCATCAATAGTCGTGATACGCACAATTTACGTCACCGTGTAAAGCGAGTCAGCTTTAGCGGTGCAATTATTTTCCCCAATCGCTGTTTGATTGATCAAAAACTCACCAGAATGTAGTTTTTCTCAAAAAACGCATTGACAACAAATTTTTTTTGTTGTGGTTTTTCTTATAGTTAATTTCTTTATTCATTCATAATCTTTCTTCATTCAGTCATTCAATAATTTCATTCATGAAGTATTCAATATGTTAAAACAATTTCAAATTTAGAATACATACATATATCGTGGGAAAAATTTGTAATACACAAAATTTTGAGGTATCGAAATAATTTTTGACAAAAATTTTTCTTAATATTTCGACATTGATGGAGAAATCTGGGTAAGTCGAACTATTGTTTCTTTTCTTAAATTTTTGTTAAATTTATTTTTGCTTCTTGAAATATTATAAAAAGGTAAAGCAACGGGTTAGGTGATAGTTTTTACAGTGGGCTAACATAATAAAACATGTATAACATGTTAGCATGGTTGGGTGTGTATAGACTGTTAGGGAATAACATCATCCGAATTCCCTTGAAATGAGTGCAATACAGGATTGCTTATAAGCAGTGATGTATATAACATTTTTTTTTTATAAATTATCTTTGCAATACGATATTAACATAAATAACCCCGGTCTAGTATTAACATCAACAACTGCATACAATTTTTTTTTTGTAACATGTCTCAAGTTTGTCCAAGAAGTTAATAGACCTATTCCATTTTCCCTGAGCTTGACCGAAGTATAGCTAGGTATGCAGTACCGGCTTCTGGCAAACACTTTACTGAGGTAAAGAGAGTGGTTCGTTACAGCATTGAATATTTGCAAGATACCAGTATTTGTCTTGAGAGTACATAAAAGAATTGACAATATCGGCAATTTATTGTCCACCCAGATTCAAAATTACTGAACAGCAGTTTCAGACATTTTTTGCGACCCTTGGCCAAAAGTTTCTCGCAGCCGGAGATTACAATGCCAAACACACTTACTGGGGCTCTCGATTGGTTTCTCCAAATGGAAGGTTACTCTGGAATACTACTAGCAGACTCGGCCTTGATGTGGTTTCGTCATGCATACGAATTGGCTTAAATTCAGAAAATATATAAGTTCACACATTACCCTAAATGTGTCACTGAAAACTGAGGAACAACTTAATGCGGCAGTGCGTAACTTTACCCTTCTACTTACAAACGCCGCACTGGCAACGACCCCAAAAATTAATAACACTACCCAAAAAAGGAATTTGTGCCACAAAATATAGCTGCACTCTTATCAGAGTTCAGATCACCCTATCTGAAAAAAAAGATTACCCTCATTACACGAAAACTCCAAAATGAACTGAAGGCAAAAAACGAGAATGATCTACATCAATTCATGGAAAAGCTTACACCGACGAGCTCAACAAATTACTCTCACAAACAATTTAAAATGACCCATTATTGCAGAATCGCCAATTCGTTTACCCAACGGAGACTGGGCGAGAAGTGATGCCGAAAAAGGTACTGCTTTTGCAAGTCACCTAAAAAATGTATTTACTCCAAACCCCCCAAATGCAAATTACCTGTTACCACAACTCGCAAACAGGTCAAATTTTAGCCCACTACTCATCAGAAGAAAAGCACTTACGATATTGCCAAGTTGAACCCAAAAAAAGCTCCAGGATAAAATGGTGAAAGAGCTGCCATTAATTGCTGTTACTCACTTATTGCATATATATAATGCTATATTAAGAATAGGTCACTACCCAACTGACTGGAAGCTGTCGCAGATCACGATGATCCCAAAACCGGGAAAAGACCCTACACTCTAAACGATTTCTGTTGAATTTTACTGCTACTATCGTCGGCAACACATTTCGAACTGAAAATGCTTAAAGTCACATACGTGCTTTTTTACATTTATGCGCTCGCATTTTACACATTTCTTTGCCCAGTGAGCGAGAGACACATTGGGCAAAGAAATGTGTAAATTTAAGAAATTTGCAAAATAGCTATTTTTCTTCCCCCTTCCCTTGTAACTAAACTACAAATATGGAATTAAAACGCTTTGACTTTTGGTTTGTTTTGTTTTATTTTATTTCACTTTGAGTATTAGAATTTCACATGCTTTCATTTCAATCTTGACGAAATACTTAAATCTAATTTGAACCACCAGAAATGCGCACGTGTGCATTGGGCAACTTATTTCTTTTGTAATGGGAAAAGTGTTTTAGCACATGATTATAAATTGTTTTCGAATTATATGCAATAAATTCACATAAATTTACAGAACACTTGTATGCGTTTCATTACTACGGATGCACTTATACATTTTATAGATACCTCAACAGTTAATAAATAAATAACTATTTATAAATAAAAAGAAACCGACTGAGCCGCACCGACTGTGTCGCAGGAAAGTTGACATCAAAACTGACAACTGAGAGCTGGTGAGAGAACTGAGAGAAACTGTGTTCGTTTAAGTCTAGAAATAAGCATTTTTTTACATAAATGATTTGCTTATACTTTTTCGTGTGGAGAGAATTAGGCAAGTGTTTTATTTCAACACATTTTTTCAACATTTGTATTGAAAGTTAAGTATTTTTGTTTGCATATTTTAGTTTTACATTAATTTGTATCTATAATTAGGCTATTCCTGATTTTTTGTATGAAATAAGCAGAAAAGTCACAAAATTTACCCAACAGCCGAAAATTCAGCAAAAATTTGCTATAGTTTCAATACCAATTTTCAACAAATATTTTAGAGTGTACAAACGTGAGTTCATATCGCCCAATTAGCTTACTCTCTACCCTATCAAAACTTTTTGAGAAAATTCTGATAAAAATTATGTTACCCCAATACTCGCTAAAGGTGAAATACCCAATCACCAATTCGGATTTAGAGAAAAGCATGGCACAATTGAACAGGTTCATCGCATTGTTGAATTGATCAAAAAAACATTCGAGAAAAAGCAATACTGCTCAGCAGTATTCCTCGACATCACCCAAGCCTTTGATAAGGTATGGCATAGAGGATTGATATTCAAACTACAGAAACTATTACCCGCAAACATGCACATTTTCCTTGACAACTACATGACCCACAGAAAATTTGTAGTTAAACATAAAAGTTTCGTTTCTCGTAGATTTGATATTCTTGCCGGTGTACCCCAAGGCAGCGTCCTCGGACCCCTGCTGTATATACTCTATACAGCTATATGCCCATTTATGATCAGACCCTCACCTCAACATTTGCCGACGACACTGCAATATTGTGCTCACACTCAGACCCCAAAATGGCATCACAACACGTGCAACAGCATTTAAACACATTGCAAAATTGGTTATCACAGTGGAGAATTAAAGTCAATGAGTCTAAAAGCGCACATATAACCTTCACCCTAAGGAAAGACACTTGCCCCACGCTTAAAATAAATGATAGTGTTATACCCTGGAAAAAACACATCGAGTCTAAAATTACACAAATCAAACTAAAAAAACTCAAACTCAATTGGCTACTCTCGAAGCATTCGAGACTCAACACCACATATAAAATCCTTTTATACAAATGTGTAATCAAACCCATATGGGCATATGGGATTGAACCCTTGGGAACAGCATCACCGTCAAATGTTGAGAAACTGCAACGAACGCAGTCGAAAATTCTGCGACAAATCGTGGGAGCACCATGGTACATAAAAAATGCACTCATCCACAGAGATTTCCAAATACCGAAAGTATCAGAATAGATCCCTAAACGTACAACAAAGTATGCAGATAAGCTTAAATTGCATCCAAATATTCTAGCTAGAAATTTGGTAAGGCCCACCCGATCCCTACGATAAAAGCGTAACTATTCTGTTGTTGTCATTTCGGTTTTGGTTTCTATCGTTGTAATTATATCTGTTAGTGGTTTTTCTGTTTTGGTTAAAAGAGTGATTGTTTTGTGTATTTCGATTTTCATTGTACCTTTTGTTAAAATTTCGTTGTGTGTTTTGTCTGGTATTGTATGGAGTATTGACATTTCGCTGAAAATGAATAATTGTATTTGGCGAAGTCATTGACTCGTTTTCAAGTTCAATAGCCAATTCTGTAGATTCCAACAAGTCTTTGGGTCGTGCAGCATATATTGTGGTTTATAAGTGATCGTTTACACCTTTTTTAAATGCGTTAAGAGCGACTTTGTTGTTTCTTTTAACTATTACATTTTGTTCTGCTGGTGTGGATTCTGATCCCAGACTTTCAATTCCTAGTCTATTCAGTCCTTCTATTATGTGTAGTAGCTGTTCTTTGTAAGTATGTACCTTTAAATTTCGTTGTTGTAGGTTGTTTAGTCTTATTTGTAGTTGTGCTTCTGTGGTATTGTCTTTGTATCTAAGGCGTAATTGTTCTTTTAGAGTTTCAAAACTTGCTGGTTTCGAATTGCTACCTAACGAGGTGCGCACGGTTGCTGACAATTTTGCGTGAAATAGGTATTGTAGGAAATCTATTTTGCCTTCGGGGTTTAATGGTTTGTTCACTAGTTCTGCTGTAATAATAAAGCTGTCTAGATTCCTAAAATTTCCTGTGAACGTTGTTAGTGCCTTTGAGGCAGTTTCTAGGTTAAAAGATGTCATTGTGTGGTTTCTTGATTCATTTATTTCGGTTGAGTTATTTTTTTCTTATAATTGTGTCATTAGTAGCTGTCTAGTTAGTCGGAGTGTACTATGAAATTCTATTATAATTCCCTTATGGCTGTCTATATCTTCTAATTGGGTTTCCAAAATTTTAAAGTCTTTGTCCAAATTTTCTATTTATTGTAATTTTTCCAATATAGTTTATTCCTTATATGGTCTTTTGGAACTCTTCCTAATGTTTTTATATGTATTTGATCTAAGTAATTTTTTTAATTTTCCATTAGGATTTATTTAAGTACACTCAAAGAATTATTATATTTGGAGAACGTTTGCTGCAATTATACATTTGCTCCAAATTAAGTATTTGTTTACTTAGTATGCAATGAAAAGTAATACAATTATTATAAATAATGTAATTGCTGACTCTAGGGTTTGAAGGTATTGCTATTGTTTCCACAATGTTGTTTTTTACTGTTGTTAGTTGTTCTTGCGGCTTGCTCTGTGTTTTGCCCATTCTCCTTTTGTCTTTTGTTTGCTTGGTTGTTGTCTATTGCTATGGATGAATGGCGCACAAATTGGTGTCCGCAAATAGATTGATTAAATAGGCCTCTGAAATTTCATGAAGTAGGCCAATGGTGGACTTTCGGTAGCGAAGGATTGGAGAAGGCACAATATTTGGGCGATGACGACGGGTTTTATCATGCAACCGGTGCAGATTTGAACGATAGTTGTCGAATTTATCAAATTAAAAGTTATACTTAGCAGACTAAAGTTGTATGCGATCATTGTCGATACTCGAAATCAGTTCCTTGGAGGAAATGTATTTGGTTACATGAAATTCTGCCTGTATTTATTCTCATAGCGCAATTTGAATTTCGGTTGGTCAAAAGAACAATTCCAAGGTTGGAAACTGGCAAGATCGCCATGTAATGTTTTAAGGTGAACTTTGGATGTTTAAAGCGGTCCTCCGCTGTAATTTAAACTTGGGCGAAGTCGCCGCAAAAAGTGAATGAAAGATAAACTAAAAATACATCAACTGAATTTTTGTTATGTTTTTCTGCAATATGACGCAGGACTTCTAACACCCAAAAATCCCATTACATTTATATAAAATCTTAAGAATTTTTAACACTTTCCAAAAAGCATCCTTAAAAAATATTTATAAAACATCCCTTAATATATAAATCAAAATTAAGAATTATAACACTCTATAAATTTTAAGAATTATTAACACTTTCCAAAAAACATCCTTCAAAAATATTTATACAACATCCCTAAATCATATTTTTTTAATTTCCAAATTTTAAAAATCCTTAAAAATTAAAACATTAAAAAATTTTTTAAAAATTTACCTTAGAACATTTAAACAATTTTTTTTAAAAACCTTAAAAAAATTGAAAAATTTTAAAAATCTGAAAATTAAAAATCTGTTAGAATATACCATTCAAAAAAATTTTTCTTAAAAACCATAAAAAAAATTTCAAAATTTCAAAAATGTTAAAAATTAATATCTATTGGATTACATCTTAATCCACAAGAGACACCTAACACAAAAATAAAACAAATAACAAAAAATTATAGTATACATGAACAACTGAATTTTTGTTATGTTTTTCTGCAATATGACGCAGGACTTCAAACACAAAAAATCACATTACATTTATATATAACAGAACACATTTTATAATGAATTCTTAAAAATTTGTGTATATACAGGTTTCAAAAACAAAACGACCTAATTACAAATTCTATCATCAAAGCGTCATACACCATTCCCTATTAAGGCTTATCAGGATGGCAAATTCCCAATCAATCTTAACAATTATATTGCACTTTTTTAAAATAAAAAAAAAATAAATAAAAATAAAATAAAATATTTAAATAAAAAAGAGTAAAAAACAAGTTTTTTAAAATATAACCCTTTAACCGACTAAGAAGCAGAAAATAAATTCCCTTTAAATAAATTTCCGCAATTTCGATTTAAAATTAAGGGTTTTTGGCTGGTTTGTTCCTTATGTCAGATTTTGAAGTAACCAAAAAACCCTTAATTTTAAATCGAAATTGCGGAAATTAATTAAAAGGGAATTTATTTTCTGCTTTTTAGTCTGTTAAAGGGTTATATTTAAAAAAACTTGTTTTTTACTCTTTTTTACTTTCCCATTTTTTTTTAAATTTTGTATTCTTATTTTAAAAAAAATTGTTCACCACTTTTCCCCCTTTTCTGCACTTTTTTCACCCCCGAATGCGAATCTACGTACAAAATTTAAGTCCTGTAGCTTAAAAAATACGAACGTTAGTCCATCCCAAACTTTAAAAAGGCACCATCCCCCTCCCCTTTATCCCCACACCCCCATCAAAGGGAGTAAAATTTTATTTTGCCAATACGAATCATTGTAGCTCGAAGGAATCGGAAGTTATGCCATGTTTAAGAAAAAGTGGTTTGAGTCCCCCCACGGCCCCTACGCCTCTGATGGACCCCAAAATTAAATTGAATGCATTGTCGCCGGAGTTCTATAAGTGTTCCAAATTTCAGCTCTCTATCTCATGTGTATATTTATATATATATATTGTCAAGCCAAAGCAAGTTAATATAAGGGTTATAAAAAGGGGCTTCCTTATAATTAATTCCATTATGATTCTGAAAAAATCACGAATAAAGGAATGTCACAGGTTCAATCATCATTATACACATTAACTAATATACAATGACATTACAGAATAATTTTAATACAAAATGTGCCTAATATTCCAACCCCTTAAGGCAACCCCGAGAGCACTTATCTTTAAGGTGCCTTCATATTAATCAGAATTAAGGTACACACATAAATACAATGAATTGTACATGAAAACACATGAAAAAATATCTACATGAATTAAATTTTCATTCCAGGCAAAAGGTACAAATGGGCCCCCCTTAAGCCTTCATATAATGTAATCCCAATTTTAGTCTATTATATAGAAGGTTTCTAAACTCTACCTAAAGAGAAACTAAAAATATATCAACTGAATTTTTGTTATGTTTTTCTGCAATATGACGCAGGACTTCAAACACAAAAAAATCACATTACATTTATATCAAATCTTAAGAACACTTTCCAAAAAACATCTTTCAAAAATATTTATAAAACATCCCTAAATCATATTTTTTTAATTCCAAATTTTATAAATCCTTAAAAATTATAACTTTAAAAAATTTCCAAAAATTCCCCTTAAAACTATAACATTAAAAACAATTTTTTTTTCAAAAATCTCAAAATTTAATATCTATAAGATTATATCATTAAAAAAAATTTTCTTGACACTCATCAACACAATTCCTAAAAACGTAATTACTTAATTTCACCTAATTTATCTAAACCACAATATAAATATAAATATAAATATAAATCATAAAACCACCCAGTACAACTAATTTATCTAAACCACAATATAAATATAAATATAAATATAAATCATAAAACCACCCAGTACAACTATATTAATCGAATTTCCCTGAATTCAAAAATCCCTTCCTCACCCATTAAAATTCGAACCGAATTTATAAATTTAAACACAAAAAATCATCACAACACAACATGACACCCAGTATATTCCAACAATCAATTCTCCCATACATTCCAAATAGAAATCTCGTTACTATAACCAACTAACTCAAAGAGTTAAATTCCACCAATAAAATTATAAAATATAAACCAACCAT
Source organism: Heteromyza rotundicornis (assembly GCA_951394025.1). Lineage (NCBI taxonomy): Eukaryota > Metazoa > Arthropoda > Insecta > Diptera > Heleomyzidae > Heteromyza > Heteromyza rotundicornis. Next base: position 809,331 of record OX596015.1, on the reverse strand, counting down.
CAAAATAGTGCTAAAAATCTAATTTTCCAAACAAGTGAAATATATAAAAATGAAATATTAAATTCTTGTATGAGTGAGTGTGTGTACGAACGTATGGTGTGTTTATAGAAATGAATGCACGTGTGATCGTTGGCTGTTTGGTCGATTAGATCTGCAAGTGTTTCGTATAAGTTGCCACGTTGCGATTTTATGAATTTCGCATTTAATTGTAAAATTCAAATGATCTGCAAAAATGTGATTTTTTGTTCAAGTGTTTATCTTTTAATTGAGACCTTTCTGCGTTGGCTCCAAATTGTTTATTAAAATTTGAACATGATATTCTTTTTCCTCGTTCAGAGTTTGTTATTTATTCAAGATTAATTGAATACATGCGTGATTAACTGTATGGATGGACTTGGTGGAAACGGACTTAGGGATGCACGGTTTGTGTGTGATGCTGCTGTAACACCCCCACCGTTAGACTCGAAGTTCTTTATTCAAGAACTTCGTTAGCACCAAGTTGTTTATTAAGGTTTGAAAATGATATTCCTTTTCCTCGTTCAGAGTTTGTTATTTATTCAAGATTAATTGAATACATGTGTTATTAACTGTATGGACGGACTTGCCGGAGACGTACTTAGGGATGCAGGGTTTGTGTGCGATGCTGCTGTAACACCCCCACCGTTAGTCTCGAACTTCTCCTGGAGTTCGGTAAAAATTTGTTGTGGAATGCCAATCCTTATTTTATTTTTAAACTTATTATATTTCAGCAAAATCATTATGACTAAAATTGTCACTATTGATGCTAATAAATATGATATAATCGAAATTGCTGCGTGTGTTTTATTCACGACTTTTAATTCTTCGAGTTTCTCTAAATTTTCGATATGTTTTATGTGTCGGTCTTCGATGGTATGCATTTCCTTATTGCTAATTTTTCATAAAATGGTAAGATTACATTGTTTGAATACTCTTCAGAATTTGCAAATATTATTTTATTTAGGTTCTTAAATTCTATAAAATTATTTCCTCTTATTTCATAATTTATATCATTATATGTTGTTATTAATTTTGTTTTATTTAAATTTTTTGTTAAAATTTGTTCTTTTTCGACTTCTTTTATTTATATTTTCTTATTTATTTTTATTGAGCAATTATCGTACGCATTTTTTATCAAACTTTGAATACATTTATTACTTTGTTTTAATTTATTTTTCATAAGGTTTTCCTTTTCAAAATCATACATTATTATGTCATTATTTAATACAAATTCAAATTAAAATAACCCCGAACTATTTCAAACCTGCAATATTCTCTTTTACAGGTATTGATTACGCTTACAAAATCAATCCACTACAGATATTGATTACGCTTACACAAACAATATACTCGCTCCGGGTATCTACATAAACCAATAACCGTGAACATACCACACCCATTATCAAAATCTTCAATCTCAATACAATACCTACAATAACCATTCAATATGTCAATTTACTAAGAATTCTTCAATAAAATCGTATAATTATTTTAAAATTTGTATAAATTCTTTTAACAACCCTCCAAAAATCTTGAAATTTCTTTAAAATTTTCAAAAGTTTTTAAAAACCTTTAAAACTTTTAAAATTTTCAAAAAATGTTGCTAAACCTTTCCAAAATACCTTTAAATTCTAATAGGTATACAAAAACTAAATTAAACAAACCATACAAATTTTTAAGAATTACCCAAAACTCAATTTTTATGAATTAAGGCCTGCGCACACAGAGGCGATATTCGCTATCTAAGTTCAGAACCATTTCGAAATTTAAAAAATCTAGCTTCAAAAACGCAGAGTGCCTCACACAGGCAGCGATTTCGCAGCAGTAGATTTTGTTTGTTATTTATTATATTGCTATGGAAACAACCAAAAAGTCTGTTTGAAATAGTTCTGAAACTGACTATTTTGTTTGTTATTTATTTTTTACTATGGATACAGTAAAAAAGTTCAAACTGGTTCGAAATGGTTCTGAAACTGGCTTTTTGTGTTTGTTATTTATTGTATTGCTATGGAAACAGGCAATACAAAAATTAGAAAAAATTAGTTTTTGACAAAATTAGTTTCAAAACCGCCTGCGACACGCAAAACGGCTCTGTATGCGGAAGCCTTTAATTAAAAATTTAATTTATTATTTTAAAATTTTAATCAAAAACTATTCAAATTTTACTAAAAAATTTTCTTATTTAATTTCCAGGTAATCCCTACAACAACCTCAACTAAACACACAACATTTCATACAACAATTCATAGGGTAATATATTACCTGACTCAATTGTATGTAATATTTAATACAACATTTCATACGGCAATATATAACCTCACTCAATTTTATATAATACTAGCAGGGCCCGGTACGCTTTGCTAGCCCTCAAAAATTCCTTTTTGCCTTTAAGGTCATAATAAATTAATGAAAACAATTGTCAAATATTTTTATTAGGAGCCCAAGTGTAGCATTTTGAAATATTGAATTGTATGAAAAGTGCCACGCCCCGCTGTCCAATTCCGACCATATGTAACATTGAACTTAGAATTGAAAGCATAAAACCATGTCCCGTTGAAAAATGTTCATTGGGAGCCCAAGTGTAACATTTTTTAAAATATTGAATTGTATGGGAAGTGCCACGGCCCGCTGTCTAATTCCAATATGTTGCATTGAAGGCATATAACCATTTCCCGTTGAAGAATATTCAATGGGAGCCCAAGAATGGCACTTTGAAGTATTGTATGGGCGGTGCCACGCCCCTTTTTCCAATTTCGATATGTTGCATTTAGCTTAGAGTTGAAACCATAAAGCCATTTGCCAAATTTCGTTGGAAAACATTGTGTGCTATTACAGCATTTTCAAATATTGTCTTGTATGGGCGATTTTTGTATTTGATTTTCGGCAATATGACGCAGGACTTCAATTACAAAAAAAAAGAGTAAAAAACAAGTATTTTAAAATATAAACCTTTAACCGACTAAAAATCAGAAAATAAATTTCCTTGAAATTAATTTCAGCAATTTCGATTTAAAATTAAGGCTACTTTATTCCTAATATCATTGCAGATTTTGAAGTCGCCAAAAACCCTTAATTTTAAATCGAAATTGCTGAAATTAATTTAAAGGAAATTTATTTTCTGCTTTTTAGTCGGTTAAAGTGTTATATTTTAAAAAACTTGTTTTTTTACTCTTTTTTTATTTTCTTTTTTTTTTTTTTTAATTTTTTCTCCCCCCTTTTTTTTCCTTTTGTTTCCCCTTTTTTACTTTTTTCCCAAATGCGAACCTAAGTAAAAAATTTCAGCCTTGTAGCTTACAAAATACGAGAGTTAGAACTTTAAATTGGCTCCATCCCGCTCCCCTTTGCCCCCACATCCCCCTCAACTCACCTACCAAATTTCATCAATGTAGCTTGAAGGAATTGGAAGTTATGCCATGTTTAAAAAAAAAAGGTTGGAGTCCCCCACGGTCCCCTACGCCTCTGATGGACCCCAAAATTTAATAGAATGCATTGTCACCGGAGTTCTATCAGTGTTCCAAAATTAAGCTCTCTACGTCATGTGGAAGTGTATGAAAAAGCTCGCCGCAGATTTGAGGATATATATATATATATATATATATATAGGGTTACCAGACGTACTCTTTTAAAGAGTACAGTACTCTTTTTTAGGCCCTCCTCTTTTTTACTCTCACTTTTTTCCCGAAAGTACTATTAAGTACTCTTTTTTTTATTTCTGGGACTTTATCATATAACAGCTGAATATATCGGCTTAGTAAGGAATCCATTTTTATTATTCGTCAGAATTAAAATGAAAACCTTCAAATATTAGGTTTTTTAGTTTGAAGCATCTTTCATCACATTGCATTGAAAAAGTTACCAAAATTCTAAAAAGCTAGGAATAATAAAAATGAGTATGATAACTACAACTTTTTTAACCGAAATATTAAAAACAATTTTGAACGTCTTTATCGAAAACAATCCAAATAAGTATCTAAATTTTTCAATTTCGTGAGGTCTAAAATATTGTGTTATACTTATTATCCGCCTAATTTGTAGGTCACTTATAATTTTAATTTTTAATCTGTTTTACAAAATTTTAAATTAATTTTGTTAAAAATTTTTGGTTAAATCATTGTATTTTGTTACTTATACAAACACTAAAAACTTTTTTAATTTTTAATTTTTGAAAACAAAAATTTTTTTTTCAAAATTGTACCAAAGGCTAGATTTTGAAACTTTATTAAAAAAATTTGTTCCTATATTTTTTTTGTCTTTTTTAAAATATGTGGGTTAAAACCGAAGAGTTTGGGACCCCCTGCAACTCTGTACTCTTTTTTACTCAAGAGAATCTGGTAACCCTATATATATATAGTCCACCCAAAACATAAAAACCTAACGGAACCATTTTATAATGAAATTCCTAAAAATGTGTATATATATGGGCTACAAAAACAACAACCTAAACCAAAATTCTATCATCAGAACGTCATACACCTTTCCCCATTAAGGTGACTAAAAACATAAAATTAAGATTAACCAAGGTGACAAGTGCTCAATCAGTCTTAAAAATATTGAGACTAATAATAATATAAAATAAGAATACATTAAAAAAGAAAAACCAAATAAAATAAAAACCAAAAAGGAATTCAAAAATTCCCAAAAACCCCTCAAAAACCTAAAAACTTTAAAACTTTTAAAATGTTTTTAAAAGAAAACATCAACCAATAAAATAGAAACAAAAAATATAAAAAATAAAATAAAACAAAAAAGAAATTAATATTCTTTAAAAATTCCTCAAACAATCCTTTCTTTAAAATCCTTTAAAACTTCCCAAAATTCAAAAAATTAATAAATTCAAACAATTCAATATTTTAAATCTTCAAATTAATATATACCCCCTAAAAACATTAAATTCCAAAATTCAAAAAATTCAATATATAATATTAATAAATATTGGATAAAATCCTAATCCACACCTATCACAAAAACAAAAAATTTTAATATCATAATATATATATATAAGCCGTTAAGGCCACCTATAAGGCATATTGGGAACGTTTTCGGTTATTCCCAACAAGTAATATATATATAAGCCCACAAAATTCTAAAATTTCTAGAAAATCCAAAAAAGAATATATTAAAATCAAAAAATTTCCAACAAGTGATATATATATAAACCCACAATATCCTACAATTTCTAGAAATTCCATTTAATTTCCCAAAAACCTAACAACAAAAAATATATATATGAACACCTGCATATATACAATCACTACCTGACGCCAAAAACCAAAATACATATATATATATCCACAAAAGACGCCAACGCCTCGTGACCAATAGTCACAACCCATACAAACCACATAAAATATATGTATATGTACAAGTAAATACCTAAAAAATTCCTTATATTAAGTAAAAACAACAAAAACAAAACAGCATGGCAACCATTACAAAATGTCTTTTCACATTAGAACACCCTTAATAACGTAAGTGTACCGAATTCCGGCCACTGATCGCCAGGCCAAATTAAATGTTCTGGAAGATCCATTTAAAACATTCAAAAACAGGAACGAATATTTTTATCACATAGTATTGGTTATTAACTTTTATTAAGTATAAGTGTTTTTTCCAAATTCAAAAATCAATTATAAATTTATAAATTCCAAAATAAAAATAAAATTAAAATTCAAAAAAATTTTAACCAATAATTAAAATTAAAAATAAAATAAAAATTACAAATTTAAAAATTTATAAATTTCAAAATATAATAAAATGAAATACTTCTTAAATTAAATTGAAATTGAAAATAAATTTCCTTGCTACTTTATTCCTAATATCATTGCAGATTTTGAAGTCGCCAAAAACCCTTAATTTTAAATCGAAATTGCTGAAATTAATTTAAAGGAAATTTATTTTCTGTTTTTTAGTCGGTTAAAGTGTTATATTTTAAAAAACTTGTTTTTTTACTCTTTTTTTTTTAAATTTTTTCGCCCCCCTTTTTTTTCCTTTTGTTTCCCCTTTTTTACTTTTTTCCCAAATGCGAACCTAAGTAAAAAATTTCAGCCTTGTAGCTTACAAAATACGAGAGTTAGAACTTTAAATTGGCTCCATCCCGCTCCCCTTTGCCCCCACATCCCCCTCAACTCACCTACCAAATTTCATCAATGTAGCTTGAAGGAATTGGAAGTTATGCCATGTTTAAAAAAAAAAGGTTTGAGTCCCCCCACGGCCCCCTACGCCTCTGATGGACCCCAAATAGAATGCATTGCCACCGGAGTTCTATCAGTGTTCCAAATTTCAGCTCTCTAGCTCATGTGGAAGTGTTTGAAAAAGCTCGCCGCAGATTTGAGGCGAGCTATATATATATATATATATAGTCCGCCCAAAAGCAAGTTAATATAAGGGTTATAAAAATGTACCATATTCTTACCAACTCCCCACACTAAAAATTTACTTCATCTTTTATTCCCACACGTATACATACAAAATTATTTTCTTATTTCTACACGGATACATACAAAATGAAGCATCTTCTACCACTGAACAATAACCACTGAACCTTAACCACGAAACTTCCACACAAATGCAAGCTCATTAAAACCAAAAAATACCAACAAATAATGAATTAATGACAGAAAAACCACTTACCCAAAAATTATCCATCATTCTTAATTAATTCCAATCAAAAAATCACAATAATAACAGTAATAATTCACAACTCACACTTGGATTACACAACAAGCCTAAAATTAAATCAATCTAACAATTATTTCCTAAAAACCCCCTAATTTAACACTAATTTATACACTTCACAAAATAAATTAAATTAAATCCAAATAAAAAAAACAAAAATTGAAACCAAATTAACACCACACTGTTCGTGACTTTCCAAATTCACTTCACAATTTAGACTGATCACACATCCACACTCTTTCCCTCAAAACTGAAAAAATACCATCTCAACCACTCAATATTCAATACTCCCAAAAAAAAAAATAATTCAAACAACTCAAACCTATCTATATATATAAAAGAGACGTGTATGTTTGTCTCGAGTAGACGCGAAAACTACAGCACCAATTCTCACCAAAATTTATATATGTGTTCTAGGGGTCGTGAGTCGTAACATAGGATAGGATTTGACACGCCCACTTTTACCGCCCACAAGTTAGAAAATACGTATTTCTCTCACATTTGTGAATCTTTAAAAGCAAATAACATATGATTAACAGTCAACTTGGTTGCCACCTAGGACTTAATTTTTCCCCACCCCAGCAGTGTTACCATATCTGCGGTGTTTTTTACCTTTCGGTTTCTTTCAAAGTATGAAATCGATTTGCTAAAGTATTTCACGTCGATGTACCGATCACAAATTTCAACAACTTCGTATATTTTCAACATTAAATGCAGCAGGGAGTAATAATTAAGGTTATTTCCATTTGATTGCATGTAACTTTTCAACAATGGAAAAAACCTAAGGCAATGCCAAAATAACACGGCTTCTCCTTGAGTATTACATATTCGCAATTCCATAATGTACCCCGATCTCCCAGTGCACATTTTATGCCCACTTTCACAGTACTTCATTTCCACTTAAATGCATTTGCCATTTACATTCCAAATAACTACGGAAAAATGTCTATTGTGAATGGAAATTAAATTATACCCAACTTAATGCTCCTACACACTGCCGCGAAATTTCCCCAAAAATTGCTCAAAAATTGCAAGGCGATATTCGGCTCGGACAAATTTTTTCGTGCTGAAAAATTTCACAAAAACAAAAACAAATGCATATCATTCTAGAGCGCACTATCGTATTTTCAAAAAAGTACCACGACACCAACGAAATTTTGCATTCATGTGTGGCGACCTTAAATGCTCACTGCGAAAGTCGCCCACTTTCACAGTAACCCTACACACAGTACTTCATTACAACTTAAAATACCCAAAATTCCGCCGCCGCGGTACTTTCTCGAAAATTCTTCCAGCAAAGATATTGGAATAAAAAAACGCAGTATCGCATATTCAAGCAACATTTTTGTTCAAGTTCCGTACCGGCTGCGTAATTTCGCGTTGGCTTATGGGGACCTTAATGCAGGCAAACCGCCATTAATATTACGAGAAGACGTCCATTTCGAAAGAAAATTAAATTAAACTTGACTTAAATGCACACACTGCAATTGGCCTTTTCGGCAAATAAGCACTGCAAAATTGTCCCAACAAGTTATAGAAATCACTTTCTTCCCACAAGAAAAATTTACAAAAACACAACAGAACGTCTCTCAATGTGGCAACACTCCTCACAGACGGGGCGCTCAACCAGTGCAGCCAAATTAAGGCAATTTTCCCTTCCTAAGGGAATTTTTGGTTTAAGTGTTTACACTGCTGTTTGCACCGGCCGAATTACGGGATTTGTTTCAAATACTTATACCACATGTCATTTAATTTAATTTCAATAATCTTCCAAACATACTTTACTGCGCTACATCCATACATACAATACGAATCATTCATTCATTCATCCATCAAAACCTATTTCAATACCGATCGCTACATCAATTTTCCTCTCTATAAAATTGTATAAAATTAACTCCACAGTATAAACACCAATTAAACATATATATTTAAAAATTACTTTCATCCATTCATCCATTACATTGCAGACAATGCAACAACAAAAAATTATTTAGGCCCAGCGAAGCGGACCGGGCCCAGCTAGTATTCAATAAAAATTCATCTCAAAAATAAATAAATAATTCAAAACTCAAAATTCACTTCAAAATCCTACTCAAACCTCAAAAAATATCCATTTCATTTCAAGCCAAACTATTAATTTTATTTTTTAAAACTATATATACTAACAACCCAATATCCTAAAAACCTTCTAAGCAACATCATATTTTAATACCAACTCCATTTCCAGATCATTTCCATAACAATTCATAAAACAAGACATGCAATCGCACTTACGCCTTGCAGAAGACACCAAAACCCCAACATTCCACAGACATTCAACATCCAACTACGCTCAATGTGCTGCAGGAATACAAGTAACTCAAATTAAAACATTTTTCCTTAATCAAAAATTAAAATTAAAATTATTTACTAATTTTAAATTAACAGAAAACCAATAACCGCTCTTCAACAATTCAAAACTAATCAAAAACACCAATACATACATGAAACATTCTACAAACGAAAAACACCAATACATACATCCACAAAACCATAAAACACCAATACATACAACAAAACATTCTACAAAACCAGACCTACAACCAACAGAATCATTATTACCCACATAAAGACAAGTAAGTTTATTAACCAATAACTCCCATCTATTCTTTCTTACAAACTTAAACCCCACTAATTTACAAATCATATATTATTACAGCACTAAACCAACAAAAAATTAACCAAAAAAAATATATATATTTTCCTCTTATAGAACAACCTAACAAACCAACTTAAATAATCAACTACACTATATCACCCTACACCAAACTAAACAACCAAATTACCAATCACTCTCTATGTTCTGCAGGAGTACAAGTAAAATCAATTAAAACAATATTAGTAATTAGCTAGGTCAGCAAAACTAAACCACTCACAAATTTACAGAACTCCATCAGCAAATTTCACAGCTACTCTATCTTTTGCACAAAATGCCTTCTAAGCGCCTACCATATTACCAAAGCAGAGACAACACTCACAACTATTACCTCATAATATATATATGAACCACCGTCTGTCCGCACGATAGCGGTCGCAGTTTTGGAGATATCGACTTGAAACTTTGGGTACATGTTTTTCTCGTGAATACTGAGATCAAGTTCGAGAATAAACCAAATCGGACAAAAACTGGGCGTGTCTCCCATACACCGAAAAAAAAGGTCAACATTTTTCAAGTCTTTTTTATTGCTGCATTTTTTGGTCGATTTGATTGGAAATTTTTAAAAACGGATTTTCACAAGCAGGAGTACACGTAAGAATAATATTAAAAAAATATAATATTAAACATCAACATTACAGAACTTCAACAACAATTCGCAACAACTCTATCTTTTACACAAACGCCTTCTAAACGCCCACCAAATTAACCAACGCAAAAGATAACAAACCCCAACTATTGCCTCCTGCAAACACTACCAAAAACATTTATATATACAAATCTGCAAATTCATATATATATTCATATATAAAATTACTCTTTACAAACCTAACCCTTACTCAGCAAATCATATACTATTATGAATATAATATTTATATTTAAATTTTATTATTTCTACAGACCCAACAATCTAACAAAAAATAATTAACTACACTATAACACCCTTCAACCAACCTAAAAAATATCCAACCACACTCTATGTTTTGCAGGAGCACACGTAAGAATAATATTAAAAATAATAATAATAATATTAATAATCATTAACCAACTCGCAACCACTCTATCTTTTACACAAACGCCTTCTAATCGCCTACCAAATTAACCTACGCAAAGATAACACTCTCAATTTATTGCCTCCTGCAAAACATTACCAAATCAAGTAAGCAATTTATCAATAAAACATATATATTAATCACATATCGTCGCTGGGCTTACAAAAAGAATTATGTATTTTTCATCAACTTTTGAGGAGAGCAAAAAAACTGATTCTTTGTGTCCTTACGCATAATTTTAAAATTGTCATATTTTAAAAAAAATCCATTAACTACTAAAAATTGCTGTATGAAAAAAAAAATTCAGTTATTTGACCGATTCTGACGTGCAACACTTTAGGGCCTTAAATCATCACATAACTCTTTTTGATAAAGAATTTTAATTCGATTTCGGCACAACGGAATTGCATGAAATTTAGATCCAAGATATATGTATGTCCTAGCCACAATATGAGAAGATGTGGGCTTAATTAGTTAACTGGGCGTGGTTCCTCCCATTAATGGAATTTCGCGAAAACGTTTTCTTGGTCTTATCAGATATATAATGAAGCAAATTGGGTCTTGGGCATACTAAAAATCATATAATTGAAGTGGAAGTTTAACGATCGGTTTTATTGGTCAACATGTTAAGTTGACCAAATGGACTTTATTTTATTCAAAACCATTTATGGATACATATTGATCGGGAATATATTGTATCACATATCAAATCGGTTTGAATGTCGCTTTTTATACCCTACACCTCATGAGGGAGGGTATATTCACTTTGGTCTGAAGTTTGTAACACCAAGAAGGAGAAGTGATTTCCAATTTGGTGTTGAAATTTCCAAATTCAAGATGGCGGATCCAATATTACCCAGTGGATTAGGGGTAAGTCGGCTTTGACCGACTTCGGGAGGTCATAACACCCATTTAATTTGGGGCCTTACGATGCTGGTAATTGTAATTGTTGAATTTTTTTATTAAATTATTTATACGAAAGGGTAAACAAATAACTAAATAAATAACTAACTATCGAAACTGTTATTATTCAAGTTCAAACAAATAAAATAAAAATAAAAAAAAAAAATAAAATAAGAATAAAAAAGGGGCTTCCTTATAATAAATTCCATTATGATTAATCAGAATTAAGGTACACACATAAATACTATGAATTGTACATGAAAAAATCAAATTCTAACCAATTTTAATAAATCAAATGAAAACTTATCAAAAATAACCAAGTGGGCTAATTCATAAAAACACATGAAAAAATATCCACATGAATATATCTATATATATAAAAGAGACGTGGATGTTTGTCACCAGTAGACGCGAAAACTGCAGCACCGATTCTCACCAAAATTTATATATGTGTTCTAGGGGTCTTGAGTCGTGACATAGGATAGGTTTTTGATCACAAGAAAATGAAATTTGCCATGAACATACTATAAGACCCCAGCCATAATCTGGGCTACAAATGGCCGGTAATAGACAATGGGGCGTGGCACCGTCCATGCAAGTCAATACTTCAAAGTGCCATTATTGGGCTCCCATTAAATATTCTTCAACGGGAAATGGTTCTATGCATTCAATGCAACATATTGGAATTGGACAGCGGACGTGGCACTTCCCATACAATTCAATATTTTAAAAAATGTTACACTTGGGCTCCTAATGAACATTTTTCAACAGGAAATGATTTTATGCTTTCAATTCTAAGTTCAATGTTACATATGGTCGGAATTGGACAGCGGGGCGTAGCACTTTTCATACAATTCAATATTTCAAAATGCTACACTTGGGCTCCCAATAAAAATATGTGACAAATGTTTGCATTAATTTATTATGACCTTAAAGGCAAAAATAACTTTTTTAGGGGCAGCAAAGCGGACTGGGCCCTGCTAGTATTATATATTTGTCCAGGTCTGTCTGTCTGTCTTTCTGTCTGTCTGCTTGTCTCTAACACTAACCGATTCAAAATTTACAACTTCACTTACAACATTTTTGTAAGTTGTTAACCTTCTTTTTTTTTTAAATGTTAGCACTTTTTCTGGTGGTTTGTCCACACGACGCTGCGTTCGTGAGAAGGAACCAGAGCCACTTACAAATATATTCACACATATATTTTTTCTTATAAATGTTAGCCGCCCTGGTGAGGTATCGAACCCACAATGTAGCGATTGTAAGTAAGATGAAGTAGCGAACTAAGCGCCTTTTCACCAGAGCCACTAATGCTCATACAATACCTTTACCTAATATCGATTAACTTCGGCAAGCTGTATGCAAAACGCTTTCATGTATATACACACACAAAAAATCATTTCACATATAAACAAAAATAGCTTCTACCTAAAGCTGCCACATTTAAGAAAATAACACTGTCACAAGACTACCGTAGCCGCCTAATACTGTTTTCACCTATTACGGTGGTGTATTAGATTTTCATATTACACTTTTCTATTACATTACATTTCATATTTGCAACATTAACAAAAAAATATTTGTTTGAGGTGAGAAATTTCATAAAAACAAATAAAAATGTGAAACATTTATAAATTAAAATTCCCGAAAAAAAATACTACAAAATGAACACCTTTCTAAGAAGTCACTCAAGAAATTCTAAAAGGGGAAATCAAAACTTAAAAAAATTTGTATCTCGGAAAGCAGATTTTTGCTACAAAAAAAGATTCAGATTCGGTTTTAGTACGTCAAAATACATAATACGAAAATAAAAATTGAAAAAATCCCATTACTAAATCGCTTTGCAATAAAAACAATCGACAATCGGAAATAATGTTTAGCCGTAACAGGTGAAAACATTGTTAGGTGGCAACGCTAGCCTTTTGGCAGTATTATTTCCTTAAATGTGGCAATGGTAAATCAAAGCTACATATGTATTTGTTACTTTTTGTGTGTATATACACATTAACCATACAGCTTTCTGAACTATATCGCCATTAGCTGAAGTTATTTTATAGCTGGCTGTGGTCTGTTGGTTAGAGTTTCGGCCTATGACTGCGACAGTCTTGGGTTCAAGCCCGTCACCTGTCGTATTTTTTTTAATCCATTGCTTGATATTCTTTTTTCTTTTTTTAATCTTTCTTTTTAAATTCTTTTTTAATGTAACAGTTCAACTTTACACAATTACATCATCCAACAAAATTTCTTTCTATTCTTTACTATATAAATTATGGAGTTCACCATACGACTTGGTCTACCTAACCGCCATTAGCTGAAAATATTTTATAGCTGGCTGTGGTCAGTTGGGTAGAGCTTCCGCTTTGTCTGCGGTAGTCTTATGTTCAAGCCCGCCACCGGTCGTATTTTTGTTTAATCCATTGCTTGATCTTCTTTTTTAATCTTTCATTTTAAATTATTTTTTAATGTAACAGTTCAACTTTACACAATTACATCATCAAACAAAATTTCTTTTTATTCTTTACAAAATTTAATAAAAAATTACATATTTCACAAATTTCTATAAAAAAAAATTACATTTAAATTTTAAAAACATAGAAAATATTTTTGCATCTAAAATACATTTAGTAAACATTTAATTTTTTCAAATTAGTGTGGTTTTTACCCGTGCATGGCAAATTTACTAGTATATTTACTACTATAATATGTGTTAACCAACCATCAAAATAGTGCTAAAAATTTTATTTTCCAAACAAGTGAAATATATAAAAATGAAATATTAAATTTTTGTATGAGTGTGTGTACGAACGTATGGTGTGTTTATAGAAATGAATGCACGTGTGATCGTTGGCTGTTTGGTCGATTAGATCTGCAAGTGTTTCGTATAAGTTGCCACGTTGCGATTTTATGAATTTTGCATTTAATTGTGAAATTCAAATGATCTGCAAAAATGTTAGTTTTTGTTCAAGTGTTTATCTTTTGTTTATTAAAATTTGAACATGATATTCTTTTTCCTCGTTCAGAGTTTATTATTTATTCAAGAACTTCGTTGGCACCAAGTTGTTTATTAAAGTTTGAAAATGATATACGTTTTCCTCGTTCAGAGTTTGTTATTTATTCAAGATTAATTGAATACATGCGTTATTAACTGTATGGACGGACTTGCTGGAGACGGACTTAGGGATGCAGGGTTTGTGTGCGATGCTGCTGTAACACCCCCACCGTTAGTCTCGAACTTCTCCTGGAGTTCGGAAAAAATTTGTTGTGGAATGCCAATCCTTATTTTATTTTTAAACTTATTATATTTCAGCAAAATCATTATGACTAAAATTGTCACTATTGATGCTAATAAATATGATATAATCGAAATTGCTGCGTGTGTTTTATTCACGACTTTTAATTCTTCGAGTTTCTCTAAATTTTCGATATGTTTTAAAATTCAAAATTAAGGATTAACAATTAAATATTTTAAATCTTCAAATTAATATATACCCCCTAAAAACATTAAATTCCAAAATTCAAAAATTCAATATAAAAAATTTAAAAATATTGGATTAAATCCTAATCCACAAGAGACACCTATCAAAAACAAAAATTATAATATATATATAAGCCGTTAAGGCCGCCTATAAGGCATATTGGGAACTTTTTCGGCTATTGCCTAAATAGCCATCATCTAATTTCCTAATTTTTCTTTAAGCAAAAATATAATTGAATAAAAATTATAAAATTATAAAAATTATAAATTTGATAGTAACATATATATATATATAACATATATATAATATAATTAAATCAATCAAATTCAAATTTCCTCTGAATCCTAATGTCAATAATCACTTTACCAAAACTTAACATTTCAACCATATAACAAAAACCAAAACATGACACCCAGTATATTCCAACAATCATATTCCTCATACATTCTTTATGGAATGCGAAAATATCTTTTGTCTCTTTCTGTGCCATGCTTTAATCACAACACAAAACTACATCAACCACCACACCAACCAAACCGACAAAAGAACCACAAGTCAGTCGCATATCAACCGCGAAGATATACACAAGTCAGTAGTGAATTCAATTTTAGCAAATTTTAACAAGTGAATTTAATTCACCAAATCCGATTTAATTCAATTTATCCAAATTTAACATCTGAATTCAATTCACCAAATCAAACTTTTAACAATTAATGGTAATCCGAATTAAATTATTGGTAAACCAAATTAAATTAGTGATAAAAACATATTAAATTAGTGACTCGATATCCTAAACATAAAAAAGTGACATACAAAAAAGAATATATTAAACTCACAAAATTCTATAATTTCTAGAAAATCGAAAACAGAATAAATTAAACTAAAAAAATTCCCAATAAGTATATATACAATCACTACATGACGCCAAAAACCAAAATACATATATACAAATCCACAAAAGACGCCAACGCCTCGTGACCAATAGTCACATCCCATACAAACCACATAAAATATGTGTATATGTACAAGTAAATACCTAAAAAATTCCTTATATTAAGCAAAAACAACAAAAACAAAACAGCATGGCAACCATTACAAAATGTCTTTTCACATTAGACCACTCTTAATAACGTAAGTGTACAGGATGATAGCATCGGATGAGTACTATATTTTTCACTGAAATCTATTCAATTTCTAACTGATTTTTCTTTCAGATTTACATTTTAGGTAATACATCCACGTCTCTGAACGCCAAGATTGATCTATGTACCTATGATCGCTTCTTTTTTTGGTCATGATGGAAAGCTGAAAGAATGACCTAGGAATTTTTGACTCAGTAATAAATTTATTAAAGTTATAAGCATTTTCCTAATTTGCAAAATTTTTTCAAAGCAAAAAGTTAAAAAATATATTTTTCAAAAGAATTCAAAAAAGGCATTCTGTAGGTTTTTCTCAGCGAAATAAAGTCGAAAAACGTTAAAGTCCATACAAAGTTCAGCAAAAACAAGGAAAGAGAGTCGCGAGAACATCAGCAAAGGCCGCAAGAAACAACCATAACAGGATCTGATGAGGAGATTATCAGGAGAACCAAGGACACTTGTTAGCAGGGTATAAAAAGGACAACAAGTTTCTAGGCCATAAACTACATTTGTTCGAAAAAAATTAAAACTGCCGCACTCGCAAAAGTTTTAAGAAGCAGAAAAATTCGTTTAAAAAAAACTGCAGTTGCTCCCTTTGGCACCCCTTCAAAGATTAAAAACTCTCTTTTTGTCTCTGTGGATCTCAAAAAAAAAGATTTTTTTTGGGAGGTTTTTCCAATTTGTTTTTGTTATGAAAACGTTTTTTAAATTAATTTTTTACTGGCTTTGGTCAACCGATTTTTGGAAATTTATCGTTGTATGTTTCACTTCAGGATACTACCACTTTTGTTAATTCAAGTTCGAGCTATGCCGGGTTATTAAGTCAATTGTTTAAAAAAACTTTAATAACATTTGTCTATCTATATTTTAGGAATTCTGCAAATAACACCAGCGACAATGTCGATATCAATAAAACTAAGGACAAAAAACATTCGAAAAGACCTTCAGCAATATCGCACAATCTCAAGACTTCTTCATTAACATTAATGATGTCTAAAGGTATCGCATACCAAGAAGCCAATACCACCATAAACATCATCAACAACAATCAAGCACGCTACACCAGTGCCAAAAATAATTTTCAAAATGCACTTATGCGTTTAAGAAACACAAAGTCTACGCGTCCATCAAATAATTCAAATATATTAAATCGTGTGCTACAGGAGTTTTCAGGCGGCCGGACGACATCCGTAATCAACAAACCGTCATCCGAATTATTGCACACTGCCTTTAGCCACCAAAATGTTTCCATAAGAACCCCGTCAGTACCACCAATTGCACCAAACTTTAATCGAACATCACTAACAAATAGTTCACGCAGTCGTCATTCAAATACTACAACGCGGCATAAGCATCTAGAATCAAAATCCGACCCAATTGTACCAGATTTGAATGAGTTAATTTTAAATCGGACTCAATTACTAAATTGCACTGGTAATTATTAAGATAAATCACATATGGACATTTTAGGCGCTATGGACGAAACGAAAAAAATACCTGATCATTCAAATACTACAACGCGGCATAAGCATCTAGAATCAAAATCCGACCCAATTGTACCAGATTTGAATGAGTTAATTTTAAATCGGACTCAATTACTAAATTGCACTGGTAATTATTAAGATAAATCACATATGGACATTTTAGGCGCTATGGACGAAACGAAAAAAATACCTGATCATTCAAATACTACAACGCGGCATAAGCATCTAGAATCAAAATCCGACCCAATTGTACCAGATTTGAATGAGTTAATTTTAAATCGGACTCAATTACTAAATTGCACTGGTAATTATGAAGATAAATAACATATGGACATTTTAGGCGCTATGGACGAAACGAAAAAAATACCTGATCCACAAGTAGCTGCAAGACGCATTGGCACCGTGTCTTTCGAAGATAGTAAAGATAAGTCGACACACAAGTCTCAAAGGCTCGAACCAAAAATGGACAACCAACTGCTATTACAAAGGCCCAAAACACTTCGCCATTATTGATGCTGTCCTCTACTTCTACCGTTACAGTACCTAATATGGCTCCGACAGTATGCACTGCCGTGCAAAAATTCAATCCAAATATGCGTTTTGTACGTAAAAGCGTTGAGCAGTCCGCCCGCAATACAACCACCAATTATCTTGAGTTTGAAACGGAATTTCCACGCGATTATGACGACAACATTGAGATGCTATCGCGTGAGGCAGAGCATTTGGAGGAGCAATTCCGTACACCGACACGAACAAGCACAGATGCCTAATTACAAGTAACTCGCATCGATGATCAGGAAACATTTAAAACTGAACCGGAATTGACGAAACCGAAGCTCGTTGCAACGACCTCAAGTGGTAAACGGGTGGGCTTTAAAGTCGAGGAAAAGATCGAAGAGCACATTGCTGAAATTAACATTATCAAAAAGGCTACATTGAGAAGTGCTGTCCGCGCTAGTTTTGAAGAAGTTATCCCCGTACAAATTGCTACAACAACACTTGTTACGGAATCGGCAACGGCGGCTTCTACAAGTATTACTAAAACTACAGCCACTATTGCAACAGCGTCAACAAAAGCAACTGCCGCTAGAGATGATGATGATGAGCCCGTAGCCATGTCGCCATGTGGGCGCTTTTTTAAATATGACAAGGAAGTTGGACGTGGTCCTTTTAAAACTGTCTACCGGGGGCTGGACACTGAAACAGGAGTAGCTGTAGCATGGTGTGAACTTTTGGTAAGTTTTGTTGTTGTTGTTTAAATTATTCGCTATTAGACACTTTGGTGTCTAGTGTTTGACAACTGGTTGTCGAAATTGAAAAACTCAAGATGGCGGTCCAATATCGCCAGTAGGTGTAGGGTATATATAAGTCGGCTTTGACCGATTGAAACTTACTCACTTGTATAAACCTTGATTTTCAATGCAACAGTTCAACTACCCACATTAGGCCACAATTACATCATCAAAAAAATGTCTTCCAATTTCTTGCAAAATTTAATAAAAGTTCACAAATTTCTATAAAAAAAAAATTTCATATAATATAAAATATTTCTGCATCTAAATAATAAATAATACAAAATATAGTAAGTAAACATTTAATTTTTCAAATTAGTGTCTTTTTTCCCGTGCATAGTACGGGACATTTTTGTTCCTGTTGAATAGAAAAACTAGCTAACCGATTTACATCATTTTTTTTTAAAACGTCATATTCATTTTAGGATACTTTTTATTTGATTTTCGAAAAGTAAATATTTAAATTTTCGGTATTAAGTTGTAATTATGAATCTAAATACAAATTATTCAAAAGTAATATTTTTAGTTATTTTTTGTGGGTTTGTCTGTTTTATACACCATTTAATGAAAAATTTGTTTTTGTTATGAAAACGTTTTTTAAATTAATTTTTTACTGGCTTTGGTCAACCGATTGCAATTTATCGTTGTATGTTTCACTTCAGGATACTACCACTTTTGTTAATTCAAGTTCGAGCTATGCCGGGTTATTAGGTCAATTGTTTAAAAAAACTTTAATAACATTTGTCTATCTATATTTTAGGAATTCTGCAAATAACACCAGCGGCAATGTCGATATCAATAAAACTAAGGACAAAAAACATTCGAAAAGACCTTCAGCAATATCGCACAATCTCAAGACTTCTTCATTAACATTAATGATGTCTAAAGGTATCGCATACGAAGAAGCCAATTCCACCATAAACATCATCAACAACAATCAAGCACGCTACACCAGTGCCAAAAATAATTTTCAAAATGCACTTATGCGTTTAAGAAACACAAAGTCTACGCGTCCATCAAATAATTCAAATATATTAAATCGTGTGCTACAGGAGTTTTCAGGCGGTCGGACGACATCCGTAATCAACAAACCGTCATCCGAATTATTGCACACTGCCTTTAGCCACCAAAATGTTTCCCTAAGAACCCCGTCAGTACCACCAATTGCACCAAACTTTAATCGAACATCACTAACAAATAGTTCACGCAGTCGTCATTCAAATACTACAACGCGACATAAGCATCTGGAATCAAAATCCGACCCAATTGTACCAGATTTGAATGAGTTAATTTTAAATCGGACTCAATTACTAAATTGCATTGGTAATTATGAAGATAAATCACATATGGACATTTTAGGCGCTATGGACGAAACGAAAAAAATACCTGATCCACAAGTAGCTGCAAGACGCATTGGCACCGTGTCTTTCGAAGATAGTAAAGATAAGTTGACACACAAGTCTCAAAGGCTCGAACCAAAAATGGATAATACACAACCAACTGCTATTACAAGGCCCAAAACACTTCACCATTATTGATGCTGTCCTCTACTTCTACCGTTACAGTACCTAATATGGCTCCGACAGTATGCATATCTTGAGTTTTTCAATTTCGCCTTGGACCTTTACAACCAGTTGTCAAACACTAGACACCAAAGTGTCTAATAGCGAATAATTTAAACAACAACAACAAAACTTACCAAAAGTTCACACCATGCTACAGTTACTACTGTTTCAGTGTCCAGCCCCCGGTAGACAGTTTTAAACGAACCACGTCCAACTTCCTTGTCGTATTTAAAAAAGCGCCCACATGGCGACATGGCTACGGGCTCATCATCATCATCTCTAGCGGCAGTTGCTTTTGTTGACGCTGTTGCAATAGTGGCTGTAGTTTTAGTTATACTTGTAGAAGCCGCCGTTGCCGACTCCGTAACAAGTGTTGTTGTAGCAATTTGTACGGGGGTAACTTCTTCAAAACTAGCGCGAACAGCACTTCTCAATGTAGCCTTTTTGATAATGTTAATTTCAGCAATGTGCTCTTCGATCTTTTCCTCGACTTTAAAGCCCACCCGTTTACCACTTGAGGTCGTTGCAACGAGCTTCGGTTTCGTCAATTCCGGTTCAGTTTTAAATGTTTCCTGATCATCGATGCGAGTTACTTGTAATTTGGCATCTTTGCTTGTTCGTGTCGGTGTACGGAATTGCTCCTCCAAATGCTCTGCCTCACGCGATAGCATCTCAATGTTGTCGTCATAATCGCGTGGAAATTCCGTTTCAAACTCAAGATAATTGGTGGTTGTATTGCGGGCGGGCTGCTCAACGCTTTTACGTACAAAACGCATATTTGGATTGAATTTTTGCACGGCAGTGCATACTGTCGGAGCCATATTAGGTACTGTAACGGTAGAAGTAGAGGACAGCATCAATAATGGCTCGACATCTAAAAACCTATTAAACCTATTAAAGAAATTCCTTAATTATGTAATACCAATCTTATTTTCAAGCCATTTTGATAATATAATATTTTAGTTTAACTCTATTGGCCCTACTCTAATTTTAGATAGGTCCTTGCTGTAATTTGTTGTGTAGAAATTTTAAATCTAGGAATAATTAATTAAAATGTAAAAATAATTATATATAATATCTGGATAAAAAAATGGATAAATGATTAAAAATAGATTATTAGGAAATAAAGTCTAAAAAAAATCAAATAAATTATAATAATTAATACATGGAAATATAAATTTATGTTTCTACGATATATTTCTTTAAGTTATTTTTACTTTAAGCAATTTACCCCATCTAGTTCTACTACTTTATAAGGTCCATGGTAAGGAATGTGGTTTTTCCTTCTAATACCTAACTTTACTATAACTAAATCTCCTACATCTACGACTAATGGATTAATTTTTTTCTCGCTGTCATTTCTTCTTTTGACTTTAACTCTATTAATAATTTCTTTTGCTTTTTCTATAGATTCCTTCAGCCTGAAACTAACTTCATTCGCGTAATTTTCCATGTTATACACAGGCTCACTTTTCATAATGTCATCACTCGGCAAATACGGTAATTTACCAAAAACTAATTCAAACGGCGTGTACTCCGTATCAACATTTGGAGTAGTGTTATACGCAAAAGTGTAAAATGAAACACACTTGTCCCATTCTTGATCTTCGGCAAATGCAAGCATAGATTAGTTAAGTACCCTGTGGTTTCTTTCTACAGCACCCACAGTTTCATGATGATATGGTGCCGAAAATACTTGCAGCATTTTTAAATGTTTACAAATGTTGCTCATGTTTAAAACAACCGTACTTGAGAATAAACTGATTTACGGGTGTATGTACAGTTTCCGCATCTTTGGTTTCCATGGGAAATGCCAGAATGAATTTCGTCAGTTCACACTGAGCTGACAAAATATAGCGATAACCATTAGAAATTCTCAATGGTCCTACAGTATCAATTTGAACAATTTCAAAAATTGTACTTGGCGTCTTTGTGACTATCAACTGTTCCTTTGTGTGTCTGATTTGTTTATTTAACGCACACTTTGTGCAACTTGACACAACATTTTTTACCATTCTACTCATATTCTTCCAAACAAATCTTTGTTTTAATTTCAAAATAGTTTTTCTAATTCCGAAATGCCCTCCGCAAGGCGAATTGTGATATTCTTCTATTAAATTATTTTTCATTACTTCATCTTCTATTCTTTGGGGACTTTTATATATTAATTAGCTGGGCCTGACCCGCTTTGCTGGGCCTAAAAAACTTTTATAGTTGCATTGTTAAACTTATCTCATAAGCAACTTTTTTCCCTGAAACCGAAAGGTAAAAATTTCACCGAAGTTGAAACCCGCAGATATGATAACACTGTTTGGGGGGGGGGGGGGGGGAGGAGAAATTCAGTGGTAGGTGGCAGGCCACCTTTGGGAAACAATTCGCAGATGAGCAACCAAGTTAATTGTTAATCGATTGGTAATTGCTATAAAAAAAAATTTCTGCAAAAATGTGAGAGAAATACTTATTTTCTAGCTTGTGGGCGGTAAAAATAAGTGTGTCAAAACCTATTTTCCCTCACGACTCACTACCTTTAGAACACATATATACATTTTGATGAGAATCGGTGCTGTAGTTTTCGCGTGTACTCGAGACAAAAAATTTTATATGTATAGATTTTGCCACACTGAATCTTAATATGATCATACAATTCTGCCAGCTCCATTTCATGCTAAACACGAAAAACTCACTTTCAGTAGTTTGAGTATTATAGCGGATACACCAATGTTAAAAGTTGTTCAAAACTTTTGAAATTGAATGGACACCAGTCCATTCAAAAGTAAAACACACACAAAACCATTATACCAATTGATAAAATTTTTGTCAATATACGGTCAACAAAATAATTTTATCAATCTATCTTTTTTGTCGAATAAAAAAAATGTTGTTCAAATTGCAAAAATTTTATTCAGATCGATAAGCATTTTTTGTTAACCGTTATTGACATCAATTTTGTTAATTTTTTTGTGTGTGTAGCATTAAATCCAGAAAAGTGTCAATTTGTGTTTACCAATTAGATTTAAAGTAAATGCATTGCTGTATATTTGTGGAAAAACGTCGAAAATATCCTAAACAATGCATAAAAAATCTATTTTTTGAATCCTGGGTTTTCAGGATTTAGAAAACGCATTTAGAAAGGCATTCAATCCCGGGATCCCGAAGTCCTGGGACTGAATGCCTTCATTTAAAGTGAATATGAGAAAATGCACGATTAATATTGGCAACTCCAGAAAGTATGGAGTGTTGTGTGACATAAATAATAAAGAAGTGTAAACGTTTGAGCTTGAAAGATTAAGCGGCCTAGAAGCATGAAAAGAATTTGTAAATATTCACTGCTGCAAAATATGTGAATATCCACCGTTGAAAGTTCGCAATTGAACTTAATGACAGAAAATGCCCAATTAATATTGAAAAGTGTATTAAATAGTTGCGCCTGCTCAATACACTATCGCGAACGAATTGGAAGAAGTAGAATGTGTAAGCTTACTTACTCACCGAAGTTAGAAAAATCACAGAATTTCACTGGAGAATATCACTGAAATTTAATGTTAGGAAAAGCTGAAAATGTAATAAAACCTCTGCACCTGTGCAATGCTCTGTTGTGCAGTCACAGAAAACAAATGAAAAGCATCAAATGAAACGGCAGTTAGCGCAATGGTGCAGCTGTGATCTTTTCACCACGGCGGTGCAACAATCATCTCACCACGGCGCCACGTATAATCTATTTTTTTTTTATTACAGTATGATATTTATTGTATCATCCAAATTTTTTTTTTTAGATCTAACAATAATAATTCAAAAGGGTTTTCAATAAAAAATTTCACTTAATTCTATTTATAAATTGAGTTTTGCCCTTTGTCCATTGAGTTGGGCATGATGTGTTTTCGTAGCTAATATAGGGGAATAAATTAGTTTCGCTTAAGACGTGAAGGATTCAACGGTCTTAGCAGTTTTCTAGCTAGAATGTTAGGGCTCTGGCAATTTGTCTCAGGATTTTAGATTGGACTCTCTGGAGTTTTTCCACGTTCGAGGGAGAGGCAGTGCCCCAGAGCTCAATTCCATAGTCCATATGAGTTTTATTATACTTTTGTATATTTGGACTTTGTATGTAAGATTTAGCTTAGATGCCTTTGAGATTAGCCAATTTAGTTCAACCGTTTTAGTTTAATCTGGGTGATTTTGGATTGAATGTGCTTATGCCACGTGAGTCGACGATCGAGGTGCATTCCAAGATACTTTGTTTCGGAACTTTCAGGGACAACTTGGCCGTTTATCTTCAGAGCAGGGAACGTGCCCCTTCTTAGGGTGAAGGTTAAGTGACAGCTTTTGGATTCGTTGACTTTGATTTTCCATCGTGATAGCCAATTACTTAGAGTGTCCTAGTGTTTCTGCGCGTAAAAAGTTGCCATGTCTGGGTTTGAGTGAGAGCACAGGATAGCAGTGTCGTCAGCAAAAGTGGATATAAGAGTTCTATCTATTTTGGGCATATCTGCAGTATAGAGAATATATAGCAGGGGCCCGAGGACACTGCCTTGTGGTACTCCGGCCAGTATTTCGTTTCTATTCGTGAGATAGTTTTTAAGTAGGCAGTGCATATTTTTAGCAGCTCGCCAGAGAGAGTAATTTGTTGATTTTGTGGGTGCGAGATGTTCAACAAATTGTTGGAAGTCTCTTTCGGATTTTCACTTTAGCTGTTTTTGTAGAGTTCGAGTGATGTTATTGAGTTGTTTTTTCAGATTTGGGGATCTGTTGTTTTGCCATTCGCGACGTATTTTACTTTTATTTTTTATTAACTGTTCTATGTTCATTTTGCATAGCTGCGAGTTGAGCTATTTGGGATTTGGGCTGTAGTGGCCGCTGTAGCTGCTTGGGAAAGCAAGAATGTGAAATTACTAACAGCTGTGTTTATTTCATTTTTCGTTTTTAGTGAGACATTTTGGTTAATGTGGGAGCTTATATACTTCCGATATTTGAGCCAGTTTGTGAGTTTACTGGTCAATTTATCTGGTGAGTTGACCTCAGAACTTGGCGCGTATTTTATTGTGGTAATGGTAGGCGTATGGTCTGATGAGAAATCTAGAGAAGATTCTATAGTCAATTGGCTCCGTCAAGGCCAAGTCTGTTGATGGTGTTCAACAGGAGCCTGCCCTTTGGTGATATTAGGCTAGAGCCCCAATATGTATGTTTGGCGTTGAAGTCGCCGGCAACGATAAACTTTTGTCCAAGAGAATGGGAAAAAGTCTGGAATTGTTGCTCAGTTATTTTGTGTGGGCGGGCAGTATATAGCTGTTAATGTTAGGCCTTTTAAGTATTCATCGAGAGAAATACTTGTTGCTTGAATATATTCTGTGCAATAATTCTGGAGAGCATAATGCTTTATCCGGCTTTTTATGAGAATAGCGGAACCACCTCTAGAGTTTCCGCTTGGATGCTTTGTGTCATAGAGTTTATATCCTGGGATATTGAAAAAGTGTTTTTCAGTGAAGTGAGTTTCAGAGATTAGCATAACGTCTATGCTGGACTCTTTCAAGAACTGGAGAAGTTCTAGTTTGTGAAGACACAGGCCGTTTGCATTCCAGAATGATATTTTTAAACTATTCATGGTTTAGACATGTTGATGTTTAGATGTTGTAGTAAAAGACTTTGATTTTTAATCATTTCTTGCATCATATTTTGCATACTGGACATAAATTGAGACATATTTTGTATGAACATTTGTAGGGTTTATTCAAGACTACTGCTTGGAGGAGCAGGTTGCACAGGAACAGAGTCACTGCTTTTTAAGGCGCTGGCGTAGGAAACGCCTTGTTGGACAGCGTATAACGGAGGAAATTTTTGGGTTTTCCTAGTTTCATGTTTTTGAGTTGCATTTTCCGTCTTTTTTATGTAGCTTTGATAGACTGCGCAGCCTCTATAGTTAGCAGTGTGATTGCCTCCGCAATTACTTCATTTTTTATAACCCTTATATTAACTTGCTTTGGGCGGACTATATATATATATATATATATATATATATATATATATATATCCTCAAATCTGCGGCGAGCTTTTTCATACACTTCCACATGAGCTAGAGAGCTGAGATTTGGAACACTGATAGAACTCCGGTGACAATGCATTCTATCAAATTTTGGGGTCCATCAGAGGCGTAGGGGGCCGTGGGGGGACTCAAACTTTTTTTTTTTAAACATGACATAACTTCCGATTCCTTCAAGCTACAATGATGAAATTTGGTAGGTGGGTTCTTATTGACAAAATGATTTTTTATACCCTTTGGAAACGGGGGTGTGGGGGCAAAGGGGAGCGAAATGGAGCCAATTTAAAGTTCTAACTTTCGTATTTTTTAAGCTACAGGGCTGAAATTTTTCACATAGGCTAGCATTGGGAAAAAAGAGTAAAAAAGGAAAAAAAAGGGGGGGAAAAGGGGGGAAAAAATTTTTTTTTTTAAACCCCAAAAAATTTTTTAAATGTAAAAATTTAAGAAGAAAAACTATACGGGCAAAATATAAATGAAAAAGAAATTTACCGAAAAAAAAAATTTTTTTAAAAAAAAGGGGAAAATAAAAAAAGAGTAAAAAACAAGTTTTTTAAAATATAACCCTTTAACCGACTAAAAACCAGAAAATAAATTTCCTTGAAATTAATTTCAGCAATTTCGATTTGGCGACTTCAAAATCTGCAATGATATTAGGAATAAAGTAGCCAAAAACCCTTAATTTTAAATCGAAATTGCTGAAATTAATTTCAAGGAAATTTATTTTCTGGTTTTTAGTCGGTTAAAGGGTTATATTTTAAAAAAACTTGTTTTTTACTCTTTTTTTATTAATAGTGGAATCCTCTTTTGTTTTTGTGCATAAACCTGTTTCGTGTAGGTCACCACAAATAACGCACACGCTGGGAAGAGTGCAGTAAGACTTTGTGTGGCCGTATTCTTGGCAGTTATGACACTGAATCGGTACACTGCGCTTGTGAGGCACTTCAATTGTGAGTATATCGGGTGGGGTTCTCCTTTTTTGAGCATTTTCGGGTCGAACTCTAGTTCCACACGGAAAAGGGGTTGTGGAATTTTTTTTTGATTTTGAATATTGAATACGGACTTTATTTGGAAGCCCTCAGTTTTTCGTCGCATTCTACGAAAGGCTCGATACCTTTCAGTACAACTGAGAGGCCTTTAGACCTTTTGAGCTGGTAAGTGTAGTAGCTTTTTTTGAGATTATCAAAGAGTTTGACAATTTTTCTATAGTTTGGCTCGCTGTAAATTTGAATTTTTGTTTCGTGTATTAGGCCCCTGAGGATAGAAACCACGTGGAAATTATTAGGACCAATATTTTTGGTTAGTTCTTCGATGAGCGAATTAGAGTTTCGCTCACGCAGATAAATATGTGGGGGTTTTTGCGATTTCGGTTTGGGATCCGAACTGATTTCTTCAGCAAGAATAGAAAATCGGTTTTGCCCAAGCTCAAGAGACGGTTTGTCGGGATTTGTCTTTTGAATTTTCGCGGAACTCTTATTTCCGTTAGTGGGGGACGAGAGCCCTCACTGTTGGAAGTAAATGTTAATTCCTGTCTGCACTGTCGGCATTTTACTGATTTGACCTAAACAATTGGAGCGGGTAGCGACCTTTTTTATGCGACAAGCGATATTATAAGAACCGCTATTTGTCTCACTTGTATCAGGAACGGGAGTAAAGCATAGGGGGATTTGGACATATTTGCTAGGAGTATCAATATGAGAAATTGACGATACAGAGTTACCTGAGTTTCTGTGTGAAGTATCACTCTGGGCACTCACTTGCAGATCCGGTGGTGGAATTTTAGTATGCCGTTTAGTTTGCTGTTGTTGTTGTTGCGAAAGCTGCTGCTGCACAACGTCTTGCTGTGGAAGCTGTTGCTGCAGAAGTTATGACTGATATTGTTTTGGCTGCAGTTGGTGCGTCAATTATGATTGCAGTTGTTGTTGTTGTACTGGTTGCAGCTGCTGGTGAGCGGTATCATCTCGTTCACTGACTGCTATAGACGGAGGGGTTCCTTGCATGACGAGGAATTGTAAAATATACCAGGGCGTTCACACTGGTACTGATTGTGCGCTTTTAAGAGTCTGGTCACCCTACCCAAAACACAGGGTGGTGTCCACGATAATATTAGCGGTTTGTGTCCACACTGATCGAGGCAAATGTTTGGGACTTTTTCGAGGGAAATTTAATTGAGTCGGCTGGTTTGCGTCTATGATACACTGCTCGATACAAAAGCTTTTTGGGATTTTCTTAAATTTCTTTGAGGGAAATGTAAACGTCACTTTCGTTGTTTTTATTTGCTAATGGAGTCTCAATTTCCAAAGTAATTATCAAGTTATAAATAATTGTCCACTTCACTGCACTTCATGCACTCGCGAATCAGGATAAAATGTGCTTTTTAGCACATGTATTGTTTTCCGTATAGCACTATGGATTTTGTTATTATTTATAAAAACAGAGAGTAATAATAAAATTACTCTTCGCCAGAGTTGTCAGAGTTTGTCAGAGTTGTCAAGTATAATCTATGGATCTGATCTATGCTAACTGAAAAATAAATTATGGCAAAGTATGCAATGTATGCAATTAATAACGATGATCCTGAAAGCCCGCAAATATAGGCTATTTTCACTATTTTCACAAATTTCCGGGTGAATTTTCCGGGTTTTCTTGACCGACATAGAAGCGTATCACCAAGACGAAGGCAACAAATAAAAAATTATCCAAATCGGGTGCTCCGTTGATTTTTGATGCAATGAGTTACATATTTCGCGACTTGGTTTTATATATATAGATATCTTTACTCCTGAGCGTTTATTCTTTAATTTATCGTGTTGCAACATATTATATAAATTCTTAAACTTTTCCTTTGACATATACCAAAATATCATGTCATTTTTGTCTCGATGATAGCTTCTCTAAAGACAAATTATCACTACATCGTACCAGTATTTAAAATTTAATATTTAATATTTCAATTCTTTAGGGACCCCTAATATTCAAATCGCTCTCTATAACAAACTTTAACTTTTTCATATTCCTAACGTCAGAAATGGACGTGCAGAAATACCGTGCACTGTACAGACTCCGATCGAGAGCTACCTTTCTCCATATCTACATTAATCTCTGCAATACCCTTTGCTGTCATGCCCCTTGTCACCACTAATGTTTTCTTCGCGGGCTTATCTTCCGTTTTCGGAATCATTGTTCTTAACAAATCTGAGTCTATTTTTATCCTTGACAATGCGTTTGTATTGATCTTTCCCTGTTTGTAAACAATTTCATAATCATAGTCAGACAGATCTACTCGTATTCTCGTCAAGTTTGAAGATGAATTCTTGTGCGAGAATATAGAAACCAAAGTTCAGTAATCATTGGTTTTTTTAAAATGAAAATTAGAGACCGAAATAGCTTTTCTAATTTTGGCCGAAATTTTTTAAGGCCGAATTTTCATTTTTTAATTTTGGTTGTAAAAAAAGCCAAAACCGAAAAAATAAATGAAAAAATTGTGAATTTAAATGTAATAAAGTTGTACAAAATTAAGCGTATCAGTAGGCTGAAGTCGATCATGAATTAGAAGAATTTAAAAGCAAAGTATCAAATGCGTGGAAATCAATTGAAGGGGTAGGGTTCTCACTTTTTGCTACCCCGAGAGTAGTAGATATTAGATTTTAGGGGAGTAGACTTAATTTGTTTACTACTCTCGTAGTAGAAATTCTACGAGAGTAGTAGAAATTTCTGTCGGGGTAGTAGATTTGTAGAAAGAGTAGTAGTTTTGCATTGTATGAAACTCACATAATATTTCGAGGAGAAGATTTCTTGCAATACCGTAGGAGAGGAGTAGAAATTTATAAATCATCTAGTCCGATAGGAGAAGTCCCCAATTTGTATTTCCAATACAAATTGTTGCTTCCGATTCTTCGATGATCAATACTTAAATTTGTGTTACATACCGCTTTTATCCCTTTGGTTTTTCCTTATGTATTTTGCCACACCAAATCCGAAAATAATAATGAAAATTGCTCAAAAATTGAATTTTTGGTGCGTCTTGTAAAAATTGTAATATTATTTTCGTATTCAGCGTGGCAAAATACATAAGATTTGTCCATCGGGTATATTTAACGCACAAAAAGTTCAGTTTTGTCGATCAGTGCAATCTTTGTTATTGCGGACAGGACACAAGAAAGAAAGCAAAGGATTACCAAAACTTTTCAATATGAAAATTTCTAAATTGAAAAATTTTTAAAACCCCTTTCGAAAAAAAAAACTTGGGTGCGCTACTGTAGACATGTATACATCAATGAACATAAGTGCTTTAAAGAACTGTGTAGATACATTGTTGCAAGATCCCACAATCGTTCAGAGACTTACAATTCCTCCTCTTCTGTTGCGTCTGTGTATGAATTATACACTATGTACCGTCACCTATTTTCCTTATAATGGAGAAGTGTATAAACAGTTGTCCGGTTACTACAAGGGGCTTGCGATTCCGGTTTGCTGGCCACCATCAACTTGGATTACCTATTATCTTTACATTATGCAAGTTTGTTTTCGAAATATCATATCACTTACTGGTGGAAATATGTAGATGATTTTCTACTGTAAATGCCTGTACAAAAATACTGTACTGTACAAAAATTGACATGTCTACAATTGACCACAGAGACGGAGAAAACCACCAAAACAGGTCTACCTACCATTTAATTTTTAGATCTCAATATCACACGTGTTCAATAAGGGTGCCCAAAAAATAGATATCTCATTATCGAACATTTTCTGTTCATTTAGTCCTAAAAATAAGATCAGTGAAGTTATGATTAATCCGAATTAAGGTACACACATAAATACTATGAATTGTACATGAAAAAATCAAATTCTAACCAATTTTAATAAATCAAATGAAAACTTATCAAAAATAACCAAGTGGGCTAATTCATAATAACACATGAAAAAATATCCACATGAATATATCTATATATATAAAAGAGACGTGTATGTTTGTCACCAGTAGACGCGAAAACTGCAGCACCGATTCTCACCAAAATTTATATATGTGTTCTAGGGGTCGTGAGTCGTGACATAGGATAGGTTTTGACACGCCCACTTTTACCGCCCACAAGTTAGTAAAAACTGCTATATCTCAGACGTTTTTGATCACAAGAAAATGAAATTTGAACATACTATAAGACCCCAGCCATAATCTGGGCTACAAATGGCCGGTAATAGACAATGGGGCGTGGCACCGTCCATGCAAGTCAATACTTCAAAGTGCCATTATTGGGCTCCCATTGAATATTCTTCAACGGGAAATGGTTCTATGCATTCAATGCAACATATTGGAATTGGACAGCGGGCGTGGCACTTCCCATAGAATTCAATATTTTAAAAAATGTTACACTTGGGCTCATAATGAACATTTTTCAACAGGAAATGATTTTATGCTTTCAATTCTAAGTTCAATGTTACATATGGTCGGAATTGGACAGCGGGGCGTAGCACTTTTCATACAATTCAATATTTCAAAATGCTACACTTGGGCTCCCAATAAAAATATGTGACAAATGTTTGCATTA